>CANUEZ040000174.1:4727500-4732500 GCA_948099385.1 Fasciola hepatica
ATGATGATGATGATGATGATGATGATGATGATGATGATGATGATGATGATGATGATGATGATGATGATGATGATGATGATGATGATGATGATGATGATGATGATGATGATGATGATGATGATGATGATGATGATGATGATGATGATGATGATGATGATGATGATGATGATGATGATGATGATTGATGATGATGATGATGATGATGATGATGATGATGATGATGATGATGATGATGATGATGATGATGATGATGATGATGATGATGATGATGATGATGATGATGATGATGATGATGATGATGATGATGATGATGATGATGATGATGATGATGATGATGATGATGATGATGATGATGATGATGATGATGATGATGATGATGATGATGATGATGATGATGATGATGATGATGATGATGATGATGATGATGATGATGATGATGATGATGATGATGATGATGATGATGATGATGATGATGATGATGATGATGATGATGATGATGATGATGATGATGATGATGATGATGATGATGATGATGATGATGATGATGATGATGATGATGATGATGATGATGATGATGATGATGATGATGATGATGATGATGATGATGATGATGATGATGATGATGATGATGATGATGATGATGATGATGATGATGATGATGATGATGATGATGATGATGATGATGATGATGATGATGATGATGATGATGATGATGATGATGATGATGATGATGATGATGATGATGATGATGATGATGATGATGATGATGATGATGATGATGATGATGATGATGATGATGATGATGATGATGATGATGATGATGATGATGATGATGATGATGATGATGATGATGATGATGATGATGATGATGATGATGATGATGATGATGATGATGATGATGATGATGATGATGATGATGATGATGATGATGATGATGATGATGATGATGATGATGATGATGATGATGATGATGATGATGATGATGATGATGATGATGATGATGATGATGATGATGATGATGATGATGATGATGATGATGATGATGATGATGATGATGATGATGATGATGATGATGATGATGATGATGATGATGATGATGATGATGATGATGATGATGATGATGATGATGATGATGATGATGATGATGATGATGATGATGATGATGATGATGATGATGATGATGATGATGATGATGATGATGATGATGATGATGATGATGATGATGATGATGATGATGATGATGATGATGATGATGATGATGATGATGATGATGATGATGATGATGATGATGATGATGATGATGATGATGATGATGATGATGATGATGATGATGATGATGATGATGATGATGATGATGATGATGATGATGATGATGATGATGATGATGATGATGATGATGATGATGATGATGATGATGATGATGATGATGATGATGATGATGATGATGATGATGATGATGATGATGATGATGATGATGATGATGATGATGATGATGATGATGATGATGATGATGATGATGATGATGATGATGATGATGATGATGATGATGATGATGATGATGATGATGATGATGATGATGATGATGATGATGATGATGATGATGATGATGATGATGATGATGATGATGATGATGATGATGATGATGATGATGATGATGATGATGATGATGATGATGATGATGATGATGATGATGATGATGATGATGATGATGATGATGATGATGATGATGATGATGATGATGATGATGATGATGATGATGATGATGATGATGATGATGATGATGATGATGATGATGATGATGATGATGATGATGATGATGATGATGATGATGATGATGATGATGATGATGATGATGATGATGATGATGATGATGATGATGATGATGATGATGATGATGATGATGATGATGATGATGATGATGATGATGATGATGATGATGATGATGATGATGATGATGATGATGATGATGATGATGATGATGATGATGATGATGATGATGATGATGATGATGATGATGATGATGATGATGATGATGATGATGATGATGATGATGATGATGATGATGATGATGATGATGATGATGATGATGATGATGATGATGATGATGATGATGATGATGATGATGATGATGATGATGATGATGATGATGATGATGATGATGATGATGATGATGATGATGATGATGATGATGATGATGATGATGATGATGATGATGATGATGATGATGATGATGATGATGATGATGATGATGATGATGATGATGATGATGATGATGATGATGATGATGATGATGATGATGATGATGATGATGATGATGATGATGATGATGATGATGATGATGATGATGATGATGATGATGATGATGATGATGATGATGATGATGATGATGATGATGATGATGATGATGATGATGATGATGATGATGATGATGATGATGATGATGATGATGATGATGATGATGATGATGATGATGATGATGATGATGATGATGATGATGATGATGATGATGATGATGATGATGATGATGATGATGATGATGATGATGATGATGATGATGATGATGATGATGATGATGATGATGATGATGATGATGATGATGATGATGATGATGATGATGATGATGATGATGATGATGATGATGATGATGATGATGATGATGATGATGATGATGATGATGATGATGATGATGATGATGATGATGATGATGATGATGATGATGATGATGATGATGATGATGATGATGATGATGATGATGATGATGATGATGATGATGATGATGATGATGATGATGATGATGATGATGATGATGATGATGATGATGATGATGATGATGATGATGATGATGATGATGATGATGATGATGATGATGATGATGATGATGATGATGATGATGATGATGATGATGATGATGATGATGATGATGATGATGATGATGATGATGATGATGATGATGATGATGATGATGATGATGATGATGATGATGATGATGATGATGATGATGATGATGATGATGATGATGATGATGATGATGATGATGATGATGATGATGATGATGATGATGATGATGATGATGATGATGATGATGATGATGATGATGATGATGATGATGATGATGATGATGATGATGATGATGATGATGATGATGATGATGATGATGATGATGATGATGATGATGATGATGATGATGATGATGATGATGATGATGATGATGATGATGATGATGATGATGATGATGATGATGATGATGATGATGATGATGATGATGATGATGATGATGATGATGATGATGATGATGATGATGATGATGATGATGATGATGATGATGATGATGATGATGATGATGATGATGATGATGATGATGATGATGATGATGATGATGATGATGATGATGATGATGATGATGATGATGATGATGATGATGATGATGATGATGATGATGATGATGATGATGATGATGATGATGATGATGATGATGATGATGATGATGATGATGATGATGATGATGATGATGATGATGATGATGATGATGATGATGATGATGATGATGATGATGATGATGATGATGATGATGATGATGATGATGATGATGATGATGATGATGATGATGATGATGATGATGATGATGATGATGATGATGATGATGATGATGATGATGATGATGATGATGATGATGATGATGATGATGATGATGATGATGATGATGATGATGATGATGATGATGATGATGATGATGATGATGATGATGATGATGATGATGATGATGATGATGATGATGATGATGATGATGATGATGATGATGATGATGATGATGATGATGATGATGATGATGATGATGATGATGATGATGATGATGATGATGATGATGATGATGATGATGATGATGATGATGATGATGATGATGATGATGATGATGATGATGATGATGATGATGATGATGATGATGATGATGATGATGATGATGATGATGATGATGATGATGATGATGATGATGATGATGATGATGATGATGATGATGATGATGATGATGATGATGATGATGATGATGATGATGATGATGATGATGATGATGATGATGATGATGATGATGATGATGATGATGATGATGATGATGATGATGATGATGATGATGATGATGATGATGATGATGATGATGATGATGATGATGATGATGATGATGATGATGATGATGATGATGATGATGATGATGATGATGATGATGATGATGATGATGATGATGATGATGATGATGATGATGATGATGATGATGATGATGATGATGATGATGATGATGATGATGATGATGATGATGATGATGATGATGATGATGATGATGATGATGATGATGATGATGATGATGATGATGATGATGATGATGATGATGATGATGATGATGATGATGATGATGATGATGATGATGATGATGATGATGATGATGATGATGATGATGATGATGATGATGATGATGATGATGATGATGATGATGATGATGATGATGATGATGATGATGATGATGATGATGATGATGATGATGATGATGATGATGATGATGATGATGATGATGATGATGATGATGATGATGATGATGATGATGATGATGATGATGATGATGATGATGATGATGATGATGATGATGATGATGATGATGATGATGATGATGATGATGATGATGATGATGATGATGATGATGATGATGATGATGATGATGATGATGATGATGATGATGATGATGATGATGATGATGATGATGATGATGATGATGATGATGATGATGATGATGATGATGATGATGATGATGATGATGATGATGATGATGATGATGATGATGATGATGATGATGATGATGATGATGATGATGATGATGATGATGATGATGATGATGATGATGATGATGATGATGATGATGATGATGATGATGATGATGATGATGATGATGATGATGATGATGATGATGATGATGATGATGATGATGATGATGATGATGATGATGATGATGATGATGA
>CANUEZ040000174.1:4735000-4828169 GCA_948099385.1 Fasciola hepatica
ACACACACACAAGCACATACAGCCAGCGCATGACGGCCTTTCCAAGGACAGCATCTATATTTCACCTTCACGCCCGCCATCGGTCAGTTGTTCTCGTGGAAGACGTAGAATAACCTCGCGTCGGTGTGGCCACCGGATTAGGTGCGACCGTGAGTGGAACTTTGACGACAAGCATTAGGCATTTGCACTGACACCAGGGCCTAGGTAGGTAGGAGGAATCAACACCTTTATACCAAACCTTTGACTCCGCTAAGGATTCGGGAGGATTTTGGTGGCGATTTAAGGACCGGTCGTAGAAAATCCCCTCCCCCCCAAGGCCGTTGCAGTTCCATATTTTCCTAACATCAATCACTGGCCTACACTATTGACGTGTCTTTAAGCACTGTTTGTTTTTCTGGAACAGTTGTTGTTTGTTTGCGCCCAGAGCGCTACTTTGTCATATCCTTGTTCTGGACCTGCGCGGTGCACGTGCTCTTCGCTCGCACGCCGCAATTCGTTTCTCGTTTGTGAGTCCTTGCGATCTCATAATTGAGGTTTTGTATCTTTTTTGTGTCATTATTCATTCAATAATCTAGTATCGTAGAATATCACGGATAATGGCCTTTTGATTTCGGGATCCTTTGTGAATTTGGCTACGCATTGCTCAAACGTATGTTACAGCGCCTTCGTGCAGTCCAGCAGCCTTTGAATGAACTGAACTTGGGTTTAGACATAGAGAAATGCCAGTTTCGCGTGAACTCCATTCAGTTTTTGGGCCATTTAATCACTAATGATGGAGTACGACTGGGCGCAGAAAACACAAAGTCAATTACTGATGCGCCCTGTCTTCAAAATTCAACTGAGGTCAAGCCTTTCCATGGAGTGTGTTCCCATGTAGCACGTTGCCCACCGCAACATTCCGCTGACATGCCGGTAACAAGTGGGCAGAGAAATAGTGGACAATTTATAAATGTAGTCACATAACTATTCTTCAAATGGCCTTGTGAGTAATAATATGCAATTTTTACTCATATTTATGTCCGTGAATTGCAGTGCAATTGTGGGTCTTTGTTTTAATCAAGTGAAGGCTAAATTCAAATCTCGAAGCGGTTCTGCCTTGTCGCACGTGTCACGAGGTTCTGTCCGTAATCTTGAACCGTTTGGGTACATTTTAGAAACTGCTTCCTATTAATCAGTTGCAATGGCTAAAATAAATAAGTAGAAGAGATATCGTATGAAGACGAAAGAACTTAGCTCCGTGAAGTGTGCTGTTTGTGGAGGAACCACACTGTGGAAGCACCGCGTGCGTTGCCCAAAGTTGGATTTGCCAGGTGAGAGTAATCGTTGTCTTGTTACTTTCATTCTAGGGAATTCGCTTATTAATGCGGCCGCTGAATGCGGCTCTATGATTCCAAGGAACTCGCCGTTCGGCCAACAACGTGAGGCATGCTTGCAAGAGGACACTATTCCGACGACTTCTTCAACGCAGCCAGCAGTTATGAGTAATTTAGTCGTTTGAATACCAACATTGACTCATTTGCTCCCAACAGTTGAGGCTCCCACTCAAGAAGCCGTTATCTCTGAAGGACAGCCACGAATAACAGGTCCTGGTTTCGTTTCTGGCGCACTAACTTCCGTTAATAGTTATTCCTTTGCACTGATTACGACGTTCACCACAGTCTGCTGACGATGGAAGTTCACACTTGAACTCTTTGGGAAAGGCTTTTGTTCGTTTTCGACTGTCTTTGGTCCGACAAAGGGGAATCTTGGGAGCAATCAGTGAACATATGCCGAATCTTTGTCGGGACCCAAGAACGTTGTTGGGCACACCAGGGGAGTGTCCTATCACGAATTTGGATAACGGGCTTTACATTCACGTTGGACTGAACAACGTTCTGACGAGACAGCTAAGGAACATTACCACAGTCCCTGACGAGATCGACATTCAGGTGAATTGTGATGTTACTTCGGTATAGTTTTTATTAAGCTATCTAGGATAATACCTAAATTATAGCTTTAAGGCCTGTTGTCCGACCCAGAAAAAACCAAGCAATTTTCTCTGAATACTATTCCGTGGAACCACCCGGTGGTATAATATACATACAAAAGTGATCGTAGGGTAGGAGCTAAGCGAAATATCAGTCTCAGTCAAACAACACTAGCAAACTACAAGATACCACTCCAGGAATCACCTTCGTAAAGAGACTAAGGCCGTCTTGACTTGCGTAATACATCCGGAAACTTTCAAACTGCAACATCCGCAGAAACTGCTTGCAGTTTTTAGCTGAACAGTTGATACATAATTAGTTCCGCCGATATTGACCTCCTGTGGCGAGCACCCTCCCCTTAGGTTTACATACATTGGCAATACTGTGCACTTAATCCCCTGCTTCCGTATAGCTCTCTAACCCCCGCATATTGCCACATCTTGCCCGACTGGCCATCCACATCTTTAACACCATAGATATGCCTAAATCTCCTCCCAGCCGACCCAAAATCACTGTCAGCACTCGCCGTCGCAAGACCACTAAATTCCAAAACTCACCGGATAACTGCTCAGTCTCTTTGGTAGATATACTTGGAAATGCCAATAGACAAACTACGGAAATGAGCAAAACTCTGACCAGTCTTTCCTCCCGACTTGACTCCGCTGATCTGATTATCGGTCAACTGATGCCTATAGCGTTCTTGCTTGATCCAACCGCACACCATACCACAACCAATCTACTACTGGCCACGAAGTTTGTGGACACAATTGCCTCGGAAATCTTCAGACGGATAAAAAAGGAAAACAACGCGATTGTGTTTAACATTCCAGACCGAATACCCCTCTCAGCTGCTAAAAATATGATATTAAGTGCTTGCAACCTTGGCTCACAACCGTGCCACTGTGTTAGACTCCGCAAAACCTCTCTGCGCACCACCTGTCCACTGCTTTTCCAGTTTACAACTGAAGTTGTCGCCAAGATCTTTATCAGCCGGCAATCGTTAGTCGTAGCCAAAACCGGCTTCAAGTGCGCCAAGATACTTCCGGACAAGACCCCACTCCAAAGGGAGGTGCACAAGAGTCACGCCCAGAAAAGTAACCCCGGTGATAGTGCAACTCACAATTCACCCCGAAACTCCGGTGCACCTATCACTGGCCACCACCCGATGTTGCCATCCATTGTGGATCACAATTCAACAGTAGATTTAGACAGTACGCCAATTTCCTCACCCAATGAGCCACCTGGCAAACGCCCCAATGTTCAGAATAGCCCAAGCAAATCTATAGACTGGAACAAGCGCCCCAGCATTCACAAAACTGATGAAGGTTCTTCCAACTCACCCACCCGCGAGCTCATGTTCTCCACAAGTCTAGACGACCCCATTCCTTCTACTAGCTCCATGTCGTGTTATGCAACCGTACCTAAAAATCACCGCACCATCAACCCACCTCCTTCTACACCCATGCATCCTGTTACCTCTGACATTTTTGATAACCCAACCAGGCCCCTAAGCTCACCCGCTGCATTCACCCATTCGCCACCAGAATGTATCTGGTTACCACCTAGGCCACCACCGCTGGTTAGCCCGTCAGTGCAGACTGACCCTCAGAAGTTAACACTTCGTCGCCAAAAGGACAAGACCCATCAACATAACGCACATGCAAACCATAAGAAAAATTCTCAGTCGAGCGAAATTTTACCAGCCTCTTGTGTGGCTGTGAATCCTACTTTTCCATCTCGGCTAACTGCCTTATCATTTCCACCCTACTTTTACCCACCTTATCCCGCTCCATTACATTGCTATCAGCCACACCAACTGCTCTATACCTCTACTGCTACCCAGTCACTCCCTGGGAACCATCTCCGTGCCTCACCTAGCTTCCCACTCCCACAAGACCCATCCACGTCTCTTAGCCTAGCACTGCCATCCATCCGTGGCCGCTTTTTTCCTGCCGGCCCCCTCCGGGAATATTCCCCGTATTCAAACTACTCTCCTAAACAGCACCTCACCATCCCTCTTTCCCTACACTATCCCCCACCAGGTTACAACTCATCAAATCCGTGGAACAACTGAGTTCCTCCCTCCCTCCTTGCCCTATTCTCCACTGGAATCACCACCTTCATCACCACTACCGAACCCCCCACCACATCTACCACCATCGAGGCCTGCATCGTCTCTTTCCGTCATACTCGTAAATGCCCGTTCATTACTGAACAAAACTAAAGCCATCCGCAGCATCGCTCAGCCCTCCAACTTTGATATTATCATTGTAACTGAAACTTGGCTAACGGATTCCGTCCCGTCAGATCGAGTCTTTCTAGTTGGCTACCAGATGTTCCGAAGGAATAGGCCTCGTCGTGGGGGAGGCTGTCTAATTTATGTCAAAAACACTCTGCAGGCCATTCCACCCTCACACACAACTCTCGACGCCGTTCAGTATTCTCTGTGGTTAACGATTCCCTTACCTAACTCCTATCTTCATATTGGTTGCATCTATCGGCCACCTGATTCCAACGCTATGGACCTTACCAAGATTATTGACGCATTCAACTACCTTTCACTGCTGCCCTGTTCCTCCAAGCTCATCGCGGGGGACTTCAATGCACCAAGCATCTGTTGGAATACTCTATCTGCCCCAAACAACTTATTAGATTTCATGTCATGCATCCGCGTAGGGCGCTGGATCCAACATGTAACAGTTCCAACTAGAGGTAACAACATCCTTGATTTGTTGTTCACGATTGGTTTATCTGATGTTTCAGCCAGTACGCTCGACCTCTTTCCAGGAAGTGACCACAGAATGGTGTCCTGCGTCTTCGCGGTTCCGCAAGCTTTCGATAAATCCCACCCACCCAATCGTTTCTCTTCAGCAGTCAACTGGGACAATCTTATCTGCAAGCTTCGATCTTTAGACTGGGACGACTTCTTCCTGCAAAGCGACCCCCAGCTGGCTGCTGATTTACTAAATTCTAACCTATCACACTTGCTGTCCAAAATCACTACAACTCGTGTCATATCAAACCGAGTCCGTAGTTCAGTCCTGAGCCGAATGCAAAACAAATATCTGAAGCTCCAGAAGGTGTATCACAACAGTAGTGACTTATCGTCATTCTTGCAGCTCCAACGTCTCTCGTTAGCAATCAGAATTAAGTCTGACGATATGCTAAAAAAACAAGAAGTATCGGCAATGCAATGCCATGATACTTCCTCAAAGTTGGCACGCCTAATGAAGAACAGAATTCAGAGCAAACCGGCAGGTATCTCCTCTCTCATTTTGGAAAATAACGATCACATTACCTCACCTGTAGCGATAGCCCAGGCTCTTAATTCTTACTTTGCTGCATCCATGACTACGGACCCCCTTACTTTACCCCCATGCATAGACCCTGTCACCCAGCACTTACTGTCTGATTTAGAATTTACTTTAAAAGAGGTGACCAACCAGCTTACCCGTGTCCGGAAGTCCTCACACCTTGGCCATGATGGTGTTCCACCGACACTTCTACGTCTTGGAGGAACTGATATCGCAGCCCTACTATTGAAGGTCTACAATCTATCCATCAAGTTTGGCATATTTCCTTCACAAGGAAGACTGCGGTCATCATCCCAATCCATAAGAAAGGACCGATACACGACCCCTCCAATTACCGCCCTATCAACCACACTCCAATTGCTTCTAGGTTGATGGAACGCCTCATCAAACAGCGGATGTCTGACTTCCTATTGTCCCATAACATCATCCATAGTGGGCAGCATGGCTTCTTAAAGTCACGTTCATGCATCACTTGCCAATACGACTTTTTTAACCTCATAACGGCTTCCGCCGACAACAGTAAATCCATCATCATTATATACCTTGATATGACAAAAGCGTTCGACCGCGTCCCTCACGCTCTATTACTAACCAAACTCAAAGCTCACGGCTTTTCCGGCTCGCTTTTAACGTGGTTAACATCATACCTATCGAATCGCTCACAAGTGGTTTCCACTGATGGGTGTTTCTCACAGCCTGCTCCAGTCACTAGTGGAGTTATACAAGGCAGTGTACTCGGTCCTTTACTTTTTCTCATCTACATAAATGATATATTTCCCATCTTGCACCATGGCACCCCATTCCTCTTCGCTGATGACGTTAAGATTGTCTATGAGTTTCCTCATCAGAACCTCAACATTATGCTAGGTGAAATTTCTAGTGACCTAAAGCGACTCGGAGATTGGTGCAATTCATGGAGTATGGACTTCTCGACCTCGAAGAGCTGCTACACAACATTCAGATGTAAAGTGGCCCCCGGAACCCTGCTTATCCACGACATACCCATCTCGTACAGCCCTTTAGTTCGAGACCTTGGTCTTCATTATTCTTGCAGCTTTAGGTTTTCTGAGTTTGTTCCGCTCCAGATTGCAAAGACGAGGAGAACCACTGGTCTCATCTCCAGAACCTTTCGGCTAAATTATTGCAAACTGCTCACTTACAAGTCTCACGCCAGGCCTCTCCTTGAATACTGTCCTATTATCTTCACCAACATGACGAAATCCGACCGAATTTCTCTGGTGTCCGTGCAACGTCAGTTCACCAAACAATTAGTGGGATTTTCCTCCTGTTTGTGTTACAAGGATCGATGCATCCTACTCAGTCTTGACCCTCTATGGCTGCGTCGCATGAAGCTCAATTTATGCTTTCTGTTTAAGCTGTACCACCGTACGGCCTTTTCGTGTACTGAACCCATTCGTCTCACTCCCTCCACGAATTATGCCCTACGCAATCGGTCATTGCAGCTCTCTATTCCTAGATCAAAACTAGCGGTAAGATCTAACTTCTTTCTTATAAAATACTCAAAGTTATGGAATAAACTCCCGCTAAACATCCGCGAGAGTGTCTCAGTTTCCCAGTTCAGAGGCTCGCTGAATCACTTCTTGACTGTTCCCAATGTGATCCTTCTTACCGGCCAGACCGTCACCGAAGAGGTGGCCTACGAAAACGGGTTTGATTACTAGGATTATTGCACCAGAACTTTTATTTCTCGCCCGATCACAAACGCCAGTGCAACTATTTCTTCTTACGTTATATTGCACACAATCTTACTACTGTAGCCACAGTTTGCTGACTTTTGTAACTATACCCAGTTTAATGCTTGCCGGTTCTCCTAATTTTAGACAATGTTCGTGTTCTATTGCCAACCTAGGTTCCTTAGCCTTAGATGTCTCTTCAGCAAATGGGTATGTGGCTTGAGATCCTAGTACACTGAGTTCCGCCGTCTACCACCTTACCTGATCCTTTACTCCTTTCCCGTTCCTTTTGGCTGCCACCACCAGCCCGGGTTTTATGTCCGGCCTCATTTCGCTTTTTTTAATCATCTCATTTCAGAATCTCTTATCCCAGAAGCACACCTGCTAGTACCTACTTGGTGGCCTGTCATCTCGTCTCATCCCTGTATCTACCATCCACCAACCACTATCATATTCCCTCTTATACACCACACTATTTCCCATCAGCTGAGCCAGACTCATCTACACCAGCTAGCCCGGAATGGTCTCTGATGGTCTTAGGCATGGTCTTGCGCTGTATGAGACTGATACACGTATGCCAGCTTGTGCTTTACAACGTTCGTTGTCCTACTCCGTGTGTTTGCATAGTCCCACTCTGCATGATAACAATTTTCTCTAACGCATCACCACCGATGCCCCAGTGGTTCTTTCTGCATTCTTACTTAATTGCTCTTCAGAACTTCTAATTGCGTGCAAACCATTTATCCTTTGAAATGCAGACGCAGCAGCCCACCCGGTTTACGCTATCTTGCATGCCTGAAGTAGTACTTATCAACCCTACGCTATTTAAACTCTCGAATTTAAACCCAGAACAAATTATGAAATGTGCCACCGACCGTTCATATAAACTCAACCAGTTCATTATAACTGTCGCCACTTATTATTATCACTCAGCTGGAACCACGTCCAGACTGCTAACATCATTTATTTCAGGTTTGTCGTCGTCCACTCTCTCGGGCTCCACTTTCGGTGACCAAGGTCCACACCTCGACCCGTACTGACAGAGACCTAAACGGAATCTTTTATACCGAACGGGATTGCAATCGAGCCACACGACCTAAAACACTCCCAACTGCTTACCAGTTGATTGACAGGCGTCTTCTGACGCAACACCTCTGCTACTGATGTCACTGCTGGAGTCTTCACAAACACGTTCCTTACCCCGCCTGATGATCTATACCCACGGGATGCTGCACATCACATTGGTCTCATATGAAACAGTCCAATGTCAGAGCCAGAATACGCAACACAGGAATTTTCTACTCATTAAATTTCGGTACGCCATCCGAAAGCAAGTCCACTTATCCCTCCATCCGTGGTTCCCAATGATGACGCCGAATATCACTGAGAATAAATAAGTCAATATATTTTTGTCAGCTTAACAGAACAATAAGGCGCGAGCCTACGCGGAGGTTTTTCACTCAGTTTTCTTTTGCAAGATTCCATTTTTCTTTTGATCGTTACCCGGCTTGAAACTGATTCTTCGCCAATTCATGGCCTTCAAGTTGCGCTCCCTTTTTTCTGAATGATACGGGTTATTGATCCTGAACCTAAACCCACCTTTCATATGGATTGCTGTTTCCTCCACATTCATCAACGTTTCCTAGTCCACTTCCACGCAGTTTGTTCATGTCTCCCCTTTTCATGATGCACTCCGTTTATTGAGACCGGGAATATCCGTCATTCCGGGCCATCATCGTCTTCATTGTGAGCCGTTCTCATATTCACCAAAGTTCACGAGTGTACTCCCATTCATTTCTTTCATCTCTTCATGTTCATAACATATACCGTTCATGGAACCCCAATAAGCCTCCGTAATCCACAGCTGGCACTATTTTGGTTTATAACGCATCCTTAGCGCTATATTTTCCCGACATATTCTGCATTCCCACAAGCCACCACCAACCAACCCGGATTCGAAACTAAACCGTATTTGCCGCGCGAACCTTTATAATTTCGGTTGATTCAGTTCAGTTCAGTTCAGTTTGCACAGGACTTGGTGTGGCTAGAGCCAATCGTGTGTCCAGATAGTTGTGTTGTCGGCGCGTTTCCGTAGCTCCCAACACTGCGTGATTTTCTTTTTCTGAAAGGCAGAAATTTTGTGCAGTATCAGCCCTGGCAGAGTAAGGTGGAAACAATAAGTAAATTGCATCTGACCCTAAAAGCTGCTTAGCATAACTCGGGGTATACCGCCACCCAACATAGGTCTAGTGCTTTCTTAAAGGCCTTCACTGTTGTGGTATTTATGACCTCTTCCGGGAGCTTATTCCAATAGGGTACCACTCTATTTGAGAAGTACTTCGCCCTAATTTGGAGCCTCGAATGTTTCCTTTGTAATCTAAGGCTATGCCCCCTTGTGCCTCTCTCGGGGATCAGCGAAAAAAGGTCTTCTCGACTTACTCCTGACAGTCCTTTCATTACCTTGAAGGTTTCTATCAAATCCCCGCGAATGCGCCGTCTTTCCATCGAGAATAGGTCTAGGGCACGGAGACGCTCTGTGTAGTTAAACCCCCTTTGCCCAGCCACCATTCTAGTGGCTAGCCCTTGCACTTTCTCCAGACAGTCGATATCTTTCTGGTAGTACGGTGCCCAGGCCTGCACGCAGTACTCCATATGCGGCCTAACTATGGCCTGATATATCGGAACGAATATCTCCGGATCTCTACACGACATAATGGATCTAACTCGAAAGAGTTCCCTCCTGGCCGTATTGGCTGCTGAGGTGCACTGCTTTGACGGCTTAAAGCTGTTGTCCATTATAACGCCCAAGTCTTTGACCTGCGAGACCACTTGCAACGAACCCACACTATTCTCACTAGCCCCTGTATTTGTGGTCAAGCATTGACACTTGGTGAGGTTTAGTGGAAGGTCCCATTTGCGTGACCAGTTTTGTACTGCTGACACGTCAAGTTCTATATCTACTCCAGCTATCTTGACGTCATCGGCAAACATAAAGGTGGGGTTTGTAAGCCCTCGTGCTAGGTCGTTGATGAAGATGAGGAAGAGCAGAGGGCCGAGCACCGAGCCCTGTGGCACCCCACTCGTTACACCTTCCGGTTTTGAAACATGGTTCCCCACCTTAACACTAAAGGTTCGCCCTGCTAAGAAACTACTTATCCATTGTCTGGCCTTTCCAACAATTCCCATGGACTGCAGTTTGACGTCCAGAAATCGGTGGTTCACGGAATCAATCGGTGGTTCACTAGCTCCAGCTGTGCTGCCCCGCCTCTGACGATTTTGACTAGCTTTCTTGAAATTCTTGTATAGTTCATTGTTTTGAGTAATGTTGTACACCATGATCATGCGCTTGCGCGTGCGTCTTGACCATGGTCGAGAAATATACCATTATTAAATTATTATTAAATTAATCACGCCCGTCTGCCTGCCAGTTGTCACCGTCGGTTTTTATTGCGGTGTGGGAAAACCGTCCAACGTTTCAACTTTCCTGGGTGTATGCTTGACGGAGTTGAGCAGAGCGTTAACCGAAGGAATACCGTTTGGCGACAGGCGCATTAAGTGCCGACTGTTGTTAGTGATCTGTGATACTCCGGCCCGGAGTTTCATTAAACAAGTGAAAGGGCCAACCTGTTACTTTGGCTGTGATAAATGTATCCAACGCGGATTGCACTTTGAAAAAAGAACGACTTTTCCCTATGTTAAGTGCAAGCTTCGTGACGACGAGGCATTTCGTACCTTGCGGCATCGAAAACATCACATCGGCGTGAGTCCCTTTGTTTCCCTCCCCATTGACATGGTTCAGGCGTTCCCATTAGACTATATGCACCTTGTCTGTTTGGGTGTTATGAATAAACTTCTCGATATCTGGTTGCATGGTCCGCGCAATTCATTTGGTCGCTTGGATAAAAGTGCCTGTGAGGACCTTGGCAATCGGATAATCCATTCGCACGCCACCAGTCCGTGTGATTTCCAGCGGCTTTGTCGCCATGTTAATAATTTTGACCGGTGGGAAGCCACGGAATTCCGCACATTCTTATTGTACTTGAGACCTATTTGCTTAAGGGCTTGTTGAGCGAAGATGCGTATGAGCATTTCATGCTTCTTTTGGTTGCTATTTATATTTTGTGCCATCCAGTTTTGTATATGTCATGCAATGCTTTCGCGGAATCTATCTTGAGAACATTTGTTCAACGATTCTCTTCTTTTTACGGTGTTTCAAATATTACGTACAACGTCCACTCATTGATTCACCTACCCAAAGATGTTCTTATTCACGGGACGCTGGACAAATTTTCCTGTTTCCCTTTTGAATCGTATCTACGAAATTTGGAATTTTGTATTCATGGTCCCAGAAATCCTGCTCAGCAGTTGTATCGCCGTTTGTGCGAGCGGATTACTTCGGACAACCCGGAGTCCACTGCCCACATACAAGATGACGTCGGACAACCAATTCACCGGTTTCGTGGATGCAAAAATGCTGTTCTGTTGAACCACATTATCTTTTCTACCAGCCCACCAAACAACATCGCCATCGCCGATGGTAAACCGGTTAAAATTGTCAACATATGTGAGGCATCGGTTAGTGTGAAGTATTTTAAAAACCCGTGTCAATTTTTCAGCAAACCAATGCGGTCTAACCACCTGTACATATATTCCGTTGACAGTTTGCACGATGATATTGTAAAACTTCCTGTTAGTAGCATTGTTTGTCAGTGCTTTCCCATTACCGTTGGCATTCTTCATGTAATCGTGCCCATATTACACACTTTTAACTATTGGTATTTCACTTTTTGATATGTGTCTGGTACTTGAAATTTATAAATTAATTATAAATCCGCGTAATGTCAACTGCTAACTTTTTTAGATGTACTTAGTAGCTGTTTTCGTGTGTGATAAATCCGTGGCCATCGTCCACAGTAACTGGCTAGTTGATGATAAAAGAGTGCATTGGCCCAAGTCGTCAACCTTCCAGGTATATCAGAGATTGCTGTTGGAAGGTTCGAAATTGGAGGATAGTGTTCCAAGTTACGAATTCCATGAGTTATATCACTCAGGTAAATTCGGAGTATACTCTTATGGTGTCAGATAACCTGAAGGATGCAATGGATTTCGAAAGGAAGTTCATCAGTGAAACCGGCGGGTCAGCGTCGCCGGATGACACATTACCGATGACGCCCTTTGCCGAGCGCTATTCCGTTCGCCGCAGGTGAGATATCACTTTATTCCTTACTCTTCAAGGGTACCCATTGCTTTCACATCAGATGATAGTTCTGTGGAACTCCCTATACCTTAGCGAATTCGTATGGAATCTCCCGTACCGTCGCCAATGTCTCCAGGACCAGTTTTGGACTCAGCCCACCCCTCTCCTAGGTAAAGTAAATGCAGCTTTTCTCATCACGCATCTACGTAGTCCACCAAAATTGACAGATGAGGGGAGCTGCGGAAGTGTGGAGACAGCAGCTGCATTCAACACTCCCAGGTTAGTGGTTTTATAGATCAGACGATAAGAACATTTCGTATAGCTCGTCCCATCCGCTAACCACCAGTCAGTCGGCCGGTCAAATGCAGGATTTCCTACAAAGATGGCAAGGTGATTGATCTATCAACCCCACTTATGATATTCAAACTATATGAAACGTATTCTCTCCTGCCTAAATGGTCTGCGGATCGACCATTCTTTGCAAATGGGGAAAATTGACGGTTTTATCAGCCGTAGTGAGGGAGGGGTGGCCTCCACCTACGAGCCGTTCCAGGCTAACGATGAAGCTCAACTGAATAAGTTGGAAAGTGACCTGGAAATCAACAGAAATTTTAACTGCACAGTGAGTTGCATATTTCGTTAAGCTTACAAATTAAGATGAACGCTCTGCAGCGTCATGCTGGCACCGATCTGGGATCAACTGTGCAAAGAATGTCGTCTTCGTTAGTTGGAGAAGACCTGACGCTCCGGTATGACTGGACCGGAACGCCTGGAAAAATTCCAATCCGAAATTATCGATTTCCCTACGCTGTGATAGGTAAAGCTGTTTCATCAATGCCAAAGTTAATTTCACAGAAGCCGTCAAAACAACTACTCGGTTACAAGAGGTACCACCTTTGGATATCGAGCGCATCATGAAAAGGTGGTTTACGGATGCTCGGGATCGAGGTTTCGGTCGTCGGATTGCCAGGTAAGCTCAAATTTCCCTGTGAAATACACCTAAAAAAGTTATACTTCATTTGTGTACCACAATTCAATAATGTCACGTTCTTCGTTTACGTTGCAAGGTATGCGAAGTTTTCGTATATGTTTATATATATATATATATAACTATTGGTTTATGCCTTGCAGTCCGAAGGCATTTCCGCAGTTACCAGAGAGGAACTCCAAAAGGTTACTGATGAGGACGATGCTCCAACTCTCACAGAAGAGTTTCCTCTAGGGGGTTGGCCCCACCAAAATAAAACACCTGGATCCATTCGTCCATTCTACGTCCTGCTTCACGAACTGTCCATAGTCGACGGGTGTCTTATGCGTGGCGCGAAATTCGTGGTTCCTGAGAGCATTGTTTCCAAAATTATCTCTTGCGCCCACGAAGACCACTCCGAAATGGTACTGACCAAACGGAAAGCAGAATCGTGGTTCTCGTGGACTCCGAAATCCATAGAGAATTTTGTTCGAAACAGCGAACCTTGTCAGTTGTCGGATAAGGCGCAAAATCTTTTGATTCACCGATCCAGGAGATAATTTACTCAGCTCGGCCTTGGTCTAAGACTTTAGTCGATATCACGGGTCCGTTTAGTTTAACCCCTGCCCACCACCTGTTTTTACATTGAATGGCCTGAGGTGCATCTATGTGGGGAAGTAACGACGGCGGTTAATATTCGGTGGTTACAGCATCTGTTTTGTCTATTTGGTCCTCCAGAGCCCCAGTTTACAAGCCTTGAGTTAGCGGCCTATCTAGAAGCCAACGCAAAACGACATTCACGCACTACACCTTGCAAACCCGGCAGCAAACGGCACGATGAGACGTTTCAACGGAACACTAAACGAAACTGCTCAGGCTACCTGTCTGTCTGGGAAATGTTGGATAATGCCGTCCTGGAGGCTCTATTAACTTGTCGAACTACGCACCATCGAGCTACCAATCAGACACTCGCATAGCTCATGTTCGGGAGCCTAATTCGGACGAAGCTGAATGCTGCCCATGCTTTTCCGGAAGTGACCATCTCAGACCAGCTTGAATGCCGAAAGAGGAATCAATACACTTACAGTAAAACAGCGGCACGTATCCAGCCATGAAAGTTTGTCCGCCTCCGCAAACAATCTGTGGCCGAGGGCCAACCAAAATTGTCCGAACCTTCAAAAATTGTACGCGCCTGCTGACCGGGCACGTACGAGCTAGAGGATGGACGTGAAGTGAAAGCCCGGAGGTTGATTACTTGTAGTCGACAAAGCGATCGAGAACCTTTACTTACGCACCGTGATGTCGCACCAGGAGTACTGCTGAGGCGCTCAACCCGACAGACAGCGCCACCTGAAGAATATGGGTCTTGCAGGTCGTGTCGTTGAGAATAGTAGCGAGGTCGACTGGACATTTTATCGAGTGTGTTTCAGTCTCGCTGAGCGGAGTTCTACCCCACACGATAGCAATGACCATTATCCATCTACCATGGTTCCGTTATTATGCCTCCTTCATCTTGCACCCATCGCAAGTACCATGATATCTGTTACAGTAGGATAGGGAGTCTTCGACATTGGACAAATTCATGATTAATTTTTTGCCATCCTTGTGGTCTTCTACTTGGTGGTGCTACATTCACATAAACATTTTCTTTCACTTCTCGTAGACTCCATTTGAGGCTTATGTGCTAAATCCGAAACCATCTTTGAGAGAAGTTTCGTAGTGTCTGCACGGTTAATTGGACCGTCAGTCGCACCCGTCCTTATTGTTTGCTCATTCGTTGGTCCTTTAACCTGCACGCTTGCGCATGTCGGACTAACGCATCCAGTCATACCCTGTCCCCCAACCAATCTCGCTTTAGCATTTTGGCCCCACTTACTTATCGATCCAGTTTCCGCTTGGTCACACGGGACCAACAACGATACTTGCCTGTGTGGAAGTTTTAGCTGATTCACGAGTGGACAGACGTTTTCGTCGTTGCCCGTTATGCCATTGCACGGGTAGAGATATGGCGCCAAAAATACGCTTGTGTAACAAGTGTCCTAGTCTTCATTGCGTACGGAATAACTAGATAAAACAAAAACTTTCATCTATCCTACACTACTCGCGGGGAACTGCGTGAGTTATGTAGCAAACGAAAGGACGTTTAATTATATGAGTATGATGGCCGCACATTTTGCTTTGGGCACTATGTTATTATGTTTTCGTACGGTGGTTTTTTCTGAATCTGCTTATTCGAACTAATTCAAATTTCTGCCACTGGAAGCACTCCCCACACTTTTATGTGGACTCTCGAGCGTACCCCGACATCTGCATGTGTGCCCTCCATTTGCAGGTTTTCTCTAGCTTCTGTTTGCTCAAGTGTCATCGGTTGTTTCTCGTAACATGCTTCTATGCCACAACATCTTCATGCAGCCGGTGTAGAATTACTAAAATGCGCTCGGCCTATCGGTCATCTAAGAAGCCTTTACCGAATTTGGTATGAAAAATAATCCGACACGATTCCTCCGAGTTTCCTCCATTCACCGTGCTTGTACATGCTGTGGAAGTGCAAAAGGAAGCCCGTGGGCAAACGGCGATGAGTAAGGCGAAAATGAAAAGGCTTAATCTGTCGGCAGGTACAGTACGTGAATTTTAAAATGTACTAATTGTTTTTATGCTTTCCAAAATGGTTTTATACAACGTCAAACAGTGGAAACAGTGTTAAGTGAGATTGAAAAAATGAATGCTGCTTACTAGCCGACTTGGCCGATATACATGACGGACAGATCGCGCCTTTCGTTGCGGCCCCAGGGTTTCGGGCTGAGCTGGTTGAGGTTCGGGGTGGTCTCTACTTTGGGTGGAGGAACGACTGGAGCACTGTTGTTAAGTAATGTCTCCTGTTCTAGACCATCGTCGGGGTGAGCAGCATTGAGATGGTTGACAGATATGATTCCATGTTTACCTTTTCTGTCTGAAGGGTAAACTCGATAGCGATGCTCAATTGCCTTATATGGGCTTTTGTGAGGCCGCCGTAGAGATGTTCTAACGATATCCACGCGTATCAGGACGAAGGGATAAGAGAACAGTTCCACTGGACCGTAGGTAGACCGGAAGATGGTCGCGGTGAACGCACTTGCAAAAGGCGCATCTGCGCACCTAACTGCCGAGAGTATGAAGCACTGCCCTCATCAATCACGTGACCTGTGGCAGAGTAAACCCAGGTGACAAAAGAGTTTGACCAAAAGCTAATTCGGCAGCGGAAGCATTATTATCATGTTTATAAGCGGAAAACAAACCTTAGAGAACGCCTGAAAGCGCCCGCACCCTATTAGAGCTGTCAGTTGCGGTCAGCAAGACTTTGAGCTGTGGAAGAAAACGCTCAACCACACCGACGGCTTCTGGGTGACGTGCTTTCGTACGAGAACGATGACAGCCTAGCATATGCAGTGTTTCTCCAAGCACATGTGATCCAAACTATGCGCGAAGATCAGTAGTTATCGTTGCAGAGCAACCATACAGTGAAACCCGACATTGCATAAAAGCAGCTATTATGGCTTTTGTCTCTACATTGGCAATGGAGAAGGCCTCTGGCCAACAAGTGAAACGGTCGGTCATGATAAGAAGGTAACGGGAACCCCTACCCGGGACTTATGGAACCAACGATACCTATGTGGATATGAGAAAATCGTGAGGATACAATAGAAAGGGTGTCCAAAAGAGCCAAGGGACGTTTAATTGCTTTCGACTGTAGGCGCCGAATACATAAACGAGCCCAATCATGAACATCCTTTTGCACGCCGTGTCAGAAAAGCCTATCTGCAACTAGCTCAGTGGCGCCTGGGATGTCAAGATGGGATAACCTGTGTAAAACGTAGAAAAGTGTGCATAGCCAGGACGTAGTTACGATGGGCATGAGTGTGGCAAAGTTGTGTCACACTTCATCGAGCCAGGGAAAGTGGATAAAACAAACTTCGAATGATTAAGTGATTCAATCTCGCTTGGGTCTGTGAAGTCCAATTCCGACCTTTCCGCAGCAGCCAAAGCTTTCCGGTCAGTGGCCCCTTGGCTGACCAGAAATAGAGTCAACCCAAGAAAGAGCATGAAGTACAACGCCGTCAGCGTCAGAAACGTGACGGACATCACTGAGGAACTATGCCACGAAGTCTTATTGGCGTAACCTACGTGGTGAGTGTTTATCGGTTAGGCTGTGAAACGTATATGTCAGTGGTTTACGGTCGGCAAGATTGATGAATTTTCTGCCTTTGAGGATACATCGGGAATGTCGGACAGGGCGGTAAACTGCAAGTAGTTCCCAAATAAACGTGGAATACTCAGCTTCAGCTAGTAGAACACGATGAGAGAAAAAGGCTGGTGGCTTCCATGGCGACGTAGACCACAGCTCTACCACGCCGCCCATGGCCTTGCCAGAGGCGTCGGAGGCTATATTCAATTGAACTCAAGCGTCGACATGGACCAGCAAAGTAGAAGCCAAAGCATCTTTAGCTGCATTGAAGGCAGTTCAAGCATCCTCGGATAATTTTATGGAACTGTTCTCAGCGCCTCAAAGTAAATCCGTTAACCGCAGCTTCACTTCGGCGCAGTTTTGAGAGGAAACGCCGATGATAGCCCAATATCCCGTTGAAACGACGAACGGTGGCCAGTGAAGTGGGCAGCGGAAAGTCACGGGCGGCTTGTTCTTTTTCTCTTGAAGGCCGGATACCACGTTCATCGGTCATGTGGCCTAAAAACTGAGTTGAAAGCTGGCCAGAGACACTTCTTTCGGCACTGACAGTTGTGTCATGTGCGGCCAAACGCTCAAACAACTGATGTGGGTGTTTCTCGTGTGCATCTTCAGATTCACTAATTACTAGCAGACCGCCAATGTGGACGAAAACAAAATCTAAGCCTCTGGTAACCCGATCGATAAAAAGCTGAAAGGTTTGCACGGCGTAGTTCGGAAGGAGTGATCTTCGTAGGAATCTGAAGGGACCAAAAGGTGCTGTTACCGCTGTCTTAGGTATATCCTCGTCTGCGATGGGAATCTGGTAGTAAACACGTACCAGACCTATTTTGGAGAAAACACGCACACCTCTGGAGTTGGCCGTGATATCCTGAATATGTGTGATAGGATACCCATCTGGAACAGTGGCATTACTGAGGAGTCTGTGATTTCCACTTGGTCGCCAGTCGCCTGACTTTTCAGAGACCATATGAAATGGTGAAGCTCAGGGACTATCTGAGGCACGAATAATACCTAATTCAAGCGTGTGCTCAAACTCAGCTTGCCCGATCTTGGCTTTTTCGGGTGAAAGCCGATAAGCCCTACCAAAAGCTGGAGGGCCCGATATGCTTATATGATGACTTACCAGGCGGATACGGTGGACAGCACGGACGGTGGGCGAAACATTTTTGGGTATGCATTTATTACGCCTACAAACAAAAGCAAACCAGTCATTTTGGGCAGAGCAAGACTGGCCGGGCTAGAATCAACCGAAATCCAGTTCACAGATAGAGTAGTGACACTATCTACAAGACGTTTGCTGCGAGGATAAACCGAGAGGTTAAAGTGATGCAGGAAATCAACACCAGTTATGGGGTTTTGAACCGCTGCAGTCAAGAAAACCCAGAAGAATGTGCGACGAAGACCAAAATCTGACGTCTCCAAAATCTGTCCCAAATTCCTTATAAAAGTATCATAAACGGCACATAAGTTACAGGATGAGCTCCCATCTAAAGCTTGATCTGAAGTGGGGAGCGCACAAGCTTCAACACCCGTGTCAACTAAGTAGCGTGCCCCTTAATCATGGTCGACCACTCAGAATGGGCGACTGCCCCGGACAGTAGTATCCGTCGTAGCTACGCCCTGAAGTCTCTGCATCCCTGACTGTCACGGGCCGCGGCACAAGGTGGAGTGCAATAAAGCGCCTTTGAATGATACCTCTGGTAACACCAGCAGAGTGTCAGCTGGTGATGGCTGAACCGGAATGTTTATTCGACTGTTACTGGGAGATTGTTACGAACGTTTGAGCAATGCGTAGCCAAATTCGCAACGGATCCCGAAATCAAAAGACGATTATCCGTGATATTCTACGATGCTAGACTATTACAATAAACAATGACATAAACAATATACAAAACTCAATAATACGATCACAAGGACTCAACAACGAGAAACCGAATAGCAGTGTGCGAGCAGACAGCACGTGCGTCACGCAGGTCCTGAACAAGGATGTGCCTAAGTAGCGCTCTGGGCGCGAACAAACAACAATTGGTCCAGAAAAACAACCAGTTCGTAAAGACAAGTCAATAGTGTATGGAAATGAGTGATGTTGGGAAAAACACTGAATCGCGAGGGAAAAAGGGGGATTTTCCACGACCGGCTGTTACAGAGATCTCTTTAGGCGAAGCTGTCTGATGAGTGATGTCGGGGTTGGGAGCCTAAATGGAGCCACTTTTAGTACCTCGACCTTTTTGACAAGATCGTGCAGGATGGCCGTTAAAGAGAAAATAACAAACTCATTTAGTGAGGAGACCGTCTGATTGACCCTCGGCTTGTAGGTTTCCCCAACTTTGTCGGCCGTCTCGGCAGGCTTTACGGGACGTTCGTCTGTGGACAAGCAAAGAACCTTCTGCTTGTTGCTGGGAAGGCGAGGGAGCCAAATATATTTCAGGGGACTTTAGTGGATCTTAGTAGTTCCTGAAAGAGTCCGCATGTGCCGAAGCAACTGCAAATGTTTACGATCTCAAGGCTCAGTGTCTGCACGTCATGATACACTCATACCGTTTTTCCAATCTCTTCCCGCACTTGATCCACAAGGGCCCGAAATAGTCCAACCCGGTGTCACTGAACGGCCACCAGCCCGCAATCACCCTGCATTCTGGTAGTGGGGCCATGAGTCGATTGCCCGCTGCGGCATTGCGTCTCCTACATTGCACACACCGTCGGATTACGCGTTTTGCAGTCTCTCGTCCTCTCAACAACCAAAGGCGCATTCGGACGACGCTCATCACGTGATTTTCCCCAGCATGTCCCTCCACGGCGTGGACGTGTTGAATCATTGGCTCTACTACAGGTTGTCTCGCAGGCAACAGTATAGGATACTTTGTGTCGAAGTTCAGGTGGGCGTTGGTCAGCCTACCATCCACCCGCAGCAGTCCGTTGATGAGTTTGAGGTTTAAACGCTTCAGCTCGACTCTTGGAGATGGTATGTCTTTTTTGGTCGGTCCCACTTCTTCCGCCCTCTTGAGTTCTCGGGCGAAAGCCTCGCGTTGTATCATTCTGAAAATATCGTACTCTGCCGCTTGTAGCTCATCGGGACCTATCGGGCCGACCCGTATCCGGCCTGAGGGCCGCAGCCCTTTCATGACTAGTAAATTTATCTTGAACCTGGCTAACAAGAATAAGCACGAAGTGTCTTCATTCAGGAAGAAAACCTGACCAATCGCGAGAGAATGGATGTAGCTTCGACGACGTTGGCCGCTATCACTACGCCTTTGATCTCCAGTTCCACTTCAGTAGGGGTTTTTAATTCGAACACGGGCCAGTCCTGTTTGGGCAATTGCAGGAAGTTTGGCCCTCTCGTCCACGTGTCCAGTTGCCTGAAGTTGTTCGTACCTCGGGAGCACAGGTCGGCCGGATTATCGCCAGACCTGACATGCTTCCCCTGGTTCACGGCTGATTAGTCGTGAATGACCGTGAGTCGATTAACAACGAAAGTACTAAACCGGCTCCTTACGTTGTTAATGTAGTAAAGTACTATCGTTAAATCCGTCCAGAAGCTCACCGATCAAATGTAGAGACCGAAACATCTCTTCACAGCTTGCACCACCCTGACTGCCAACACGGCTGCGTTGAGTTCAAGGCGTGGGATTGAGACCGACTTCAGTGGAGCAACGCGGGCTTTGGCGGACAGGATCCTCGTGGTATATTGTCCATCTCCTGCGCACCATCGTCCGTAAACCACAGCTCCATAACCGACTTCGGATGCATCGGGAAAGGCATGTAGTTCTCCAGTCCGTGTCGTATGGCCAGGAGTCAAACATCGTGGGATTCTTATGTCCCCTAATTTCTTCAAGGTGTTCAAAAATTCTTCCCAGTCCAACCGGTCCCCTCGGTCCGGTGACTGGTCCCAATTAACTTTCTTACGGCACAGCCGCTGCAGCAAGATCTTTCCGGGTAGCAGCCACGGTGAAACGAGACCGAGCGGGTCGAACAAACTAGAGACAGCTAAAAGTACACCACGACGGGTTACTGGCAACTCGGGAACGTTTAGCTCGAAAATGGTCGTCCGTTTCCGCGTCCCATTGTATTCCTAAAGTGCGCTCGGTAAGGAGTGGAGAGTCGTCCAAACCCCTAACCCTTTTGGCCCTCTCGTGGTACGGAATGACTTCCAGCACTTCTGGAGCGTTCGACATCCATTTTGTTAGATGGAAGCCGCCCTCTTCCAGCAATCTCGTCAGACCCCTGAACTGCTCTAGAGCTGATTCCACATCATCGAATGACCCAAGGTAGTCGTCGACGTAGAAGTTCCTGCTGACGCTATCTACTACCGTCCGATGTACTAGATCGCCATGTTTGTCCGCTGATTCTCGGAGGGCGTAGTTGGCACAAAATGTTGACGATATGGCTCCGAAGGGGTGGACGGTCATCCTATAATTCACCACTGCGTTGTCCCGGTCGCTCCCTTCCCACCAAAGGAAACGCAAAGCATCTCGTTCTCCTACCGGCATCTTCACCTGATGGAACATTTCCCTAATGTCAGCAGACAAAGCCACTTTACCCACTCTGAAACGGCACAAAACATCGATCAGTGGAGTGGTCCAGTCAGGCCCCTGTAGTAGGCGATCGTTTAACGACTTGCCCTGGAACTTGGCCGCACAGTCGAAAACCACCCGCAGTTTATTGGGTTTCTTGGGGTTGATGACTGGGTGGTGAGGTAGATACCAGATACCCTTTCGACCGTCGGTGTTGGAAGGCACTTTTTCAACGTAACCGAGGGTCTCGTTTCGCTTCATCAAATCCGCGTATCGTTCCCACAGATTCTGGTCTCGAATGAAGCGTTCTTTTAGTCGTAGCAGTAGTTGGAGAACATAATTTCTGTTGTCAGTCCACGGGTCGACCGGTGTGCGCCATGGGAGGGGAACCTCGAACTGTTTTTTGAGGCCTCTAGTGCCTTGCCGCACCGTTTGTAAAGCGAAGTGATCCTCTTGAGACAACGTCGGTCTTTCGTCTCCAATGTCATGAAACTCCTTTTCATACAGCCGTTGCAGATGATACTCTATGCGGTCCGTTTCGGCGGATAAGTAATTCACGGAACCGCGTAACCCTACTGGACCGTATAACATCCATCCCAGAGCCGTGCGTACGGCATAAGGTGCCTGGCGGTCGTCCACTCTCTGGTCAAGCACCCAATGCGCCTCTGGCACGTCGCAGCCGATGAGGAGATCCACTTCGTCGTCTTCCCAGCCTACAACGGTTACATCCTGCAGGTGGGGCCATCTAGTCAAGATGGCGTTCAACTACCTTAATGCTCGCATGGGGAGATCCGCTAACGTGAATGCCTCCGTTGGTTCAATTTCCTCGTTAGTGCCTAGAGAGATGAGTTGCAGCCTCAGTCTACCGGCGGTCATTACCTGTGTTCCGCCCACCGTGCTCACTGCTAACGACGTCGCACCTTTAGCCAGTTGGTGTTTTTCGGCAAACCGCCCTTTCATTAGGGTAGTGTCACATCCTTTGTCGACGAAAGCCAACGCTTCGACCACCTCAGTCGGGTTCACCACTCCCACGGCAACTACTCCTAATAGTACTGGTTTACTGGCAGACCACGACGTTGAACAAATAACGCTGGGTGTGGTACTCGTCACGGGTAAGGTTACTTTCGCCTGATGCAGCAGCCGATGGTGTCTGCCCGTGCAGCCCTCGTAACCACATCGATTCCTTGTTCTACAGGCTGCTGCCCGGTGCGTGGTGTTAAGACAGATAAAACATGCTCCTGCCATCCTCACCATTCCCCACCGTTCGTCTTTTGCAGCTTTGACGAACTTGGGGCATTATGGTAGTCCATGGTTAGCACCACAGGATCTGCAATTCGGTTGCGCAGTAGCGTCGCGTGAAATTGTATGTGTATTGGTCCAAGGTTGGTACTTTGGATGTTCCCGTACAGGGGTTTGAGCTTGGCTAGTACTGGGCTTGTTTGCCGGTTGCTGTCCCGGATGAGTCGGCCGAACCTGCTGTCAGCTATCTTCGTTTGCCTGTCTAAGTATTCAGTCAGGTCTTCGAAGTTGGCTTCTCTGTCGCTTCGGCTTATCCGTTCTGCTTCTTCCGCCCACCGACCCTGTAGTTCAGGAGAAAGGTGACGGACTATGTTTCCTAAAGTTTTCATGGCATCTAGGACAGCCCTGTAACCTAAATGGTCGAGGGCTATTGAGCAGTTCTGCATCTTAATCACCAGGTCGGCCATGGTGTAGACGTCGCCCTTGGTTCTCTTTGCCTCTACCATCACGCCCTCTATTAGGTTACGGGCTACTTTGAAAGGTTGGCCAAACAAGTCCCTTAGAATCTTCCTTGCCCTTGTTTAGCCTTGTTCTGGGTCCAACATGGTGCACCCGTCGATAGCTTCTCTTGCTCGGCCTCGGCAGTAGTGAGTAAGGTAAAGAAGCCTTTGCCCAGGGTCGGTTACCTTATTTTCAACGAACGTCTCGAACTGCTTGACAAACTTGCAGTATTGTTCAGCTCGCCCGTCAAAACCGTTAACTCCACTCTAGGCAGATCGATCGATGGTGGTTTGTATTCGGCGACCGGCGTGGGGTTCCCTACCTTATTGCACCCTAACCTATAGGAAGTGTCGAAGTCACTGGTCTCATGCTCTCGCTCTTTCTGTGTACACTTCTCTGCTTCCTGCGCCTGTAGTCTAGCCGATAGTAACTGTTGCTCTAGTTCTAGTATTCTCAGCTTATATAAATCGACATCCGTACGTTCAATATTGTTCTCAATAACACATGAACTAGCACTGACAGGACTAGGCGATCTAGCATTAACTAAAGAATCATATGTACCCAAAACCTTCCCAGAGACTTGCCGTATTACTTCCTGTTCGGATTCGACTGCTTTTGATCCTTTTCTTGGCATTTTGCGTGATTTTTTCTCGTTCCAAATTGATCTATTGAGTATTGTTACGAACGTTTGAGCAATGCGTAGCCAAATTCGCAACGGATCCCGAAATCAAAAGACGATTATCCGTGATATTCTACGATGCTAGACTATTACAATAAACAATGACATAAACAATATACAAACCTCAATAATACGATCACAAGGACTCAACAACGAGAAACCGAATAGCAGTGTGCGAGCAGACAGCACGTGCGTCACGCAGGTCCTGAACAAGGATGTGCCTAAGTAGCGCTCTGGGCGCGAACAAACAACAATTGGTCCAAAAAAACAACCAGTTCGTAAAGACAAGTCAATAGTGTATGGAAATGAGTGATGTTGGGAAAAACACTGAATCGCGAGGGAAAAGGGGGATTTTCCACGGCCGGCTGTTACATCCAGTTGGGCCTCGTACGACGGATTTCCCAAAAACCGTAGGGTGCTTCATAATTCTCGCTGACGGTATGTTTCCGGAGTGTCCTTCACCCTTGTTTTTGGTCGTTTATTTAAAACTGGTAGGTTCCTTGCTTGCTTCAAGTTTAAAAGCATAGAAGGATCAGTGAATAAATTTACTCTTTTGTTTGGCTGAGTCGTAAGGACCCCCTTCCACGAGGGCACTTGCTATAACAAACTGCGAGTGTGCACCATCACCACCATTGTCAATCAAAGTGTTTGTTTAACCAGGTTGACACAAGCAGCACCTTTCCACTATCTGCATCGCTCATTGGGTCTTCTTGGTTTTCGATCGCTTCACAATAGAGGTTTATCAACACACGTCTGGCCTCAGCTTTGCTGACTGGCGCCCCTCAGTTTCTGATAATAACCGCGTGCAAACTGCAGAATCCTGGTATTTAAGTTTCAGCATCCTCCATTCACCTGCCAACTGACACCGATGCACTATATTCAGCGGAGTCCGAGGCGATATTGTGCACGTTCTTGACATATACGTCTGCAGACTGGTTTGAGATTATCTGGTGTCTTCCGATACCATATTTCGGACCATCCCACTAACCCAGGTGAGGAATCCATTCCGCCAGCGAACGGTCCCGTTTTATTTTTGAACGACAAACATATATAGGTAAACGGTCCATGTAAGCATCCACTGGACATGGCTCGTTAGTCCATCTGTTGTGGGTGACCACGGCTTGAGGCTTGAATGCCCCTGACAGGATTCGTCTCTCGTTTGTTGATTCACAGCATCGATCAGCTGCCGTGTTGCTCGTGGTTTCGTGGGCTCGGAAAAGGCCGGCGCCGATGCGCTGTCTTCCAGTGAGACTAAACCTTCTATCGGACGATGCGTCAAACCAAACCCTCACAGCGGTAAGGCTGCATCAAACTTTCTGCAACTCGTCCAAGACCAGGCAGAATCATCGGTTAGCTGTTGGGTAAGCTACAAAGCCGAGCAGCTCTGCCACCGGGACGTAGGATACTATCATGCAGCTTTAGTCCCAGCTATTTAGGTTGGGAGTTGGAGGGCATCTATCAGGTTTGGCTTCCAACAAACTTGTATAGTCTCTGACATAGTGAGCCTCAGTCAACCTCACGACGACTCTCTCGTCGCTTCCCGCACTGCGGGAACACGGACTGCGGGCCTAGCCTGACAGTGATCGTGGTATCACACAACTTCATGGCACAAAAATGCAGCCACGCTGCGGTTTTTACTAAATTCCGCAGCCGTGAAAAGCATTCAGCAGGTAGAACATAGGTCAAGCTACGCTCTCGGAATGAAAGGCTGCGATGGCCGTCATCATCAGTCGCTTCACTCAAGGGTACATAGTGGCCCATGCCCATGCAACCCGATCGTCAATGATTGCTGCATGTAACAGCCGGTCGTGGAAAATCCCCCTTTTTCCCTCGCGATTCAGTGTTTTTCCCAACATCACTCATTTCCATACACTATTGACTTGTCTTTACGAACTGGTTGTTTTTCTGGACCAATTGTTGTTTGTTCGCGCCCAGAGCGCTACTTAGGCACATCCTTGTTCAGGACCTGCGTGACGCACGTGCTGTCTGCTCGCACACTGCTATTCGGTTTCTCGTTGTTGAGTCCTTGTGATCGTATTATTGAGTTTTGTATATTGTTTATGTCATTGTTTATTGTAATAGTCTAGCATCGTAGAATATCACGGATAATCGTCTTTTGATTTCGGGATCCGTTGCGAATTTGGCTACGCATTGCTCAAACGTTCGTAACAATCTCCCAGTAACAGTCGAATAAACATTCCGGTTCAGCCATCACCAGCTGACACTCTGCTGGTGTTACCAGAGGTATCATTCAAAGGCGCTTTATTGCACTCCACCTTGTGCCGCGGCCCGTGACAGTCAGGGATGCAGAGACTTCAGGGCGTAGCTACGACGGATACTACTGTCCGGGGCAGTCGCCCATTCTGAGTGGTCGACCATGATTCAGGGGCACGCTACTTAGTTGACACGGGTGTTGAAGCTTGTGCGCTCCCCACTTCAGATCAAGCTTTAGATGGGAGCTCATCCTGTAACTTATGTGCCGTTTATGATACTTTTATAAGGAATTTGGGACAGATTTTGGAGACGTCAGATTTTGGTCTTCGTCGCACATTCTTCTGGGTTTTCTTGACTGCAGCGGTTCAAAACCCCATAACTGGTGTTGATTTCCTGCATCACTTTAACCTCTCGGTTTATCCTCGCAGCAAACGTCTTGTAGATAGTGTCACTACTCTATCTGTGAACTGGATTTCGGTTGATTCTAGCCCGGCCAGTCTTGCTCTGCCCAAAATGACTGGTTTGCTTTTGTTTGTAGGCGTAATAAATGCATACCCAAAAATGTTTCGCCCACCGTCCGTGCTGTCCACCGTATCCGCCTGGTAAGTCATCATATAAGCATATCGGGCCCTCCAGCTTTTGGTAGGGCTTATCGGCTTTCACCCGAAAAAGCCAAGATCGGGCAAGCTGAGTTTGAGCACACGCTTGAATTAGGTATTATTCGTGCCTCAGATAGTCCCTGAGCTTCACCATTTCATATGGTCTCTGAAAAGTCAGGCGACTGGCGACCAAGTGGAAATCACAGACTCCTCAGTAATGCCACTGTTCCAGATGGGTATCCTATCACACATATTCAGGATATCACGGCCAACTCCAGAGGTGTGCGTGTTTTCTCCAAAATAGGTCTGGTACGTGTTTACTACCAGATTCCCATCGCAGACGAGGATATACCTAAGACAGCGGTAACAGCACCTTTTGGTCCCTTCAGATTCCTACGAAGATCACTCCTTCCGAACTACGCCGTGCAAACCTTTCAGCTTTTTATCGATCGGGTTACCAGAGGCTTAGATTTTGTTTTCGTCCACATTGGCGGTCTGCTAGTAATTAGTGAATCTGAAGATGCACACGAGAAACACCCACATCAGTTGTTTGAGCGTTTGGCCGCACATGACACAACTGTCAGTGCCGAAAGAAGTGTCTCTGGCCAGCTTTCAACTCAGTTTTTAGGCCACATGACCGATGAACGTGGTATCCGGCCTTCAAGAGAAAAAGAACAAGCCGCCCGTGACTTTCCGCTGCCCACTTCACTGGCCACCGTTCGTCGTTTCAACGGGATATTGGGCTATCATCGGCGTTTCCTCTCAAAACTGCGCCGAAGTGAAGCTGCGGTTAACGGATTTACTTTGAGGCGCTGAGAACAGTTCCATAAAATTATCCGAGGATGCTTGAACTGCCTTCAATGCAGCTAAAGATGCTTTGGCTTCTACTTTGCTGGTCCATGTCGACGCTTGAGTTCAATTGAATGTGATTTAACGTATCTGTGTAAGCCAGTTCTGTAATACAGCCAACATGCTATTCCGCAGCCTTGGTCTTCTCGCTGCTTTCGTTCGCGTAGTTCTGGGTGCGGGAAATTTCAATACGTCCTGTCAGTTCAGCTCATCGTAGTCGCTTCAACTACGCACGTTCGGGCAGATACGCTGAGTTGTCTAGGGTTAGGCTATCGAAACTGTTATTTGGCAACGAAAACACTAAGCGGACCCAGGGGAGCTAATGGGACTTCCGACTTTTTCGAGGTCACGGAGCTGAACGACACCGAATCCTTTAGCATTGAACGACCTGTGGTAGTTGGCGCGTCACCCGCGTGTAAATCGAAAAAGTCGAAAGGTGATGACCATACGAAGCACTCCCACCTGGCAGAAATTCCGATCGAAGCTATGAGCGGCAACGTGGTTCTGCTCGTCGGACTTGGAGTGCCCAAGGCCATCGGGTTTTAGAATAAATGCTAGGAGGTAGCAGAAACCTGCATACGGTTCACAACTAACTGGATCAGGTGAAGTCTGTAGGTGAGCGTACTTTTCCGACTTTTTCCGTGATTCTCGTCGCCCCCCCGTGCAACGCTCCTTTGTTGCACCGACTTTTTAATGTAAAACAAGCAAACAAACATACTTTTTAGAACATCATTACAAAGAAAGGGCTGTTAATCGAACGGATGGTGCAGGACAGGCCATTGTTTTACAATAAAAACAGGTCATCAATTCCATTAGAATGCAGGGTTGTACCGTGACACTTGTAATTTCACCGTCGCAACATTTGAGTGACTCTTTGCACCGATACGTCTTGAATTATTGGACGCTTCCGCCAATAAATCTTTCATTCTGGGGCCGTCTTGTCTTCTGATTTGATATGCCTTGGAATTATATCAACCAGAATTACCAGTGGGAAACAAAATATTTTAAAAGCTTCCACAGCGTTGCCTGGCACTCATCTCAACACCGTCGTGATCTGTGTAACAGCCGGTCGTGGAAAATCCCCCTTTTCCCTCGCGATTCAGTGTTTTTCCCAACATCACTCATTTCCATACACTATTGACTTGTCTTTACGAACTGGTTGTTTTTCTGGACCAATTGTTGTTTGTTCGCGCCCAGAGCGCTACTTAGGCACATCCTTGTTCAGGACCTGCGTGACGCACGTGCTGTCTGCTCGCACACTGCTATTCGGTTTCTCGTTGTTGAGTCCTTGTGATCGTATTATTGAGGTTTGTATATTGTTTATGTCATTGTTTATTGTAATAGTCTAGCATCGTAGAATATCACGGATAATCGTCTTTTGATTTCGGGATCCGTTGCGAATTTGGCTACGCATTGCTCAAACGTTCGTAACAATACTCAATAGATCAATTTGGAACGAGAAAAAATCACGCAAAATGCCAAGAAAAGGATCAAAAGCAGTCGAATCCGAACAGGAAGTAATACGGCAAGTCTCTGGGAAGGTTTTGGGTACATATGATTCTTTAGTTAATGCTAGATCGCCTAGTCCTGTCAGTGCTAGTTCATGTGTTATTGAGAACAATATTGAACGTACGGATGTCGATTTATATAAGCTGAGAATACTAGAACTAGAGCAACAGTTACTATCGGCTAGACTACAGGCGCAGGAAGCAGAGAAGTGTACACAGAAAGAGCGAGAGCATGAGACCAGTGACTTCGACACTTCCTATAGGTTAGGGTGCAATAAGGTAGGGAACCCCACGCCGGTCGCCGAATACAAACCACCATCGATCGATCTGCCTAGAGTGGAGTTAACGGTTTTGACGGGCGAGCTGAACAATACTGCAAGTTTGTCAAGCAGTTCGAGACGTTCGTTGAAAATAAGGTAACCGACCCTGGGCAAAGGCTTCTTTACCTTACTCACTACTGCCGAGGCCGAGCAAGAGAAGCTATCGACGGGTGCACCATGTTGGACCCAGAACAAGGCTAAACAAGGGCAAGGAAGATTCTAAGGGACTTGTTTGGCCAACCTTTCAAAGTAGCCCGTAACCTAATAGAGGGCGTGATGGTAGAGGCAAAGAGAACCAAGGGCGACGTCTACACCATGGCCGACCTGGTGATTAAGATGCAGAACTGCTCAATAGCCCTCGACCATTTAGGTTACAGGGCTGACCTAGACGCCATGCACACTTTGGAAGGCATAGTCCGTCACCTCTCTCCCGAACTACAGGGTCGGTGGGCGGAAGAAGCAGAACGGATAAGCCGAAGCGACAGAGAAGCCAACTTCGAAGACCTGACTGAATACTTAGACAGGCAAACGAAGATAGCTGACAGCAGGTTCGGCCGACTCATCCGGGACAGCAACCGGCAAACAAGCCCAGTACTAGCCAAGCTCAAACCCCTGTACGGGAACATCCAAAGTACCAGCCTTGGACCAATACACATACAATTTCACGCGACGCTACTGCGCAACCGAATTTCAGATCCTGTGGTGCTAACCATGGACTACCATAATGCCCCAAGTTCGTCAAAGCTGCAAAAGACGAACGGTGGGGAATGGTGAGGATGGCAGGAGCATGTTTTATCTGTCTTAACACCACGCACCGGGCAGCAGCCTGTAGAACAAGGAATCGATGTGGTTACGAGGGCTGCACGGGCAGACACCATCGGCTGCTGCATCAGGCGAAAGTAACCTTACCCGTGACGAGTACCACACCCAGCGTTATTTGTTCAACGTCGTGGTCTGCCAGTAAACCAGTACTATTAGGAGTAGTTGCCGTGGGAGTGGTGAACCCGACTGAGGTGGTCGAAGCGTTGGCTTTCGTCGACAAAGGATGTGACACTACCCTAATGAAAGGGCGGTTTGCCGAAAAACACCAACTGGCTAAAGGTGCGACGTCGTTAGCAGTGAGCACGGTGGGCGGAACACAGGTAATGACCGCCGGTAGACTGAGGCTGCAACTCATCTCTCTAGGCACTAACGAGGAAATTGAACCAACGGAGGCATTCACGTTAGCGGATCTCCCCATGCGAGCATTAAGGTAGTTGAACGCCATCTTGACTAGATGGCCCCACCTGCAGGATGTAACCGTTGTAGGCTGGGAAGACGACGAAGTGGATCTCCTCATCGGCTGCGACGTGCCAGAGGCGCATTGGGTGCTTGACCAGAGAGTGGACGACCGCCAGGCACCTTATGCCGTACGCACGGCTCTGGGATGGATGTTATACGGTCCAGTAGGGTTACGCGGTTCCGTGAATTACTTATCCGCCGAAACGGACCGCATAGAGTATCATCTGCAACGGCTGTATGAAAAGGAGTTTCATGACATTGGAGACGAAAGACCGACGTTGTCTCAAGAGGATCACTTCGCTTTACAAACGGTGCGGCAAGGCACTAGAGGCCTCAAAAAACAGTTCGAGGTTCCCCTCCCATGGCGCACACCGGTCGACCCGTGGACTGACAACAGAAATTATGTTCTCCAACTACTGCTACGACTAAAAGAACGCTTCATTCGAGACCAGAATCTGTGGGAACGATACGCGGATTTGATGAAGCGAAACGAGACCCTCGGTTACGTTGAAAAAGTGCCTTCCAACACCGACGGTCGAAAGGGTATCTGGTATCTACCTCACCACCCAGTCATCAACCCCAAGAAACCCAATAAACTGCGGGTGGTTTTCGACTGTGCGGCCAAGTTCCAGGGCAAGTCGTTAAACGATCGCCTACTACAGGGGCCTGACTGGACCACTCCACTGATCGATGTTTTGTGCCGTTTCAGAGTGGGTAAAGTGGCTTTGTCTGCTGACATTAGGGAAATGTTCCATCAGGTGAAGATGCCGGTAGGAGAACGAGATGCTTTGCGTTTCCTTTGGTGGGAAGGGAGCGACCGGGACAACGCAGTGGTGAATTATAGGATGACCGTCCACCCCTTCGGAGCCATATCGTCAACATTTTGTGCCAACTACGCCCTCCGAGAATCAGCGGACAAACATGGCGATCTAGTACATCGGACGGTAGTAGATAGCGTCAGCAGGAACTTCTACGTCGACGACTACCTTGGGTCATTCGATGATGTGGAATCAGCTCTAGAGCAGTTCAGGGGTCTGACGAGATTGCTGGAAGAGGGCGGCTTCCATCTAACAAAATGGATGTCGAACGCTCCAGAAGTGCTGGAAGTCATTCCGTACCACGAGAGGGCCAAAAGGGTTAGGGGTTTGGACGACTCTCCACTCCTTACCGAGCGCACTTTAGGAATACAATGGGACGCGGAAACGGACGACCATTTTCGAGCTAAACGTTCCCGAGTTGCCAGTAACCCGTCGTGGTGTACTTTTAGCTGTCTCTAGTTTGTTCGACCCGCTCGGTCTCGTTTCACCGTGGCTGCTACCCGGAAAGATCTTGCTGCAGCGGCTGTGCCGTAAGAAAGTTAATTGGGACCAGTCACCGGACCGAGGGGACCGGTTGGACTGGGAAGAATTTTTGAACACCTTGAAGAAATTAGGGGACATAAGAATACCACGATGTTTGACTCCTGGCCATACGACACGGACTGGAGAACTACATGCCTTTCCCGATGCATCCGAAGTCGGTTATGGAGCTGTGGTTTACGGACGATGGTGCGCAGGAGATGGACAATATACCACGAGGATCCTGTCCGCCAAAGCCCGCGTTGCTCCACTGAAGTCGGTCTCAATCCCACGCCTTGAACTCAGCGCAGCCGTGTTGGCAGTCAGGGTGGTGCAAGCTGTGAAGAGATGTTTCGGTCTCTACATTTGATCGGTGAGCTTCTGGACGGATTTAACGATAGTACTTTACTACATTAACAACGTAAGGAGCCGGTTTAGTACTTTCGTTGTTAATCGACTCACGGTCATTCACGACTAATCAGCCGTGAACCAGGGGAAGCATGTCAGGTCTGGCGATAATCCGGCCGACCTGTGCTCCCGAGGTACGAACAACTTCAGGCAACTGGACACGTGGACGAGAGGGCCAAACTTCCTGCAATTGCCCAAACAGGACTGGCCCGTGTTCGAATTAAAACCCCCTACTGAAGTGGAACTGGAGATCAAAGGCGTAGTGATAGCAACCAACGTCGTCGAAGCGTCGCCCATTCTATCGCGATTGGTCAGGTTTTCTTCCTGGATGAAGACGCTTCGTTCGCTAGTTTGGTTAACCAGGTTCAAGATAAATTTACTAGTCATGAAAGGGCTACGGCCCTCAGGTCGGATACGGTTCGGCCCGATAGGTCCCGGTGAGCTACAAGCGGCAGAGTACGATATTTTCAGAATGATACAACGCGAGGCTTTCTCCCGAGAACTCAAGAGGGCGGAAGAAGTGGGGCCGACCAATAAAGACATGCCATCTCCAAGAGGCGAGCTGAAGCGTTTAAACCCCAAACTCATCAACGGACTGCTGCGGGTGGATGGTAGGCTGACCAACGCCCACCTGAACTTCGACACAAAGTATCCTATACTGTTGCCTGCGAGACAACCTGTAGTAGAGCTAATGATTCAACACGTCCACGCCGTGGAGGGACATGCTGGGGAAAGTCACGTGACGAGCGTCATCCGAATGCGTCTTTGGTTGTTGAGAGGACGAGAGACTGCAAAACGCGTAATCCGACGGTGTGTGCAATGCAGGAGACGCAATGCCGCAGCAGGCAAACAACTCATGGCCCCACTACCAGAATGCAGGGTGACTACGGGCTGGTGGCCGTTCAGTGACACCGGGTTGGACTATTTCGGGCCCTTGTGGATCAAGTGCGGGAAAAGATTAGAAAAGGGATACGGATGTATCATGACGTGCATGAAATCACGTGCGGTACACCTAGAAGTCGCACATTCGATGACGACCGATTCGTTTCTACGGGCCTTGCAAAGATTTATCAACCGAAGAGGCGTACCGGCCGATATATACTCAGATAATGGATCGAACTTTGTGGGCGCTCAGCGGGAATTGCAGCGTTGGCACAAGAACATAAACAGGGACGAACTGCAGAACCGAACCGTGGCCTACGGCATACGATGGCATTTCAACCCCCCACAGGCCAGCCACCGAGGCGGCGTATGGGAACGCATGATCCGGTCCGCCAGACGGATATTGCTGTCAATCATGGAGCAGCAGCCGCCCGACGACGAGACCCTGAACACCGTCATGACTGAGGTGGAGCGAATCCTGAACAACCGCCCCCTGTTTCCAGTATTGAACGGCGACCCCACCCACCTGGCGCTCACCCCAAACGACTTATTGACGCTAAGGTCGAACGAGGGTTTCCAAGGGCCGGTAAACCTTCGTGGGAGCTACCTCCACGGGTGGAAGCAAGCGAACTATCTGGCCAAGGTCTTCTGGAGGCGATGGCTACGGGAGTACCTACCGGCTTTGCAGACTCGACAGAAGTGGCTGGCCAAAACAAGACCATTCAAAGTTGCGGACGTGGTTATGATCGCCGACGAACGCGCACATTTCAGCGCTTGGTCTTTGAGAGTAGTTACGGAAACCATCAAAAGCACTGACGGAATGATAAGAACGGTGAAGGTGAAGACAGCTAACGGAGTGCTCATTCGTGACATACGCAGTATTAACCTACTCGAGAGCGAAGACGGAGGAGCTGATAACCCTGAGGCCTAGTAAACCTTTTTCACACCAGAAATCGAGGTGGATAAAGAAACACCATATATACCACACGGTCTCCGTCAAACACGTTAAGGTGCTCGCGGTCTTTTCGTTGACATTACAGAAGATTCTTTCCGATATGTGGTGATGAATGCGATTCCATTGTACATCCCGATACATACACGCATGCACGACGCACTCTACATCCCGTAAACCCATCATACATGTGACAGTGTTCTTTGTTTGCTTTTTGTTGACGCTACCGAAGGCCCCTTGCATATGTGGAAATAGCGGAGCTCAGGTCACACATACATGCTACATTTTACTCGTTTTCTTGCCACGCGGTCTTTTGTTGACATTGCAGAAAGTCCTCTTTTGATGTGTAGTCATACCTGTGATTTCATTGTAACCCCGGCACACACACACACGCACTCACAGACACACACACTCAAGCACGTACATCCAGGACCGGAGGCCCCTTACGAGGACAACGTCTATGTGACCAATCACGCCCGCCATCGGTCATTTGGTCTTGTGGAAGATGTAGACTAGCCTCACGTCTATGTATCCAATGGATTAGGTGCGACCAGTAGTAGAACGTTGACGACGAGCATTAGACGCGCGCACTGACAGCAGGGCCTAGGCAGGTAGGAAGAATCAGTACCTTTATACCAAACCTTTGACTCTGCTAAGGATCCAGAAGGATTTTGGTGGGCGGTGTAACAGCCGGTCGTGGAAAATCCCCCTTTTTCCCTCGCGATTCAGTGTTTTTCCCAACATCACTCATTTCCATACACTATTGACTTGTCTTTACGAACTTGTGAGTTGCCGCGTGGTTTGAATTTTCGAATTGCTCTCAGCGTTAAGCATTTTTGCATTGATTGGTGGAATAACACACGTTATTTCGCCAAACTAACGTATCGTAATTAGTATTTCGGTACGCGTACTTTTTGAAGAGTTCACTCTCTTCAGAAGAGTTTATTCTCTTCAAAAACTGAGTATACCTTTTGGTGTCCTTTTTGGTGTTTTTGTTGGTGTCAGTGCAACTGATACCGGCTAACATCTTTTTGTGGCGCTTTTCCTAGTGTACTGTTTTTGTGGAACTTTTTAGTGTGCGGGTTTACTGCACCTGCCTTAGTGTACCGTTTGTGTCTGTTCAAAAGTTGTGTTATTGTCCCACGGGTGTTCGAAACGAAATGAATGGGACAAAGGTTGATCCCATTGGCCAGGCAGTAAGCTGTGGGAACAAGGAATGCACGGACCTAGTGCAAGATGAGGGAATTCAATGCGACCAGTGTTGCATTTGGTTTCATCAAAAGTGCTCCAAGCTGGAAGAGAAAGACTTCCAGCTGCACATCAAGTACCCATCGCTCAAGTGGATATGCGCCCATTGCTTTGCGTTTGCAAGGGAGTGCTCGCGTATAATTCGAGGCGAGCTGGGGAAAGGGGACACGAACGTGGAGATGGAACCAAGACTAGAGAGAGCCGTTTCGATCCATAGCCTAGAGGGAAAGGAAAACCGGGTGCCAGAGCGCAAAAATAAAAAAGGCAACCCAAGCCAAAGGGCAAAGAAGGAAAAGAGGTAGCAGGATTCACCAACGTGGGGAAAAGCCTCCTGACGGAAGTGGAAGCCCTCAAGGAGCAGGTCAAACGCCTAGATGCTGAGGTGCAGCGCATGAAGCGTGACACTGAGGTCATGGCAGACAGAAGTAGAAGACTGCTACTTCATAACCTTAGGGAGAACATTGTAAAAGACGGTAGAGTCAGGAAGGAGGAAAACCGCCGGCATGTGACTGAGGTTCTTAGGATGGCTGGCCTACCTCCCACGACACCAATAGTCAAGTGCCATCGAATAGGACTATGGCGTGGAGCACAACCAGCGCCGCCACGACCCCTGGTAGTTGTATTCCACAGTGTCTACTGGAGGGATATGCTGCTGTCCAGGGCGGGAGCAGTTGAGGGCAACACGCAGGGAATGGTTAGGGTAACACCTGACAGCCCAGCATTTGTGAAACCGGCTAATGCCATAGTCTCGCTGAGAACGGGCACACCTGATCTTAAGAGGCCGAAGCTACATATAGCGAAACTGGAGATGACTCCTCTTGGGAAGTCAACACCTAAGGCCCAAGGAGTAATCCAGATACCAAAGGTGGCTTCAGGCTCCGGTATACAAAAAGCCAAAGATCAGAAAGTTCGAAAGACCAAAAAGAAGGGGACTCACAGGGCATTTAGTCCGGTTGGTGTTGAGAACGTGCAGCCAGCCAGCCCGATTCTAAAGGATACCCCCAAGAAGTCCTCTCTGGTGCACCCAGCGAAGCTGGAGGTATCAGAGGGAAAAGCCGAGGAAACCAGTTGGGCTAAGGTGGTCGCAAGACCATCCCGGCCCATCGGTACGGCGACTCAAAAGGGGGTAACGTCCTTTGTGCATGTCGAGCCTGACACTGGGGCGACGGGTGGAAAAGAAAAAGCCACGACACTCAGAGTCTCACTCGATATGCAAGATGCTGCACCGCCGACACCCTTAGAGGCAAAAAACGGGGCATCACCTCGGAGATTGCGCCCGAGGATACCCTAGCCCTAGAATTAGCAATGAAGTCAGTAACGAGGACCAGGGAACCGTCAATATGGTACACCAATACCTGCAGTCTCCCGGGAAAAAGAGGGGAGTTGACGGCTAGGATCGCAGAGTCTGAGGTCGTTGCGTTGACGGAAACTTGGATAAAGCCATATACTGACATGCGCTTCCAGGGATACGCTGCCTACAGACAGGATAGAACAGATGGAAGGCAGGGGGGCGGAGTGGCACTTCTAATACGGACCGACATAGGCCATTGGGAGGCTCCGTTCAACTTAGTCTCCGGTAATGTACAGGTCAGATCCTGCTTTATTAGGATCGAGGGGCGTACAGTATGCATTATCTGTATCTACAGGGCACCGCTAGCCACAGATGAGGAAGATGTTGAGCTTTTCCAAATGCTGGATGCGGTGCTGGCACAGACAAAGGAGTTCATCTTATTAGGGGATCTCAATCTACCTGAAATTAACTGGGAAAACGGGATCGCACCAAGGGGATCAACGGGCGACAAATTTCTGCAGTGGGTCCAGTTACATGCACTTACGCAGCATGTGACACAGGCCACTAGACACAGAGGTGGACAGCACCCGTCTCTCCTTGACTTAATCATAACGCGGCACCATCAGGACGTTAAGGAAATTAAGTGGGAAGAGCCACTTGGAAAAAGTGATCATGTGGTCCTAAGGGTCACACTAAGACTAAGCAAGGCGCCGAAGGAAATCGCGTTACGTCGGCGCTATGGGGGAATCAACATAGGTGAACTGAAGAAGGCGGCGGAGGAAATTCAGTGGACACCGAGACACACAAATGCCTCCGTAGAGGAACGTTGGGAGACCATCAAGATGGGGCTACTCGAACTTACAGATGAGTTCGCACCCCTGACGGTGGCAAGCAGTAGAAGTCTACCCTCATGGTGGAAGTCGAAGGTCCGCAAGGCCATAGTTATTCGTAGGCAACGATGGGCGGCGTACAAGCTGTACAGAACTCAGGGGGCATGGAATAGCTATAAGATGGCTAGGAACAGGGCTCAAGAGATCCAAAGAGTGGAGAAATATGCTTTCGAGCGTCGGTTAGCGGCGTCGGTCCGCACAAACCCAAAGCGATTCTACGCCTACGTGCTCTCACAAACGTATGAGAGAGAGCGTAGCAACTTTGGAAGGAGCACAGGGACGACTAGCTCTAAACGACGAAGACAAGGCTGACACGCTCTTGGAATTCTTCAAGAGCATATATCGACCAGAAAATAGTTTGGAGGAAAGAATGGAGGGCCCACAGGCGCCTCCAATACCCGAACTTACTGTAGGAGAAGAAGAAGTGTACGCGGAGTTGCAAACTTTGAACAGGAACAAAGCAGCAGGTCCAGACGGGATTCATCCAGCAATCGTTCAGCCTCTGGCCGAGGTGCTGAAGGCTCCGGTGACGAAGCTGTATGAAACGTCACTTAGAGAGGGAACTGTGCCGGGAGACTGGAGGAGAGCAACAGTGGTAGGCATTTACAAGAGTGGGCCCCGGCAAAAGGCGGAAAATTACCGGCCGGTTAGCTTGACTTCGGTACTGTGTAAGTGCCTGGAGCGTATAGTCAGGAAGCAGATCTCCAGGCATTTGGTTCAACACAACCTCATATCAAATGCTCAGCATGGGTTTGTGGCAGGGCGATCCTGTCTGACGAATCTCCTGCTGTTCCTCGATGAGGTAACCAAGCGTCTGGACGAAGGGCAATCGATTACGGTCTGTTACTTAGACTTCAGCAAGGCATTTGATTCCGTGAATCACCGATTTCTGGACGTCAAACTGCAGTCCATGGGAATTGTTGGAAAGGCCAGACAATGGATAAGTAGTTTCTTAGCAGGGCGAACCTTTAGTGTTAAGGTGGGGGACCATTGTTACGAACGTTTGAGCAATGCGTAGCCAAATTCGCAACGGATCCCGAAATCAGAAGGCGATTATCCGTGATAATTCTACGATACTAGATTATTAAAATAAACAATGACGTAAACAATATACAAACCTCAATAATACGATCACAAAGTCTCAACAACGAGAAACCGAATAGCAGCGTGTGAGCAAACAGCACGTGCGTCACGCAGGTCCTGAACAAGGATGTGCCAAAATAGCGCTCTGGGCGCGAACAAACAACAATTGGTCCAGAAAAACAACCAGTTCGTAAAGACAAGTCAATAGTGTATGGAAATGAGTGATGTTGGGAAAAAACACTGAATCGCGAGGGAAAAAGGGGGATTTTCCACGACCGGCTGTTACACCGCCCACCAAAATCCTTCTGGATCCTTAGCAGAGTCAAAGGTTCGGTATAAAGGTACTGATTCTTCCTACCTGCCTAGGCCCTGTTGTCAGTGCGCGCGTCTAATGCTCGTCGTCAACGTTCTACTACTGGTCGCACCTAACCCATTGGATACATAGACGTGAGGCTAGTCTACATCTTCCACAAGACCAAATGACCGATGGCGGGCGTGAATGGTCACATAGACGTTGTCCTCGTACGGGGCCGTCCGGTCCTGGATGTACGCGCTTGAGTGTGTGTGTGTGTGTGTGTGTGCGTGTGTGTGTGTGTGCCGGGGTTACAATGAAATCACAGTTATGACTACACATCAAAGGAGGACTTTCTGCAATGTCAACAAAAGACCGCGTGGCAAGAAAACGAGTAAATGTAGCATGCATGTGTGACCTGAGCTCCACTACTTCCACATGTGCAAGGGGCATTCGGTAGCGTCAACAAACGGCGAACAAAGAACACTGTCACATGTATGATGGGTTTACGGGATGTAGAGTGCGTCGTGCATGTGTGTATGTATCGGGATGTATAATGGAATCGCACTCATCACCACATATCGGAAAGAACCTTCTGTAATGTCAACGAAGGGACCGCGAGCACCTTAACGTGTTTGACGGAGATTGTGTGGTATATATGGTGTTTCTTTATCCACCTCGATTACTGGTGTGAAAAAGGTTTAATAGGCCACAGGGTTATCAGCTCCTCCGTCTTCGCTCTCGAGTAGGTTAATACTGCGTATGTCACGAATGAGCACTCCGTTAGCTGTCTTCACCTTCACCGTTCTTATCATTTCGTCGGTGCTTTTGATGGTTTCCGTAACTACTCTCAAAGACCAAGCGCTGAAATGTGCGCGTTCGTCGGCGATCATAACCACGTCCCCAACTTTGAATGGTCTTGTTTTGGCCATCCACTTCTGTCGAGTCTGCAAAGCCGGTAGGTACTCCCGTAGCCATCGCCTCCAGAAGACCTTGGCCAGATAATTCGCTTGCTTCCACCCGTGGAGGTAGCTCCCACGAAGGTTTACCGGCCCTTGGAAACCCTCGTTCGACCTTAGCGTCAATAAGTCGTTTGGGGTGAGCGCCAGGTGGGTGGGGTCGCCGTTCAATACTGGAAACAGGGGGCGGTTGTTCAGGATTCGCTCCACCTCAGTCATGACGGTGTTCAGGGTCTCGTCGTCGGGCGGCTGCTGCTCCATGATTGACAGCAATATCCGTCTGGCGGACCGGATCATGCGTTCCCATATGCCGCCTCGGTGACTGGCCTGTGGGGGGTTGAAATGCCAGCGTATGCCGTAGGCCACGGTTCGGTTCTGCAGTTCGTCCCTGTTTATGTTCTTGTGCCAACGCTGCAATTCCCGCTGAGCGCCCACAAAGTTCGATCCATTATCTGAGTATATATCGGCCGGTACGCCTCTTCGGTTGATAAATCTTTGCAAGGCCCGTAGAAACGAATCGGTCGTCATCGAATGTGCGACTTCTAGGTGTACCGCACGTGATTTCATGCACGTCATGATACATCCGTATCGCTTTTCTAATCTTTTCCCGCACTTGACCCACAAGGGCCCGAAATAGTCCAACCCGGTGTCACTGAACGGCCACCAGCCCGTAGTTACCCTGCATTCTGGTAGCGGGGCCATGAGTTGTTTGCCTGCTGTGGCATTGCGTCTCCTGCATTGCACACACCGTCGGATTACGCGTTTTACAGTCTCTCGTCCTCTCAACAACCAAAGACGCTTTCGGATGACGCTCGTCACGTGACTTTCCCCGGCATGTCCCTCAATGGCGTGGACGTGTTGAATCATTAGCTCTACTACGGGTTGTCTCGCTGGCAGCAGTATAGGATACTTTGTGTCGAAGTTCAGGTGGGCGTTGGTCAGCCTACCATCCACCCGCAGCAGTCCGTTGATGATTTTGGGGTTTAAACGCTTCAGCTCGCCTCTTGGAGATGGCATGTCTTTATTGGTCGGCCCCACTTCTTCCGCCCTCTTGAGTTCTTGGGCGAAAGCCTCGCGTTGTATCATTCTGAAAATATCGTACTCTGCCGCTTGTAGCTCATCGGGACCTATCGGGCCGACCGGTATCCGACCTGAGGGCCGTAGCCCTTTCATGACTAGTAAACTTATCTTGAACCTGGTTAACCAAACTAGCGAACGAAGCGTCTTCATCCAGGAAGAAAACCTGACCAATCGCGATAAAATGGGCGACGCTTCGACGACGTTGGTTGCTATCACTACGCCTTTGATCTCCAGTTCCAATTCCGTAGGGGGTTTTAATTCGAACACGGGCCAGTCCTGTTTGGGCAATTGCAGAAAGTTCGGCCCTCTCGTCCACGTGTCCAGTTGCCTGAAGTTGTTCGCACCTCGGGAGCACAGGTCGGCCGGATTATCGCCAGACCTGACATGACTCCACTGGTGCGTGGCCGATTCATCGTGGATAATCGTGAGCCGGTTAGCAACGAAAGTACTAAACCGGCTCCGTACGTTGTTAATGTAGTAAAGTACTATCGTTGAATCCGTCCAGAAGCTCACCGACCAAATGTAGAGATCGAAACATCTCTTCACAGCTTGCACCACCCTGACTGCCAACACGGCTGCGCTGAGTTCAAGGCGTGGGATTGAGACCGACTTCAGTGGAGCAACGTGGGCTTTGGCGAACAGGATCCTCGTGGTATATTGTCCATCTCCTGCGCACCATCGTCCGTAAACCACAGCTCCATAACCGACTTCGGATGCATCGGAAAAGGCATGTAGTTCTCCAGTCCGTGTCGTATGGCCAGGAGTCAAACATCGTGGTATTCTTATGTCCCCTAATTTCTTCAAGGTGTTCAAAAATTCCTCCCAGTCCAGCCGGTCCCCTCGGTCCAGTGACTGGTCCCAATCAACTTTCTTACGGCACAGCCGCTGCAGCAAGATCTTTCCGGGTAGCAGCCATGGTGAGACGAAACCGAGCGGGTCGAACAAACTTGAGACGGCAGATAGTATGCCACGACGGGTTATTGGCAGCTCGGGAACGTTCAGTTCGAAAACAAAATCGTCCGTTTCCGCGTCCCATTGTATTCCTAAAGTGCGCTCGATAGGAAGTGGAGAGCCGTCCAAATCTCTTACCCTTTCGACCTTTTCGTGATACGGGATGACCTTCAGCACTTCCGAAGCGTTCGACATCCATTTAGTTAGATGGAAGCCACCCTCTTCCAGCAATCTCGTCAGACCCCTGAACTGCTCTAGAGCTGATTCCACATCATCGAATGACCCAAGGTAGTCGTCGACGTAGAAGTTCCTGCTGACGCTTTCTACCACCGTCCGATGTACCAGATCGCCATGTTTGTTCGCTGATTCTCGGAGGGCGTAGTTGGCACAAAATGTTGACGATATGGCTCCGAAGGGGTGGACGGTCATTCTATAATTCACCACTGCATTGTCCCGGTCGCTCCCTTCCCACCACAGGAAACGCAAAGCATCTCGTTCTCCTACCGGCATCTTCACCTGATGGAACATTTCCCTAATGTCAGCAGACAAGGCCACTTTACCCACTCGGAAACGGCACAGAACATCGATCAGTGGTGTGGTCCAGTCAGGCCCCTGTAGTAGGCGATCGTTTAACGACTTGCCCTGGAACTTGGCCGCACAGTCGAAAACCACGCGCAGTTTATTGGGTTTCTTGGGGTTGATAACCGGATGGTGAGGCAGATACCAGATACCCCTTTTGCTGTCGGTGTTAACAGGCACCCTTTCAACGTAACCGAGGTCCTCGTTTCGCTTCATCAAATCCGCGTATCGTTCCCACAGATTCGGGTCTCGAATGAAGCGTTCTTTTAGTCGTAGTAATCGTTGGAGAACATAATTTCTGTTGTCAGTCCACGGGTCGACCGGTGTGCGCCATGGGAGGGGAACCTCGAACTGTTTTTTGAGGCCTCTAGAGCCTTGCCGCACCGTTTGTAGAGCGAAGCGATCCTCTTGAGACAACGTCGGTCTTTCGTCCCCAATGTCATGAAACTCCCATTCATAAAGCCGTTGCAGATGATACTCTATGCGGTCCGTTTCGGCGGATAAGTAATTCACGGAACCGCGTACCCCTACTGGACCGTATAACATCCATCCCAGAGCCGTGCGTACGGCATAAGGTGCCTGGCGGTCGCCCACTCTCTGGTCAAGCACCCAATGCGCCTCTGGCACGTCGCATCCGATGAGGAGATCCACCTCATCATCTTCCCAGTCTACAACGGTTACATCCTGCAGGTGGGGCCATCGAGTCAAGATTGCGTTCACCGACCTTGGTGCTCGCATGGGGAGATCCGCTAACGTGAATGCCTCCGTTGGTTCAATTTCCTCGTTAGTGTCTAGAGAGATGAGTTGCAGCCTTAATCTACCGGCAGTCATTACCTGTGTTCCGCCCACCGTGCTCACTGCTAACGACGTCGCACCTTTAGCCAGTTGGTGTTTGTCGGCAAACCGCTCTTTCACTAAAGTGGTGTCGGATCCACTATCAACGAAAGCCAACTCCTTGGCTATCCCAGTCGGAGTCACTACTCCCACGGCCACTACGCCTAAACGTACCGGTTTACTGGCAGATTGTGAAGTTGAGCAAATCACGCTGGGCTTGGCACTCGCCTCGGATATGGTTATTCTCGCCTGATGCAGCAGCCGATGGTGTCTGCCCGTGCAGCCCTCGTAACCACATCGATTCCTTGTTCTACAGGCTGCTGCCCGGTGCGTGGTGTTGAGACAGATGAAACATGCTCCTGCCATCCTCGCCATTCCCCACCGTTCGTCTATCGTGGCATTGCCGAACTTGGGGCATTATGGTAGGCCATGGCTAGTACCACAGGATCTGCAATTTGGTTTCGCCGTAGCATCTCGTGAAATGACGTGTGTGTTGGTCCAAGGCTGGTACTTTGGATGTTCCCGTACAGGGGTTTGGACTTGGCTAGTACCGGGCTTGTTTGCTCGGTTGCTGTCCCGGATGAGTCGGCCGAATCTGCTGTCAGCTATCTTCGTTTGCCTGTCTAAGTATTCAGTCAGGTCTTCGAAGTTGGCTTCTCTGTCGCTTCGGCTTATCCGTTCGGCTTCTTCCGCCCACCGACCCTGTAGTTCGGGAGAGAGGTGACGGACTATGCCTTCCAAAGTGTGCATGGCGTCTAGGTCAGCTCTGTAACCTAAATGGTCGAGGGCTATTGAGCAGTTCTGCATCTTGATCACCAGGTCGGCCATGGTGTAGACGTCGCCCTTGGTTTTCTTTGCCTCTGCCATCACGCCCTCTATTAGGTTGCGGGCTACTTTGAAAGGTTGGCCAAACAAGTCCCTCAGAATCTTTCTTGCCCTTGTGTAGCCTTGTTCTGGATCGAGCATGGTGCATCCGTCGATAGCTTCTCGCGCTCGGCCTCGGCAGTAGTGAGTAAGGTAAAGAAGCCTTTGCCCAGGGTCGTTTACCTTGTTTTCAACGAACGTCTCGAACTGTTTGACAAACTTGCAATATTGCTCAGCTCGCCCGTCGAAAACCGTTAACTCCACTCTAGGCAGATCGATCGATGGTGGTTTGTAGTCGGCGACCTGCGTGGGGTTCCCTACCTTATTGCACTCTAACCTATCGGAAGTGTCGAAGTCACTGGTCCTATACTCTCGCTGTTTCTGTGTACACTTCTCTGCTTCATGCGCCTGTAGTCTAGCCGAAAGTAACTGTTGCTCTAGTTCTATTATTCTCAGCTTATATAAATCAACGTCCTTACGATCAATATTGCTTTCAATAACACATGAGCTAGCACTGACAGGACTAGGCGATCTAGCATTAGCTAAAGAATCATAAGTACCCAAAACCTCCCCAGAGACTTGCCGTATTACTTCCTGTCCGGGTTCGACTGCCTTTGATCCTTTCCTTGGCATTTTGCGTGAATTTTCCTCGTTCCAAATAGATCTATTGAGTATTGTTACGAACGTTTGAGCAATGCGTAGCCAAATTCGCAACGGATCCCGAAATCAGAAGGCGATTATCCGTGATAATTCTACGATACTAGATTATTAAAATAAACAATGACGTAAACAATATACAAACCTCAATAATACGATCACAAAGTCTCAACAACGAGAAACCGAATAGCAGCGTGTGAGCAAACAGCACGTGCGTCACGCAGGTCCTGAACAAGGATGTGCCAAAATAGCGCTCTGGGCGCGAACAAACAACAATTGGTCCAGAAAAACAACCAGTTCGTAAAGACAAGTCAATAGTGTATGGAAATGAGTGATGTTGGGAAAAAACACTGAATCGCGAGGGAAAAAGGGGGATTTTCCACGACCGGCTTTTACAACCATGTTTCAAAACCGGAAGGTGTAACGAGTGGGGTGCCACAGGGCTCGGTGCTCGGCCCTCTGCTCTTCCTCATCTTCATCAACGACCTAGCACGTGGGCTTACAAACCCCACCTTTATGTTTGCCGATGACGTCAAGATAGCTGGAGTAGATATAGAACTTGACGTGTCAGCAGTACAAAACTGGTCACGCAAATGGGACCTTCCACTAAACCTCACCAAGTGTCAATGCTTGACCACAAATACAGGGGCTAGTGAGAATAGTGTGGGTTCGTTGCAAGTGGTCTCGCAGGTCAAAGACTTGGGCGTTATAATGGACAACAGCTTTAAGCCGTCAAAGCAGTGCACCTCAGCAGCCAATACGGCCAGGAGGGAACTCTTTCGAGTTAGATCCATTATGTCGTGTAGAGATCCGGAGATATTCGTTCCGATATATCAGGCCATAGTTAGGCCGCATATGGAGTACTGCGTGCAGGCCTGGGCACCGTACTACCAGAAAGATATCGACTGTCTGGAGAAAGTGCAAGGGCTAGCCACTAGAATGGTGGCTGGGCAAAGGGGGTTTAACTACACAGAGCGTCTCCGTGCCCTAGACCTATTCTCGATGGAAAGACGGCGCATTCGCGGGGATTTGATAGAAACCTTCAAGGTAATGAGAGGACTGTCAGGAGTAAGTCGAGAAGACCTTTTTTCGCTGATCCCCGAGAGAGGCACAAGGGGGCATAGCCTTAGATTACAAAGGAAACATTCGAGGCTCCAAATTAGGGCGAAGTACTTCTCAAATAGAGTGGTACCCTATTGGAATAAGCTCCCGGAAGAGGTCATAAATACCACAACAGTGAAGGCCTTTAAGAAAGCACTAGACCTATGTTGGGTGGCGGTATACCCCGAGTTATGCTAAGCAGCTTTTAGGGTCAGATGCAATTTACTTATTGTTTCCACCGTACTCTGCCAGGGCTGATACTGCACAAAATTTCTGCCTTTCAGAAAAAGAAAATCACGCAGTGTTGGGAGCTACGGAAACGCGCCGACAACACAACTATCTGGACACACGATTGGCTCTAGCCACACCAAGTCCTGTGCAAACTGAACTGAACTGAACTGAACTGGTTGTTTTTCTGGACCAATTGTTGTTTGTTCGCGCCCAGAGCGCTACTTAGGCACATCCTTGTTCAGGACCTGCGTGACGCACGTGCTGTCTGCTCGCACACTGCTATTCGGTTTCTCGTTGTTGAGTCCTTGTGATCGTATTATTGAGGTTTGTATATTGTTTATGTCATTGTTTATTGTAATAGTCTAGCATCGTAGAATATCACGGATAATCGTCTTTTGATTTCGGGATCCGTTGCGAATTTGGCTACGCATTGCTCAAACGTTCGTAACAATCTGTTCGACGAATGGTTGTCAGACTGGACTGATCAAACAATACTGGCTCTTTAGCCCTCACTTTTCGATCACTAGAAAGGCGGACTACAGTGAGTTTGCGCCAAACCTTTTGCTTCTTTTTAATTTATAATGTGTATGCCCTTTCGTCCTTTCATCTCAACAAGCTCCTCCACCTATCTTAATTTGCTGGTGTCGTGTTAGATAGTGTTGGCATAAACTTAGCGTGCCAGATAGACGACTGGTTCACTTCTTATATGAACCATCAGGCTCTAAAGCTAACCAGCCTAGATCAGTCAATTGCGTGTCTTCAACGATTCAGGGCTAGGGAGTAAACTGAGAAGTGTGTGTGGTGCGGATTTCGCGGATGCTCAGTTGTTGGACAAAGGCCTCCCTGTGAAAGGCCGTTCTTGAGTTGGAGTCGGGCACTAGGTTTGTTCACAGTCATCTTGTGGTTCATCTATCTTTCAGGGCCCGTGTATTTCCTCTTAGCTTCAAACCTGTTCACGACACCGGCGGACAGTAAACCTCTGTCGATGAAGCGATATGCGGCAGAACTTTGAGCTTAATAATGACAAACGAAGGAGAGAAACGTGAATTTGCATGATACGGAAAACTATGAAGAGAAGTACAAAAAGATGAAGGAAGTAAATGAAAGCTACAAATAATGATGTTGCGAACCGGTAAAGAGATATGGTGCAAAGGACAACCAGATCTAGAAAGGAAAAGTTGGGCGAAAATTTGCGAGAGGTAGAAAGAAGGAATCCAGTAAATGAGACGGAAGAAAAGACGGATAGAAAGAACAAGACCCCAAGCCGCAAGGGCAGACAACGAAGCTGAATGGAGGAAATGAAGAATAATCAACCACATTTCTCGTAAGCCGGTCGGATGAAACTAATAAAAAAACTCCGAGTCACCAGACTTGGGGATCCTGACTCCCTAGCATTCTTCGACGAGCACCTATTCCCACGCACCCACGCAACATGCGGCGTCCTAACATGCCATTTGTTCCAAACTTGATGACAAGGCTGGTCGTGCAGTAAAGAACAAGCTGAGTCACACGGTTCGGGCGAGGTCCTCCATCATTCACCCCTTTGAATGGAGCCACAGGTGGATTGTGTGCAAGGGGTTTTTGAGTTGCTTGCGTGGAATGAAAAGCACCCTGATAAACTGTAAGGAGAGCGCATTTGACAGCACACCATTCAGCAAAGAAACACCAATACACTGTTTCAGTCCAGAGGTTTGTTTTCTTCCTCTCACTGAGTAATCAAGCAAGGACTTACCGTCATAACATTTCTGACGACGTTAGATAATGGATATTCCAATGGAATTTATGCAGCAGCTACTCAAGTAACAACAGGAAGAGTTTGGAATTTTAATCCAGCGGCTTTCTGTGCAGTCAAAAGTGGATAATCCGAAAATATCAACTGTGGAAACGCTGTCCCAAAGCATGAGTGAATTTCACTATCGGATGACGATGGTATAACGTTCGACTTATGGTATCGTAGATATACAGATGTTCTTTAGGTTGATGGAGCTACTCTCGACGAGGCCTTGCACGTACGTCTTTTGCTGCGTAAACTGGGTCCAGCTGAAAGCGACAGATACTGCGATTTCATCCTACCCAAACGTTTAAAGAGCCTTGATTTAGCACAGACAGTAAAACACCTCACTACCATTTTTGGTCGACGTTCCTCCTTGTTTGAGACACGTTACCAGTGTTTACAAATTTCGAAAAATGCAGTCGATGATTCTGTCTTCTATGCAGGCCGTGTTAACCGTGAATGTAAACGTTTCAAACCCCGGAGTCTCAAACGAACAGTTCAAAACTTATTTTTGTCTGTGGTCTTTACGCGTCTGCTGACAGCGACATTCGCACCCGGCTTCTATCCAAGCTTGAAACAGACCCAGAAACCACATTACAACAAATCACCGAAGATTGTCAACGCTTGATCTATTCAAGACTCGATACGCAGATCCAGAAACCATAGATGCAACCAATTCCCGTGATCAATGCTGAAGCTTCGTCTAGAAGACCACGAGTTCCCCAACCAAAATTCCGAAACAGATCACGCACCGCATGTATGCACTGCGGACTGTGGCATTTCGCTCGTTTTTGTGCGTACAGGTCACATGAATGTGGAATTTGTGGTGGAATTGGTCATAAAGAAAGGATCACCGTGACCGCCCTAAGCCACACTAATACAGCGAAGCACCAATCAGACGTCGCAGTTCTTCAAACGTCATTTTCGCCATGGATGCCCTCGATTTCCAGTTACGCTGGAAGTACATTTCTATTTGCACTAATAACCTACCATGAAATTGCAAGTGGGCACAGCATCTGATGTGCCTATCATTTCTGAAGCCACGTGGAATTTATTAGACAGACCAGTTTATCAGCAAACTATCCATATTGCTCGCGCAGCTTCAGCTGAACAACTGTCATTTGTTGGCGAGTTCCTGTGCGAATTATTTCGTGACTGTCCTTCGTGTGGGACTCCTAACATCAAAGCTCAATCACTTGAACCTCCTTGGTATCGATTGGATAGACGGATTAAATTTGTGGCAATTTCCTTTTAATTAAATTCATGATTCTTCTGACTCTATGCCTTTCACAGTCAAACCATGTGAGCGATGTTGTATGTGTCCTCTGAAGACTTGTGTATCGAAATTTCACGTTTTAAAACAAACTATCCCGACGTTTTTTCCTTGGCCTTGGTTTATGCTGTAAGGCAAAAGCGTTTTCACATGTAGATCCCGGCATTAGATTTGTATTTTATCCCAAACGACCTATACCTTACGCATCAGTGGAGCTTGTTGACCGCGAGTTGGCCCGGCTGGAACGACGGAGTAATTTCCCCCGTCAACTACTTATCATGGGCGGCACCTATCGTAGTAGTCAGAAAAGCAAATGGCAGTTAGGATCTGCACCGATTTTCCAACAGGACTGAATTGATGTCTTGAGACACGTCAGTACCGACTACCTGTGCCAGATGATTTGTTTGCCAATTTGAAAGGAGGTAAATATTTCTAAAAATTGATTTTTCTGACGCCTACCTACAAGTTGAGGTAGAGGACGATTGCAAGGAGTTGCTCACTGTAAGCACTCACAAGGGTCTTTATCGCTACAATCGCTTACCTTTTGGTGTTACATGGGCCCCAGCAATTTTTCAGCAGATAATGGATACGATGTTAGCCGGCTTATATAAATGACATAATTATCGTTAGCAAAACAACGGATGAAAGTTTCATGCATTTAAATTTGATTTTGCAGAGGATTTCCGAGTACGGGTTCCGAGTCCAACCTCAGAAGTGTTCATTCGGATTGTCCAATATCACTTACTTGTGGTCGATCATTGACAGTACTGGTAGAAGGTCGGATCCAGTGAAGATCGCAGCGATTGACTGCATGCCCGCTCCAATCAATAAAGAAGCACTGCAGTCCTTCCTCGGGCCTGTTAATTACTATCACAATTTTGTACCAATGATGTATCAGCTAAGAGCTCCCTTGAACCAACTGCTAACAAGAAACACTGAATGACACTGGTCATCGGCATGTCAAAACGCATTTTTCGCCATCAAGCGAGTTCTCACGTCCGACTTGCTCCTCACTCACTGTGACCCCAAGTGACCCATGATTGTAGCCGCTGATACTTCCGAGTACGGAATTGGAGCGGTTTTACTGCACGAATTTCCCAGTGGCAGTCGTAAGGCCGTATACCATGTCTTTAGATCACTCACAGCAGCAAAAAAGAATTGCCAAATTGAAAAAGAAGGACTGTCGCTAATTTTTGCACTCAAAAAGTTCCATAAGATGCTACATGGCAGAAAATTTACCCTGCCCACTGGTCAAAAACCATCATTATCCATCTTTGGCACGAAGACAGGGGTACCAGTGCCGACTGCAAATCGTTTGCAGCGTTGGGCCACAATACTGTTAGGCACGCCGATGCCCTCTCCAGACTGGTAGCTGATCATGACAGTCGTCGCCCTGATAAGGATAGTGTAATTGCATCGATCGCCGTTGATTCCGATGTTCATTATGTTTCCAAAGATTCGCTGCGTGGTCTACCAGTCATCGCTGAAATGATCCGGCGCAGAACAGCGAGGGGCAAACTATTGCAGAAGGGGTTTACCCCGTAACCTTCCCAACAGCTCACCAAGAGTTCTTCAAAAGGTTAGCCTTATCTATTGAACAAGGATGTCTCATGCTCGGTGAGTGAGTCTTTGCGCCCCAGACATTGCAGTCAACGGTGTTAAAACAATTCCACCATGGTCACCCTGGTATTAGTCGCATGCATATTGGCCCTTTATGGATTAACAAATTGAACGCGAGGTGAAAGCTTGTCACAACTGTTCAGTGGCAGCTAACCTACCACCTAAGAGTGAACGCCAAGCATGGCAACCCCAGCAGCCCCTTGGTCCCGCATCTACATTGATTTCGCCGGGCCCATTGACGGTATGTATTACCTAAACTCTGTCGATGCATACTCAAAATGGCCCGAAGTTATTTCTATGCGTGTCACAACCACAAACTTGAGTAGAATATTTGCTCGGTTCTTTGTGCTAGAAGTTCTCGTCTCGGATAATGGCCCACAATTTACAACTACATAGTTCGCAGTGTTTTGCGTTTTGAAAGGCATTCGCTACGTTCGCTCCCCAGTATACCACCCACAATCGAATGGCCAAGTAGAACGGTTTGTTGACACGCTTAGGCGCGCACTGATCAAGTCACAAGAGGAGGGAAAACTACATCAGTCAATTGATGCTTTCCTCCTGACATACCGCTCAACTCCGAACCCAGCTACCACAAAGCAGAAGTCTTCAGCTGACCTATTTCTAGGCCGACGGAGGAGACTGCCCCTAGATGCCATGATCCCGGTCGCTCGAGATACTAACGAATCGTAGATCTATACACCCAATAATGTCAGAGCATTCAGGACTGGAGATCAAGTTTATGTGCGAAATTTTCGGAACGGTTTGAAGAACTGGATTCCCGGACAGATTGCGAGACAAGAACAGTCACGTATAAGGTTAGGGTGGGCGGTTTCATCTGGACCAGGCATATTAACCATCTCAGACCTCGAAATATGCTGTACAACTCCGTGGAACGTCCCTCCGACTTCACACCTACGGATGTGTTGATGAGTCATCGAGATGTCAAGACAAGCCCTGAAAAAGACGTCACTCCCATGGAGGCACCTAAACAGTTAGACCGAAGATACTCAAAACGTACTCGGGCTCCAATACGCCGGTTGAATATCAACCCCAGGAATTGAACTTATGAAACTACCGTAGCTTAGGTTACCGAACATCCTTAAAGGAGGGAGGTGTAGTGAGACCGCAAACCAGTCCAATTCACGCCGCAGCTGATATCCGTCCACGCTTATTAGGTCGAACGTGACTGGCACGCCTTTGTGTCGCTTTCGCATGCGTCATCCAATCATGGTTTTTATCGATTTGTACGCCCACTGGCTGATTTGAAAAACCGCTCTGCAAAGAAACACCATTACACTGTTCCAGTCCAGAGGTTTGTTTTCTTCCTCTCACTGAGTAATCAAGCGAGGACTTACCGTTATAACACATACTGTGTATTATTGGAATAGTGGTTCGCGCAATATCGATTATTCGCTGGCGGTAATCACACCCGACTGTCCGGACCGCGATAGCTCAGCTGATAGAGCATCTGTCCGGTATGCGGAGGGTCGCCGGTTCAATTCCGGCTCGCGGCGTCCGACTTCTCGATGTGAAAATGCAATTGAATTTTCCATTACATTCAATTCAGGCTCCTCGTGCCAACAGTACATTCTATGAGTATGCATATGATTTCGTTTTTTTCTTTCAGTTACCGTTAGGGAGAAATAGAAATAGATAGAACGAAACTTGCAAAATAGATGGGGACATGACGGTCCAAAAAAAACGGAGTGTAATGTGGTCTCTATTTATTATCTTCCATTTATTGCTGATTTATTTCATTGTCTATTTTAACAATGTCTGTTTTTCTAGGATTTATTCGTTCCTCTTTGTTGACAAACGCCCCGGTTTTTTATGGAAAATGGGACAAGTTTAAAAAGGGTGGTGTAAGTCGGTGATCGCACCGTCTTATACGGAACGCGACAGGTCCCCCTGTGAAGACCTCAAGGGAAAGGGTCTGGTTAGCAGCGCATCCAGACTGCTCACTAGTGTTATTCTCCAGCGCTTATCTGACGCTCGCGAACAGTGCTCGCGCGAGAATTGCCGGTGGTGCTCCAGTGGCTCAGAGCATTTGCTTACCATCTCGGAGGTCCGAGGTTCGAATCCCCACCACCACCGGTTTCTTCAGTGGTAGACAGCATTTCTTTGTCGTCCGAATCGTTACCACACCTAACCTATTAGGTCCTTATGTGGTTCTCTACCCCAAGTCTCAGGGTCTGGTTGCCGGTTATACCTGATAGTGCAGTGGGCCTTCGTGGCTATGGGGTATATACCCCTTTCACTGCACTCATGCACAAGCATGTAATACAATAAAGATTCAGACCTGGTCGAGGTTGTATTGATCGTATATTCACTGTTCGACATGCTTTGGGACATAGGCATACATGCATGCTCACGGTCTCTGTTTTTCTTGATCTTAATGCGGCCTTTGACTCGGTGGACCGCATAGTTCTCCGGCGCTGCTCGTTGAGGGGCGTACCAGAGAAATCCATTTCCATCGGAAAGTCTCTCAAAATGAATAGCAGAAGCCGAGTTCGGGCTTACGGTGATTTTTCACCCGACTTCACTTCTTGTTCTTGGAATTTTTCAGTAATTTACAGGGATATTTTGCCGAATTAGACACTGCTGTAGTGCCACAACAACTGTTATGGTAATCGAGTAGGAAAAGTACAGCAAACCTAGGATGCGTTTATGGGTAAATGATATATATTCCGATCGAGACGGAATAGCTCGGCCAATCCATCATCAACGATGCTTCATCGTGCGACGCAATTCTCATACCAACTTACCAGTGTTCATATGCGAATTGTGCTCAAATCTCGCACCGGAGAACTCCGTCCTGATTTTAAAGAGTGCAATGAGTTCGCCAAACCCTCCAGCGATTCTCGTTAATGCGGGACAAATGCGAACTTCCCTGGAATTTTCGCAATCCACTGATGCGTGTCGTTTCTTCGGTCACGAGCTTCGACTTTCAGATGCTATAATAAACGAGAATAAGCCGTTTAAACTTGCTTCCATCTTGATATGTACAAGTTTTATGATCAAAATGATTCTACTAACCTAATCAGATTATGTTAAGTTTCCTAGAAATTTCACAATTTATTTTGTGAAATTTAAGGCTCCGTCTCATTGCCTCAATGAACCACAACACTACGACTTGACGTTCGTTGAGCTACCGAAATTAGTAAGCAAGGTGTTGATTTGAAAATAGCCACCCGTGAATCGTCTTGCTTATATCGGAGCCGAATGCCTGGAACAACACGTTTGCTCTGCTTTTACCAATTCAGCGTGCTCCTGCCGCTGTCGGACATGTGAGCCGGTCCATTTCGTTCGGTGAGTTACACCTACGTTCTACGAGCTTGTGTTCTGAACTTGACCATACGGAGAAGGTTTCCAGAACGAGGCCACGACATGCGACTGGCAGTGTAGTCTGATAGTACTTCTCATGTATCAATCCATCTCCATTTTTCCTTGTTTGGATCACAAATCTATTAACAAGTGTATTGTATTTCATAATCTTAAGTGATTATATATATATATATATATATATATATATATATATATATATATATATATATATATATATATATATAATGATTTTCCAGGCGCAATAATTCATCATGTAATAGCGAAGCATATGTAAGCATAGAAAACCATGGCAGCGCTGTACGATTGTTTCATCCAAACCCACCCCGGGATTCGTGCCTGAGTGGGCGTAACATGCGGTCACAAATCTATCTGGGATTAGTTTGAATGGCTAGCTCTATCTCACCAAATGAGATAGCACCATTCTATCACTCGAACAATGGTGGTCGAAAGGTTTGGGGTGTGATTTCCACGTAGTGGGTAGGGTTCAAATCTCAATACCGCCGGTTACTTTGGTGGTAAGCAGTAATCCACTGTCGTCCGACTTGCCACCAAATCTGACTCATTGGGACCTTATGTTATAGGTCACTCGAAGTTTCAGGGTCTTTGCCGGCTATCCCTAATTTGTCTTTGATACAATGGGATGCACCTTTTCACCGTACTAATTCGAAAGCACGTACCACAATGGTTTACGCCCCTGACCGCATGGTGATGGACGGCTACGGTACCCAAATTCTCCGTGGGAATATCCGATAGTCACAAAAGCTTGAGATTCGAAACAACCCTCGTAGATAGATTGGTCAGCGAGTGATTCGTCATGAAGTACGAGAGGTTGACTGAGCATCGAGTATGATGGAAGCACTGTACTGTTGTTTCATGCTTAGTATTAATGATAATCTTTTCACTCCTGTATTTAGTATACGAAATCATGCAATATTTCTGGAAAAGGTTCGCAGCCCATCGGAGGCCGCCATATGGGAAAATGGTCGGTGGTGGATGAGTGGGAGTCGAGCATCGTGCCAACGCAGCAGCAACGGCTACAAAATTCAGATCTACCGCTCAGGTTCCTCGATGATATATGTTTGACCACAGCCGGGTAAAGTTTTCAATAGTAACCGCAAATTGAACGTCTTTGTGGTGGAGAACTTCTCCGTCGAGGCCTCTAGGTTGTTACCGACATTCGTAACTTGGCTAATTGGACAATTCGGGTGGCGTATCGTTTGGTTTGATCAGCAAGTGGTTCGTATTGAGGTAAGAAGAGTTGACCATGCACTGATGATCACGGAAGCACCGTGAAATGGTTTCACCGTTGTTAGGAGCAACCGACAGTGCCCGTCTACTGAGCCGCCACTGAGACTCGAACCTGGAGTGAACAAATGCAGGCGTCAAACCTAACCAAATTGCCCGGCTGAGTCAGAATGGTTTTCCAACTTCACCGAATGATATGAAGCCGTTCTCTAACTGTCTTTTCAAGAGATATAACCAGTCGACGGCACCGTGATCAGTGTCTATGGTGTACGACTTCGTAGAAACAGTGACAAAAGAGGCTTAAGGTTGGAAACAACGTTCGAAACTTGGCTGTTCCATCGACTGGAGTAGTAGGAAATTTGACTTGGTCCTCAAATGATTCGTCATGAAGTAAAAAAGGTTGACTGGACACCGAGTATCTTGAAAGCACTGTACTATTGTTTGATCCTTGATAATAATAATAATGATGATAATAATAATAATAATATGCTCTCCATCGTTCAACTTTTCACACAACATTGTATAAGACTTGTGTAAGAAAGCGGCAGCCAATGAGGGCTGCCGAATAGGGCGGTTGCAGGTACCGATACCCTGCGTCGTGGTTCAGATCCTTCGATGATGAAGTTCTGACCACGACCTGTCAGCGTTTTCCGAACACAATAGCCTCTTGGACGGATGGTGAGCGTGTTCTATTGTGGACGATTTCTCTGTAGTAAGCTCAGGTCATGCAAGTTTCAGCTTCGAGATAACCTCCGTAGATAGGTTGTTTCGTCCATTTGAGCAGTAGATGTAGTTTCTGTAACGTATAAACGGTTAACAGAATGGGAGCTCAGAGGACAGCGCCCGATTGATAGGCTTTGTTCGACCAAAAACATGGCATACCAATCGGAACAAGAAGCGAGAAGTGTTCGATTATACAACGAAATAGGAGCGAATTATGAAGCAGAAGCACAGTAATATATATACATATATATATATATATATATATATATATATATATATATATATAACATCCACCATCACTTAGAAAACAAGGACTAGTATTTTGTGTTTCCGTGGATGAGAAATAGAAAATGGTGCCGGTTACCGGAGAGTGCGTTGTTACGCGTCACAGTTTGGAAGGTAATGAGATCTCACTCTTTGTTGTGTCAAGAGAAGGTTTTCAACGTTCGTTTCTGGTTCACCAGGATACTCTACTGGGTCAGAGACAGTTGTTTGCAAATCAGACGTGAATGAGATGTCATTATCGAGGCGGAGTCAGTAAGAGTGAGACGGATGGTGCAGAAGTTGGTCGTTCTGCAGGGGCAAGATGACCAAGTGATACCATTTTCCCACGCTCATCAGAGGGACATATTTGAGCGTACTCTAGGTTGCTTTCCAGCGGTTCGACTTCCGCCACTATCGTATCATACTTGGACGAACGGATGTTTTTTTTTGATATGGCACTGGCGCCCAATATTATTAACCATTGACGTGAACCGATTCCAACGAAAGGTTTTCGATGATTAATATGCATTCGTTCGTGGGGATTCGGATTTAGAGCAGTACACAGCAATGACCTGATGGCGTGCAGTGCCTCGAATAGTGCCAACTCTTATTGATCAATGGCTAGGTTTCTCGGAGGCGAAGGTACACAGATACAGTTTTGCATATTCTGCCACTCAGTCGTTCGACTTGACCGTTGCCCTGAAGATTGTAGCTCGTCGTGCCGATCGTGCTTTCACTCACTATCACGCGATTATCGTTCTTGAGGTGATCGAACTTGGCCGGGGGTTTCCAGACGTGAGAGTAGTGTGATTCGGAATCAGGGTTAGTGGTCATCTACGTGGTGGCCAGAAAGACTGGAAGGGTGAGTGTGAGTAAGGAAGACGGATTGTGCATGTGACACCTGAGGACAACTCTGTGTTGGCTGAGTGTGGAGAGCTTGTTCAACTTGAACAGTTGATGATATGTGCGCGTATTGTGACTAGGTTTAGAAGAAGGTTTTTTTGTTTTTCTGAGGTAATTGGGGACGTGTTTTCTGTATAGAGTGTATAGGCCGTTGTCGTGGGTTCGTGACAGGATAGGGATTGTGCTCGGCCGAGCACAAAGAGTGAGAACTGGGAACGTTTGAACGAGATGAGGTGTGTATTGGAGGAACGCAACGGGGTGCAGACGGTCTACACAGTTTGAGCAAGTGGCGCCACCAAATTCTATAATTGTTCAGATGAAGAGATTTGTTAGTGTTTGTAATTGTGTGTGATATTGGTAAGACTGAAGTTGAGGTGGTTTAGCTCACAGTGGTGGACTCGGATGATGATGGAGGTCTTGTGTGTGTGCGTAATGGCGAATGGAGCACGAAGGCTTTTGATGGTAAGCGACGTACATAGAGTAAGCGCTATGTGAGTTTGAGTGGTGAGTGTTTTCGTTCCGATTCATGTGATGATTGTTCATGATTTGATTGAACTTGACTGAGGGTTTGGAGGCATGGGAGTGGTGTAGTTGAACTGGATGTAATTAGGAATGAGGGTTAGTGGCCATCTAGGTGGGTGGCCGGAGGGAGTGCTATTGGGAGTTTAAGTGGGAATGTGAGTGTGAGATAGGATGAAGGATCGTGCGTGTGACACCTGAGGACGACTCTGTGTTGGCTGAGTGTGAAGAGTTTGTTCAACTTGAACAGTTGACTACGAGACTGCGCCTTGACGTGGTGTGGTGGCTTGCGCGCCTCTATGACCCAAAGAGCTATGTAGGATGGCTTCTTTAAACCGGAGATGCAATCATGCCTGACAGGTCAATGGGTAGAGGTCAGACAAAGTTCAGTCTCCTGGTCCTCCAGGTTGGGGGTTGATTTGAGCTGGAAACTCAATCGGCAAAATCAGTGGAAGAATAATTGATCCAAGCAAATAGGCTTCCACTAAGCCATCCCGCTGCCTTGCGGATAGGTTCTTGTTAGAACTAAAGGCTTTGGATGAGGACCCAAATCGTTCTCCTGCTTTGTGGCTGGACACCCTAGCAGTGCCCGTTCAACATCTCCCATGAACTGCACGAATACAAAGAATTCCATACTGCGTCGGTCGTCGCGCAGGATAATCAGGACCGCGCTGCCCATTGAATCGAGCGGGGTTGGTAGTGGTAAGTGGGCTACTGCTCAGAGTTCCCTCTCTTTTATTCAATCTTTGTCTTCTGTCCTCAACCACCTCTCTTTGCCCCATCTATCCACCCATAATGCTCCCACTGATAACACGGTCGATACTCGCAACGATTCACTGTCAAATAGTGTCGGGAATAATCCTCTGTCTGGTAACTCACATTTCCTCAAGCCTCGTCAGCCTCTGAATCTCGGCTCCTTCAACGTGCGTACACTCATGCAGGCCGGTCAGCAGGCGTGCCTAGCCCTCATATTAGATTATCTGAAGATTGATGTCTGCTGCTTAAGTGAAACGCGTATCCAGGATTCGAGCAGTGTAATTCAACTAACTGCTCCTGGTATCTCATCGAGGTATTTCCTGCGCACCTCAGGAGACGAAGCAGCTAGAGCTGTGGATCAACGTTGTGTATGAATTGTCTTGACTGACAAGGCTGAGGCTGCCCTTTTAGATTGGATCCCTGTTAACAGTCGTTTATGTGCTGTGAGACTCCAAGGGTCAGTTGGCGTTCGAAAGGATAGTTGCGTTAAGCGCGATTTGTTTGTGATCTCGGCGTACGCCCCAACGGACTGTAGCTCAGACGCGCAGAAAGATGAGTTCTACGATGAACTCGGCACCCTCGTTTGCAGCAGTAAAGGTTCTGACATTGTAGTGCTAGCTGGTGACTTCAATGCACAAGTTACCACACCTAACCTATTAGGTCCTTATGTGGTTCTCTACCCCAAGTCTCAGGGTCTGGTTGCCGGTTATACCTGATAGTGCAGTGGGCCTTCGTGGCTATGGGGTATATACCCCTTTCACTGCACTCATGCACAAGCATGTAATACAATAAAGATTCAGACCTGGTCGAGGTTGTATTGATCGTATATTCACTGTTCGACATGCTTTGGGACATAGGCATACATGCATGCTCACGGTCTCTGTTTTTCTTGATCTTAATGCGGCCTTTGACTCGGTGGACCGCATAGTTCTCCGGCGCTGCTCGTTGAGGGGCGTACCAGAGAAATCCATTTCCATCGGAAAGTCTCTCAAAATGAATAGCAGAAGCCGAGTTCGGGCTTACGGTGATTTTTCACCCGACTTCACTTCTTGTTCTTGGAATTTTTCAGTAATTTACAGGGATATTTTGCCGAATTAGACACTGCTGTAGTGCCACAACAACTGTTATGGTAATCGAGTAGGAAAAGTACAGCAAACCTAGGATGCGTTTATGGGTAAATGATATATATTCCGATCGAGACGGAATAGCTCGGCCAATCCACCATCAACGATGCTTCATCGTGCGACGCAATTCTCATACCAACTTACCAGTGTTCATATGCGAATTGTGCTCAAATCTCGCACCGGAGAACTCCGTCCTGATTTTAAAGAGTGCAATGAGTTCGCCAAACCCTCCAGCGATTCTCGTTAATGCGGGACAAATGCGAACTTCCCTGGAATTTTCGCAATCCACTGATGCGTGTCGTTTCTTCGGTCACGAGCTTCGACTTTCAGATGCTATAATAAACGAGAATAAGCCGTTTAAACTTGCTTCCATCTTGATATGTACAAGTTTTATGATCAAAATGATTCTACTAACCTAATCAGATTATGTTAAGTTTCCTAGAAATTTCACAATTTATTTTGTGAAATTTAAGGCTCCGTCTCATTGCCTCAATGAACCACAACACTACGACTTGACGTTCGTTGAGCTACCGAAATTAGTAAGCAAGGTGTTGATTTGAAAATAGCCACCCGTGAATCGTCTTGCTTATATCGGAGCCGAATGCCTGGAACAACACGTTTGCTCTGCTTTTACCAATTCAGCGTGCTCCTGCCGCTGTCGGACATGTGAGCCGGTCCATTTCGTTCGGTGAGTTACACCTACGTTCTACGAGCTTGTGTTCTGAACTTGACCATACGGAGAAGGTTTCCAGAACGAGGCCACGACATGCGACTGGCAGTGTAGTCTGATAGTACTTCTCATGTATCAATCCATCTCCATTTTTCCTTGTTTGGATCACAAATCTATTAACAAGTGTATTGTATTTCATAATCTTAAGTGATTATATATATATATATATATATATATATATATATATATATATATATATATATATAATGATTTTCCAGGCGCAATAATTCATCATGTAATAGCGAAGCATATGTAAGCATAGAAAACCATGGCAGCGCTGTACGATTGTTTCATCCAAACCCACCCCGGGATTCGTGCCTGAGTGGGCGTAACATGCGGTCACAAATCTATCTGGGATTAGTTTGAATGGCTAGCTCTATCTCACCAAATGAGATAGCACCATTCTATCACTCGAACAATGGTGGTCGAAAGGTTTGGGGTGTGATTTCCACGTAGTGGGTAGGGTTCAAATCTCAATACCGCCGGTTACTTTGGTGGTAAGCAGTAATCCACTGTCGTCCGACTTGCCACCAAATCTGACTCATTGGGACCTTATGTTATAGGTCACTCGAAGTTTCAGGGTCTTTGCCGGCTATCCCTAATTTGTCTTTGATACAATGGGATGCACCTTTTCACCGTACTAATTCGAAAGCACGTACCACAATGGTTTACGCCCCTGACCGCATGGTGATGGACGGCTACGGTACCCAAATTCTCCGTGGGAATATCCGATAGTCACAAAAGCTTGAGATTCGAAACAACCCTCGTAGATAGATTGGTCAGCGAGTGATTCGTCATGAAGTACGAGAGGTTGACTGAGCATCGAGTATGATGGAAGCACTGTACTGTTGTTTCATGCTTAGTATTAATGATAATCTTTTCACTCCTGTATTTAGTATACGAAATCATGCAATATTTCTGGAAAAGGTTCGCAGCCCATCGGAGGCCGCCATATGGGAAAATGGTCGGTGGTGGATGAGTGGGAGTCGAGCATCGTGCCAACGCAGCAGCAACGGCTACAAAATTCAGATCTACCGCTCAGGTTCCTCGATGATATATGTTTGACCACAGCCGGGTAAAGTTTTCAATAGTAACCGCAAATTGAACGTCTTTGTGGTGGAGAACTTCTCCGTCGAGGCCTCTAGGTTGTTACCGACATTCGTAACTTGGCTAATTGGACAATTCGGGTGGCGTATCGTTTGGTTTGATCAGCAAGTGGTTCGTATTGAGGTAAGAAGAGTTGACCATGCACTGATGATCACGGAAGCACCGTGAAATGGTTTCACCGTTGTTAGGAGCAACCGACAGTGCCCGTCTACTGAGCCGCCACTGAGACTCGAACCTGGAGTGAACAAATGCAGGCGTCAAACCTAACCAAATTGCCCGGCTGAGTCAGAATGGTTTTCCAACTTCACCGAATGATATGAAGCCGTTCTCTAACTGTCTTTTCAAGAGATATAACCAGTCGACGGCACCGTGATCAGTGTCTATGGTGTACGACTTCGTAGAAACAGTGACAAAAGAGGCTTAAGGTTGGAAACAACGTTCGAAACTTGGCTGTTCCATCGACTGGAGTAGTAGGAAATTTGACTTGGTCCTCAAATGATTCGTCATGAAGTAAAAAAGGTTGACTGGACACCGAGTATCTTGAAAGCACTGTACTATTGTTTGATCCTTGATAATAATAATAATGATGATAATAATAATAATAATATGCTCTCCATCGTTCAACTTTTCACACAACATTGTATAAGACTTGTGTAAGAAAGCGGCAGCCAATGAGGGCTGCCGAATAGGGCGGTTGCAGGTACCGATACCCTGCGTCGTGGTTCAGATCCTTCGATGATGAAGTTCTGACCACGACCTGTCAGCGTTTTCCGAACACAATAGCCTCTTGGACGGATGGTGAGCGTGTTCTATTGTGGACGATTTCTCTGTAGTAAGCTCAGGTCATGCAAGTTTCAGCTTCGAGATAACCTCCGTAGATAGGTTGTTTCGTCCATTTGAGCAGTAGATGTAGTTTCTGTAACGTATAAACGGTTAACAGAATGGGAGCTCAGAGGACAGCGCCCGATTGATAGGCTTTGTTCGACCAAAAACATGGCATACCAATCGGAACAAGAAGCGAGAAGTGTTCGATTATACAACGAAATAGGAGCGAATTATGAAGCAGAAGCACAGTAATATATATATATATATATATATATATATATATATATATATATATATATATATATATATATATATATAACATCCACCATCACTTAGAAAACAAGGACTAGTATTTTGTGTTTCCGTGGATGAGAAATAGAAAATGGTGCCGGTTACCGGAGAGTGCGTTGTTACGCGTCACAGTTTGGAAGGTAATGAGATCTCACTCTTTGTTGTGTCAAGAGAAGGTTTTCAACGTTCGTTTCTGGTTCACCAGGATACTCTACTGGGTCAGAGACAGTTGTTTGCAAATCAGACGTGAATGAGATGTCATTATCGAGGCGGAGTAAGTAAGAGTAAGACGGATGGTGCAGAAGTTGGTCGTTCTGCAGGGGCAAGATGACCAAGTGATACCATTTTCCCACGCTCATCAGAGGGACATATTTGAGCGTACTCTAGGTTGCTTTCCAGCGGTTCGACTTCCGCCACTATCGTATCATACTTGGACGAACGGATGTTTTTTTTTGATATGGCACTGGCGCCCAATATTATTAACCATTGACGTGAACCGATTCCAACGAAAGGTTTTCGATGATTAATATGCATTCGTTCGTGGGGATTCGGATTTAGAGCAGTACACAGCAATGACCTGATGGCGTGCAGTGCCTCGAATAGTGCCAACTCTTATTGATCAATGGCTAGGTTTCTCGGAGGCGAAGGTACACAGATACAGTTTTGCATATTCTGCCACTCAGTCGTTCGACTTGACCGTTGCCCTGAAGATTGTAGCTCGTCGTGCCGATCGTGCTTTCACTCACTATCACGCGATTATCGTTCTTGAGGTGATCGAACTTGGCCGGGGGTTTCCAGACGTGAGAGTAGTGTGATTCGGAATCAGGGTTAGTGGTCATCTACGTGGTGGCCAGAAAGACTGGAAGGGTGAGTGTGAGTAAGGAAGACGGATTGTGCATGTGACACCTGAGGACAACTCTGTGTTGGCTGAGTGTGGAGAGCTTGTTCAACTTGAACAGTTGATGATATGTGCGCGTATTGTGACTAGGTTTAGAAGAAGGTTTTTTTGTTTTTCTGAGGTAATTGGGGACGTGTTTTCTGTATAGAGTGTATAGGCCGTTGTCGTGGGTTCGTGACAGGATAGGGATTGTGCTCGGCCGAGCACAAAGAGTGAGAACTGGGAACGTTTGAACGAGATGAGGTGTGTATTGGAGGAACGCAACGGGGTGCAGACGGTCTACACAGTTTGAGCAAGTGGCGCCACCAAATTCTATAATTGTTCAGATGAAGAGATTTGTTAGTGTTTGTAATTGTGTTTGATATTGGTAGGACTGAAGTTGAGGTGGTTTAGCTCACAGTGGTGGACTCGGATGATGATGGAGGTCTTGTGTGTGTGCGTAATGGCGAATGGAGCACGAAGGCTTTTGATGGTAAGCGACGTACATAGAGTAAGCGCTATGTGAGTTTGAGTGGTGAGTGTTTTCGTTCCGATTCATGTGATGATTGTTCATGATTTGATTGAACTTGACTGAGGGTTTGGAGGCATGGGAGTGGTGTAGTTGAACTGGATGTAATTAGGAATGAGGGTTAGTGGCCATCTAGGTGGGTGGCCGGAGGGAGTGCTATTGGGAGTTTAAGTGGGAATGTGAGTGTGAGATAGGATGAAGGATCGTGCGTGTGACACCTGAGGACGACTCTGTGTTGGCTGAGTGTGAAGAGTTTGTTCAACTTGAACAGTTGACTACGAGACTGCGCCTTGACGTGGTGTGGTGGCTTGCGCGCCTCTATGACCCAAAGAGCTATGTAGGATGGCTTCTTTAAACCGGAGATGCAATCATGCCTGACAGGTCAATGGGTAGAGGTCAGACAAAGTTCAGTCTCCTGGTCCTCCAGGTTGGGGGTTGATTTGAGCTGGAAACTCAATCGGCAAAATCAGTGGAAGAATAATTGATCCAAGCAAATAGGCTTCCACTAAGCCATCCCGCTGCCTTGCGGATAGGTTCTTGTTAGAACTAAAGGCTTTGGATGAGGACCCAAATCGTTCTCCTGCTTTGTGGCTGGACACCCTAGCAGTGCCCGTTCAACATCTCCCATGAACTGCACGAATACAAAGAATTCCATACTGCATCGGTCGTCGCGCAGGATAATCAGGACCGCGCTGCCCATTGAATCGAGCGGGGTTGGTAGTGGTAAGTGGGCTACTGCTCAGAGTTCCCTCTCTTTTATTCAATCTTTGTCTTCTGTCCTCAACCACCTCTCTTTGCCCCATCTATCCACCCATAATGCTCCCACTGATAACACGGTCGATACTCGCAACGATTCACTGTCAAATAGTGTCGGGAATAATCCTCTGTCTGGTAACTCACATTTCCTCAAGCCTCGTCAGCCTCTGAATCTCGGCTCCTTCAACGTGCGTACACTCATGCAGGCCGGTCAGCAGGCGTGCCTAGCCCTCATATTAGATTATCTGAAGATTGATGTCTGCTGCTTAAGTGAAACGCGTATCCAGGATTCGAGCAGTGTAATTCAACTAACTGCTCCTGGTATCTCATCGAGGTATTTCCTGCGCACCTCAGGAGACGAAGCAGCTAGAGCTGTGGATCAACGTTGTGTATGAATTGTCTTGACTGACAAGGCTGAGGCTGCCCTTTTAGATTGGATCCCTGTTAACAGTCGTTTATGTGCTGTGAGACTCCAAGGGTCAGTTGGCGTTCGAAAGGATAGTTGCGTTAAGCGCGATTTGTTTGTGATCTCGGCGTACGCCCCAACGGACTGTAGCTCAGACGCGCAGAAAGATGAGTTCTACGATGAACTCGGCACCCTCGTTTGCAGCAGTAAAGGTTCTGACATTGTAGTGCTAGCTGGTGACTTCAATGCACAAGTTACCACACCTAACCTATTAGGTCCTTATGTGGTTCTCTACCCCAAGTCTCAGGGTCTGGTTGCCGGTTATACCTGATAGTGCAGTGGGCCTTCGTGGCTATGGGGTATATACCCCTTTCACTGCACTCATGCACAAGCATGTAATACAATAAAGATTCAGACCTGGTCGAGGTTGTATTGATCGTATATTCACTGTTCGACATGCTTTGGGACATAGGCATACATGCATGCTCACGGTCTCTGTTTTTCTTGATCTTAATGCGGCCTTTGACTCGGTGGACCGCATAGTTCTCCGGCGCTGCTCGTTGAGGGGCGTACCAGAGAAATCCATTTCCATCGGAAAGTCTCTCAAAATGAATAGCAGAAGCCGAGTTCGGGCTTACGGTGATTTTTCACCCGACTTCACTTCTTGTTCTTGGAATTTTTCAGTAATTTACAGGGATATTTTGCCGAATTAGACACTGCTGTAGTGCCACAACAACTGTTATGGTAATCGAGTAGGAAAAGTACAGCAAACCTAGGATGCGTTTATGGGTAAATGATATATATTCCGATCGAGACGGAATAGCTCGGCCAATCCACCATCAACGATGCTTCATCGTGCGACGCAATTCTCATACCAACTTACCAGTGTTCATATGCGAATTGTGCTCAAATCTCGCACCGGAGAACTCCGTCCTGATTTTAAAGAGTGCAATGAGTTCGCCAAACCCTCCAGCGATTCTCGTTAATGCGGGACAAATGCGAACTTCCCTGGAATTTTCGCAATCCACTGATGCGTGTCGTTTCTTCGGTCACGAGCTTCGACTTTCAGATGCTATAATAAACGAGAATAAGCCGTTTAAACTTGCTTCCATCTTGATATGTACAAGTTTTATGATCAAAATGATTCTACTAACCTAATCAGATTATGTTAAGTTTCCTAGAAATTTCACAATTTATTTTGTGAAATTTAAGGCTCCGTCTCATTGCCTCAATGAACCACAACACTACGACTTGACGTTCGTTGAGCTACCGAAATTAGTAAGCAAGGTGTTGATTTGAAAATAGCCACCCGTGAATCGTCTTGCTTATATCGGAGCCGAATGCCTGGAACAACACGTTTGCTCTGCTTTTACCAATTCAGCGTGCTCCTGCCGCTGTCGGACATGTGAGCCGGTCCATTTCGTTCGGTGAGTTACACCTACGTTCTACGAGCTTGTGTTCTGAACTTGACCATACGGAGAAGGTTTCCAGAACGAGGCCACGACATGCGACTGGCAGTGTAGTCTGATAGTACTTCTCATGTATCAATCCATCTCCATTTTTCCTTGTTTGGATCACAAATCTATTAACAAGTGTATTGTATTTCATAATCTTAAGTGATTATATATATATATATATATATATATATATATATATATATATATATATATATATATATATATATATATAATGATTTTCCAGGCGCAATAATTCATCATGTAATAGCGAAGCATATGTAAGCATAGAAAACCATGGCAGCGCTGTACGATTGTTTCATCCAAACCCACCCCGGGATTCGTGCCTGAGTGGGCGTAACATGCGGTCACAAATCTACCTGGGATTGGTTTGAATGGCTAGCTCTATCTCACCAAATGAGATAGCACCATTCTATCACTCGAACAATGGTGGTCGAAAGGTTTGGGGTGTGATTTCCACGTAGTGGGTAGGGTTCAAATCTCAATACCGCCGGTTACTTCGGTGGTAAGCAGTAATCCACTGTCGTCCGACTTGCCACCAAATCTGACTCATTGGGACCTTATGTTATAGGTCACTCGAAGTTTCAGGGTCTTTGCCGGCTATCCCTAATTTGTCTTTGATACAATGGGATGCACCTTTTCACCGTACTAATTCGAAAGCACGTACCACAATGGTTTACGCCCCTGACCGCATGGTGATGGACGGCTACGGTACCCAAATTCTCCGTGGGAATATCCGATAGTCACAAAAGCTTGAGATTCGAAACAACCCTCGTAGATAGATTGGTCAGCGAGTGATTCGTCATGAAGTACGAGAGGTTGACTGAGCATCGAGTATGATGGAAGCACTGTACTGTTGTTTCATGCTTAGTATTAATGATAATCTTTTCACTCCTGTATTTAGTATACGAAATCATGCAATATTTCTGGAAAAGGTTCGCAGCCCATCGGAGGCCGCCATATGGGAAAATGGTCGGTGGTGGATGAGTGGGAGTCGAGCATCGTGCCAACGCAGCAGCAACGGCTACAAAATTCAGATCTACCGCTCAGGTTCCTCGATGATGTATGTTTGACCACAGCCGGGTAAAGTTTTCAATAGTAACCGCAAATTGAACGTCTTTGTGGTGGAGAACTTCTCCGTCGAGGCCTCTAGGTTGTTACCGACATTCGTAACTTGGCTAATTGGACAATTCGGGTGGCGTATCGTTTGGTTTGATCAGCAAGTGGTTCGTATTGAGGTAAGAAGAGTTGACCATGCACTGATGATCACGGAAGCACCGTGAAATGGTTTCACCGTTGTTAGGAGCAACCGACAGTGCCCGTCTACTGAGCCGCCACTGAGACTCGAACCTGGAGTGAACAAATGCAGGCGTCAAACCTAACCAAATTGCCCGGCTGAGTCAGAATGGTTTTCCAACTTCACCGAATGATATGAAGCCGTTCTCTAACTGTCTTTTCAAGAGATATAACCAGTCGACGGCACCGTGATCAGTGTCTATGGTGTACGACTTCGTAGAAACAGTGACAAAAGAGGCTTAAGGTTGGAAACAACGTTCGAAACTTGGCTGTTCCATCGACTGGAGTAGTAGGAAATTTGACTTGGTCCTCAAATGATTCGTCATGAAGTAAAAAAGGTTGACTGGACACCGAGTATCTTGAAAGCACTGTACTATTGTTTGATCCTTGATAATAATAATAATGATGATAATAATAATAATAATATGCTCTCCATCGTTCAACTTTTCACACAACATTGTATAAGACTTGTGTAAGAAAGCGGCAGCCAATGAGGGCTGCCGAATAGGGCGGTTGCAGGTACCGATACCCTGCGTCGTGGTTCAGATCCTTCGATGATGAAGTTCTGACCACGACCTGTCAGCGTTTTCCGAACACAATAGCCTCTTGGACGGATGGTGAGCGTGTTCTATTGTGGACGATTTCTCTGTAGTAAGCTCAGGTCATGCAAGTTTCAGCTTCGAGATAACCTCCGTAGATAGGTTGTTTCGTCCATTTGAGCAGTAGATGTAGTTTCTGTAACGTATAAACGGTTAACAGAATGGGAGCTCAGAGGACAGCGCCCGATTGATAGGCTTTGTTCGACCAAAAACATGGCATACCAATCGGAACAAGAAGCGAGAAGTGTTCGATTATACAACGAAATAGGAGCGAATTATGAAGCAGAAGCACAGTAATATATATACATATATATATATATATATATATATATATATATATATAACATCCACCATCACTTAGAAAACAAGGACTAGTATTTTGTGTTTCCGTGGATGAGAAATAGAAAATGGTGCCGGTTACCGGAGAGTGCGTTGTTACGCGTCACAGTTTGGAAGGTAATGAGATCTCACTCTTTGTTGTGTCAAGAGAAGGTTTTCAACGTTCGTTTCTGGTTCACCAGGATACTCTACTGGGTCAGAGACAGTTGTTTGCAAATCAGACGTGAATGAGATGTCATTATCGAGGCGGAGTAAGTAAGAGTAAGACGGATGGTGCAGAAGTTGGTCGTTCTGCAGGGGCAAGATGACCAAGTGATACCATTTTCCCACGCTCATCAGAGGGACATATTTGAGCGTACTCTAGGTTGCTTTCCAGCGGTTCGACTTCCGCCACTGTCGTATCATACTTGGACGAACGGATGTTTTTTTTTTGATATGGCACTGGCGCCCAATATTATTAACCATTGACGTGAACCGATTCCAACGAAAGGTTTTCGATGATTAATATGCATTCGTTCGTGGGGATTCGGATTTAGAGCAGTACACAGCAATGACCTGATGGCGTGCAGTGCCTCGAATAGTGCCAACTCTTATTGATCAATGGCTAGGTTTCTCGGAGGCGAAGGTACACAGATACAGTTTTGCATATTCTGCCACTCAGTCGTTCGACTTGACCGTTGCCCTGAAGATTGTAGCTCGTCGTGCCGATCGTGCTTTCACTCACTATCACGCGATTATCGTTCTTGAGGTGATCGAACTTGGCCGGGGGTTTCCAGACGTGAGAGTAGTGTGATTCGGAATCAGGGTTAGTGGTCATCTACGTGGTGGCCAGAAAGACTGGAAGGGTGAGTGTGAGTAAGGAAGACGGATTGTGCATGTGACACCTGAGGACAACTCTGTGTTGGCTGAGTGTGGAGAGCTTGTTCAACTTGAACAGTTGATGATATGTGCGCGTATTGTGACTAGGTTTAGAAGAAGGTTTTTTTGTTTTTCTGAGGTAATTGGGGACGTGTTTTCTGTATAGAGTGTATAGGCCGTTGTCGTGGGTTCGTGACAGGATAGGGATTGTGCTCGGCCGAGCACAAAGAGTGAGAACTGGGAACGTTTGAACGAGATGAGGTGTGTATTGGAGGAACGCAACGGGGTGCAGACGGTCTACACAGTTTGAGCAAGTGGCGCCACCAAATTCTATAATTGTTCAGATGAAGAGATTTGTTAGTGTTTGTAATTGTGTTTGATATTGGTAGGACTGAAGTTGAGGTGGTTTAGCTCACAGTGGTGGACTCGGATGATGATGGAGGTCTTGTGTGTGTGCGTAATGGCGAATGGAGCACGAAGGCTTTTGATGGTAAGCGACGTACATAGAGTAAGCGCTATGTGAGTTTGAGTGGTGAGTGTTTTCGTTCCGATTCATGTGATGATTGTTCATGATTTGATTGAACTTGACTGAGGGTTTGGAGGCATGGGAGTGGTGTAGTTGAACTGGATGTAATTAGGAATGAGGGTTAGTGGCCATCTAGGTGGGTGGCCGGAGGGAGTGCTATTGGGAGTTTAAGTGGGAATGTGAGTGTGAGATAGGATGAAGGATCGTGCGTGTGACACCTGAGGACGACTCTGTGTTGGCTGAGTGTGAAGAGTTTGTTCAACTTGAACAGTTGACTACGAGACTGCGCCTTGACGTGGTGTGGTGGCTTGCGCGCCTCTATGACCCAAAGAGCTATGTAGGATGGCTTCTTTAAACCGGAGATGCAATCATGCCTGACAGGTCAATGGGTAGAGGTCAGACAAAGTTCAGTCTCCTGGTCCTCCAGGTTGGGGGTTGATTTGAGCTGGAAACTCAATCGGCAAAATCAGTGGAAGAATAATTGATCCAAGCAAATAGGCTTCCACTAAGCCATCCCGCTGCCTTGCGGATAGGTTCTTGTTAGAACTAATGGCTTTGAATGAAGACCCTAATCGTTCTCCTGCTTTGTGGCTGGACACCCTAGCAGTGCCCGTTCAACATCTCCCATGAACTGCACGAATACAAAGAATTCCATACTGCATCGGTCGTCGCGCAGGATAATCAGGACCGCGCTGCCCATTGAATCGAGCGGGGTTGGTAGTGGTAAGTGGGCTACTGCTCAGAGTTCCCTCTCTTTTATTCAACCTTTGTCTTCTGTCCTCAACCACCTCTCTTTGCCCCATCTATCCACCCATAATGCTCCCACTGATAACACGGTCGATACTCGCAACGATTCACTGTCAAATAGTGTCGGGAATAATCCTCTGTCTGGTAACTCACATTTCCTCAAGCCTCGTCAGCCTCTGAATCTCGGCTCCTTCAACGTGCGTACACTCATGCAGGCCGGTCAGCAGGCGTGCCTAGCCCTCATATTAGATTATCTGAAGATTGATGTCTGCTGCTTAAGTGAAACGCGTATCCAGGATTCGAGCAGTGTAATTCAACTAACTGCTCCTGGTATCTCATCGAGGTATTTCCTGCGCACCTCAGGAGACGAAGCAGCTAGAGCTGTGGATCAACGTTGTGTATGAATTGTCTTGACTGACAAGGCTGGGGCTGCCCTTTTAGATTGGATCCCTGTTAACAGTCGTTTATGTGCTGTGAGACTCCAAGGGTCAGTTGGCGTTCGAAAGGATAGTTGCGTTAAGCGCGATTTGTTTGTGATCTCGGCGTACGCCCCAACGGACTGTAGCTCAGACGCGCAGAAAGATGAGTTCTACGATGAACTCGGCACCCTCGTTTGCAGCAGTAAAGGTTCTGACATTGTAGTGCTAGCTGGTGACTTCAGTGCACAAGTTGGCAAACTCAGTGCTTCAGAAGCCTGTTTAGGTGGGTGCTGTGCTTTACCCGCTGAGCGTACAGATAACGGGGATAGACTTCTCCAGTTTTGTGCAGACAATCGATTGTTCTTGTCTAGCATCAATTTCCGACACAGCTCGCGTCGCACAGCGACATGGCGCTCTAACTCTACAGGTACTTTGATTCAAATTGATCATATTGCCGTAAGCTACCGGTGGCGCAGTTCTGTTCATAACTGTAGATCTTACTGGTCCACGTACGTAGAGTCGGACCATGCATTAGTTTTAATGCGATTATCTCTCCAGCTCCATGGTTATCGTCGCAAACCGCAAACCCGATTAGCCGTGCAACGTTTGTGTGATCCAGAAGTACGCACCCGTTATGAGCAGAAATTAGAACATGAGCTAGGATCTACGACGAAGAGTCATGTAGATGAGCATTGGGCTCATATCAAACAGGCGATGCACGTGGCAGCAGGTTTTGCCTGTGGTCCTAGATCCGATGTCCATCAAAGACACTGGATCTCGCAAGAGTCGCTGAGTAAAATGGAGCAAAAGCGTCAGCTCTCGAACCGTGAGGAGATGAATAAGATGCGGAGAAAGCTGCAAAGACAAGTTACGAAAAGCCTTAAGAATGATCGCAAAAATTGGTGGGTCAAGGTAGCTGAAGAAATGGAAATAGCAGCTGCTTCAGGTAACAGTCGAAGACTGTTCAAACTTATTCGTGACACCGGTGGACGGCGAACCCAGGTCAGTGGAACGATTTGCGATAGAAATGGAGAACCCATCCATAGCAAACAGCAAAGGCTTGACCGATAGGCCGAGTACTTCAAGGAACAGTTTATCTGGCCGCACGCTAGTGCAGTTACTCCCGTGTCAACAACTGCGACTCCTTGGGTGGTGTCACTTGAGCCTCCATCGGAAGTAGAAGTAGAGTCGAGCATTCGATTACTAAAGCGAGGGAAAGCGGCAGGTCCCGACGAACTTCCTCCAGTTCTTTTCAAACTGGGTGGTGAGGCGTTGATAAAATCACTTACTGCCTTGCTCCGTGACATTTGGAACGAGGAGCGTATTCCGTTAATATAGAGCGAGTCATTGATTGTTCCCATCTTCGAGAAGGGAATACACAATGACTGTAGTAATCATCGTGGGATTAGCTTAATTCCGATAGTCACCAAAGTATTAGCTTCGATTTTGCTGCATCGTGTTACACCGGCTCGTGAGAGGAATGTCCGCGAGCAGCAGGCTGGATTCCGCCCAGGTCGAGGATGCATCGACCAGATTTTTACTCTTCGTCAACTACTTGAAACGCGTCACACGCACCGTCGACCGACAATAATGCTTTTCTTAGACCTGAAAGGCGCCTTCGATTCAGTTGATCGAACATCGCTTTTCAGTGTTCTTCATCGAAAAGGTATGCCCCAGAAGTTCGTGAACCTACTGAGATCATTGTATTCTCATACTTCTGGCCGCGTTAGGGTTTACGGTGAACTATCCGGTCGGTTCGAAACGACCAGTGGTGTTCGACAGGGATGTCCTTTGTCTCCATTCCTGTTCAACTTCGTCATGGACGAAATAATGGACAATGCGCAGCAAAATCTTCAGGATGTATGCGTCGAACTAGGAAATAGTGAAAAGCTATGTGACCTGGATTACGCGGACGACGTTGTCTGCTTGTTCGAATGCACAGAACATGCTCAGCGTGCACTAGATAATCTCGCAAGAGCTGTAGTTCCATTCGGCATGCGCTTTGCACCTTCAAAGTGCAAGGTGATGTAACGAGACTGGACGTCAACAATTCCGAGGTTGATGCTCGATGGGGAGGTGGTGTCAGTTGTCGACCACTTTATCTATCCCGGTAGCTGCGTGACGACGGATGGGAGCACAGTAGTAGAGGTGAGCACGCGGATATCCAAGGCTCGAGCGGCGTACGCTGAACTGAAGCATTTTTGGCGCCGATCTGATATTTCACTGAAGTTGAAAGGTCGTGTATACTGTGCTGCTGTGCGTTCAGTTTTGTTGTATGGTTGCGAAACTTGGAGTCTGCGTGCTGAAGATATTCGTCGTCTTGAGGTTTTTGACCATCGATGTTTGTGTAGTATCACTAGGATTGGGTGGAATAGCCGAGTAAGCAACGATGAGGTCAGAAAGCGAGTATTGGTTACTAATTCACAGAACGTTCTGTCACAGCGTATCCAGCTTAGTAGACTTCGTTGGTTGGGACACGTGTTACGTATGGCAAACACACGTCTACCGTACCGTGTCCTATTCTCCGTTCCTCCTAGGGAGTGGAAGAGACCACGTGGAGGTCAACAGATGACGTGGCAGCGAGGAATGAGAAAATGTACAGCAGACTTGGGGGAAGTAAGTGCTTCACGTCTTCGTGGTTGGGGTCCAAAAGATCCGTCTACCAGTTGGCTGGAGACACTGAAGGATATGGCAGCGAACCGCGAGCAGTGGCGATCGTGTTGTCACTTTCTGTCGAATCAGAATGACTGGTCGATGTGTGTTTGCACAGTTAGACTGTGTACTTCGTGTGTTGGCTACTAGGGCATTCTTTCCTTTTCCCACCCCCATAGGTCCACTCCCTGTCCATCTTGTATATTCATACTTTCTAATTGAACGTGCAACATGGTGAGAAAGGCAGTGGTCAGTGGGGCTTGCCCTACTGTTTAACGCTGTACGACGACGACGACGATGATGATGATGATGATGATGATATGTGCGCGTATTGTGACTAGGTTTAGAAGAAGGTTTTTTTGTTTTTCTGAGGTAATTGGGGACGTGTTTTCTGTATAGAGTGTATAGGCCGTTGTCGTGGGTTCGTGACAGGATAGGGATTGTGCTCGGCCGAGCACAAAGAGTGAGAACTGGGAACGTTTGAACGAGATGAGGTGTGTATTGGAGGAACGCAACGGGGTGCAGACGGTCTACACAGTTTGAGCAAGTGGCGCCACCAAATTCTATAATTGTTCAGATGAAGAGATTTGTTAGTGTTTGTAATTGTGTTTGATATTGGTAGGACTGAAGTTGAGGTGGTTTAGCTCACAGTGGTGGACTCGGATGATGATGGAGGTCTTGTGTGTGTGCGTAATGGCGAATGGAGCACGAAGGCTTTTGATGGTAAGCGACGTACATAGAGTAAGCGCTATGTGAGTTTGAGTGGTGAGTGTTTTCGTTCCGATTCATGTGATGATTGTTCATGATTTGATTGAACTTGACTGAGGGTTTGGAGGCATGGGAGTGGTGTAGTTGAACTGGATGTAATTAGGAATGAGGGTTAGTGGCCATCTAGGTGGGTGGCCGGAGGGAGTGCTATTGGGAGTTTAAGTGGGAATGTGAGTGTGAGATAGGATGAAGGATCGTGCGTGTGACACCTGAGGACGACTCTGTGTTGGCTGAGTGTGAAGAGTTTGTTCAACTTGAACAGTTGACTACGAGACTGCGCCTTGACGTGGTGTGGTGGCTTGCGCGCCTCTATGACCCAAAGAGCTATGTAGGATGGCTTCTTTAAACCGGAGATGCAATCATGCCTGACAGGTCAATGGGTAGAGGTCAGACAAAGTTCAGTCTCCTGGTCCTCCAGGTTGGGAGTTGATTTGAGCTGGAAACTCAATCGGCAAAATCAGTGGAAGAATAATTGATCCAAGCAAATAGGCTTCCACTAAGCCATCCCGCTGCCTTGCGGATAGGTTCTTGTTAGAACTAATGGCTTTGAATGAAGACCCTAATCGTTCTCCTGCTTTGTGGCTGGACACCCTAGCAGTGCCCGTTCAACATCTCCCATGAACTGCACGAATACAAAGAATTCCATACTGCATCGGTCGTCGCGCAGGATAATCAGGACCGCGCTGCCCATTGAATCGAGCGGGGTTGGTAGTGGTAAGTGGGCTACTGCTCAGAGTTCCCTCTCTTTTATTCAACCTTTGTCTTCTGTCCTCAACCACCTCTCTTTGCCCCATCTATCCACCCATAATGCTCCCACTGATAACACGGTCGATACTCGCAACGATTCACTGTCGAATAGTGTCGGGAATGATCCTCTGTCTGGTAACTCACATTTCCTCAAGCCTCGTCAGCCTCTGAATCTCGGCTCCTTCAACGTGCGTACACTCATGCAGGCCGGTCAGCAGGCGTGCCTAGCCCTCATATTAGATTATCTGAAGATTGATGTCTGCTGCTTAAGTGAAACGCGTATCCAGGATTCGAGCAGTGTAATTCAACTAACTGCTCCTGGTATCTCATCGAGGTATTTCCTGCGCACCTCAGGAGACGAAGCAGCTAGAGCTGTGGATCAACGTTGTGTATGAATTGTCTTGACTGACAAGGCTGAGGCTGCCCTTTTAGATTGGATCCCTGTTAACAGTCGTTTATGTGCTGTGAGACTCCAAGGGTCAGTTGGCGTTCGAAAGGATAGTTGCGTTAAGCGCGATTCGTTTGTGATCTCGGCGTACGCCCCAACGGACTGCAGCTCAGACGCGCAGAAAGATGAGTTCTACGATGAACTCGGCACCCTCGTTTGCAGCAGTAAAGGTTCTGACATTGTAGTGCTAGCTGGTGACTTCAGTGCACAAGTTGGCAAACTCAGTGCTTCAGAAGCCTGTTTAGGTGGGTGCTGTGCTTTACCCGCTGAGCGTACAGATAACGGGGATAGACTTCTCCAGTTTTGTGCAGACAATCGATTGTTCTTGTCTAGCATCAATTTCCGACACAGCTCGCGTCGCACAGCGACATGGCGCTCTAACTCTACAGGTACTTTGATTCAAATTGATCATATTGCCGTAAGCTACCGGTGGCGCAGTTCTGTTCATAACTGTAGATCTTACTGGTCCACGTACGTAGAGTCGGACCATGCATTAGTTTTAATGCGATTATCTCTCCAGCTCCATGGTTATCGTCGCAAACCGCAAACCCGATTAGCCGTGCAACGTTTGTGTGATCCAGAAGTACGCACCCGTTATGAGCAGAAATTAGAACATGAGCTAGGATCTACGACGAAGAGTCATGTAGATGAGCATTGGGCTCATATCAAACAGGCGATGCACGTGGCAGCAGGTTTTGCCTGTGGTCCTAGATCCGATGTCCATCAAAGACACTGGATCTCGCAAGAGTCGCTGAGTAAAATGGAGCAAAAGCGTCAGCTCTCGAACCGTGAGGAGATGAATAAGATGCGGAGAAAGCTGCAAAGACAAGTTACGAAAAGCCTTAAGAATGATCGCAAAAATTGGTGGGTCAAGGTAGCTGAAGAAATGGAAATAGCAGCTGCTTCAGGTAACAGTCGAAGACTGTTCAAACTTATTCGTGACACCGGTGGACGGCGAACCCAGGTCAGTGGAACCATTTGCGGTAGAAATGGAGAACCCATCCATAGCAAACAGCAAAGGCTTGACCGATAGGCCGAGTACTTCAAGGAACAGTTTATCTGGCCGCACGCTAGTGCAGTTACTCCCGTGTCAACAACTGCGACTCCTTGGGTGGTGTCACTTGAGCCCCCATCGGAAGTAGAAGTAGAGTCGAGCATTCGATTACTAAAGCGAGGGAAAGCGGCAGGTCCCGACGAACTTCCTCCAGTTCTTTTCAAACTGGGTGGTGAGGCGTTGATAAAATCACTTACTGCCTTGCTCCGTGACATTTGGAACGAGGAGCGTATTCCGTTAATATAGAGCGAGTCATTGATTGTTCCCATCTTCGAGAAGGGAATACACAATGACTGTAGTAATCATCGTGGGATTAGCTTAATTCCGATAGTCACCAAAGTATTAGCTTCGATTTTGCTGCATCGTGTTACACCGGCTCGTGAGAGGAATGTCCGCGAGCAGCAGGCTGGATTCCGCCCAGGTCGAGGATGCATCGACCAGATTTTTACTCTTCGTCGACTACTTGAAACGCGTCACACGCACCGTCGACCGACAATAATGCTTTTCTTAGACCTGAAAGGCGCCTTCGATTCAGTTGATCGAACATCGCTTTTCAGTGTTCTTCATCGAAAAGGTATGCCCCAGAAGTTCGTGAACCTACTGAGATCATTGTATTCTCATACTTCTGGCCGCGTTAGGGTTTACGGTGAACTATCCGGTCGGTTCGAAACGACCAGTGGTGTTCGACAGGGATGTCCTTTGTCTCCATTCCTGTTCAACTTCGTCATGGACGAAATAATGGACAATGCGCAGCAAAATCTTCAGGATGTATGCGTCGAACTAGGAAATAGTGAAAAGCTATGTGACCTGGATTACGCGGACGACGTTGTCTGCTTGTTCGAATGCACAGAACATGCTCAGCGTGCACTAGATAATCTCGCAAGAGCTGTAGTTCCATTCGGCATGCGCTTTGCACCTTCAAAGTGCAAGGTGATGTAACGAGACTGGACGTCAACAATTCCGAGGTTGATGCTCGATGGGGAGGTGGTGTCAGTTGTCGACCACTTTATCTATCCCGGTAGCTGCGTGACGACGGATGGGAGCACAGTAGTAGAGGTGAGCACGCGGATATCCAAGGCTCGAGCGGCGTACGCTGAACTGAAGCATTTTTGGCGCCGATCTGATATTTCACTGAAGTTGAAAGGTCGTGTATACTGTGCTGCTGTGCGTTCAGTTTTGTTGTATGGTTGCGAAACTTGGAGTCTGCGTGCTGAAGATATTCGTCGTCTTGAGGTTTTTGACCATCGATGTTTGTGTAGTATCACTAGGATTGGGTGGAATAGCCGAGTAAGCAACGATGAGGTCAGAAAGCGAGTATTGGTTACTAATTCACAGAACGTTCTGTCACAGCGTATCCAGCTTAGTAGACTTCGTTGGTTGGGACACGTGTTACGTATGGCAAACACACGTCTACCGTACCGTGTCCTATTCTCCGTTCCTCCTAGGGAGTGGAAGAGACCACGTGGAGGTCAACAGATGACGTGGCAGCGAGGAATGAGAAAATGTACAGCAGACTTGGGGGAAGTAAGTGCTTCACGTCTTCGTGGTTGGGGTCCAAAAGATCCGTCTACCAGTTGGCTGGAGACACTGAAGGATATGGCAGCGAACCGCGAGCAGTGGCGATCGTGTTGTCACTTTCTGTCGAATCAGAATGACTGGTCGATGTGTGTTTGCACAGTTAGACTGTGTACTTCGTGTGTTGGCTACTAGGGCATTCTTTCCTTTTCCCACCCCCATAGGTCCACTCCCTGTCCATCTTGTATATTCATACTTTCTAATTGAACGTGCAACATGGTGAGAAAGGCAGTGGTCAGTGGGGCTTGCCCTACTGTTTAACGCTGTACGACGACGACGACGATGATGATGATGATGATATGTGCGCGTATTGTGACTAGGTTTAGAAGAAGGTTTTTTTGTTTTTCTGAGGTAATTGGGGACGTGTTTTCTGTATAGAGTGTATAGGCCGTTGTCGTGGGTTCGTGACAGGATAGAGATTGTGCTCGGCCGAGCACAAAGAGTGAGAACTGGGAACGTTTGAACGAGATGAGGTGTGTATTGGAGGAACGCAACGGGGTGCAGACGGTCTACACAGTTTGAGCAAGTGGCGCCACCAAATTCTACAATTGTTCAGATGAAGAGATTTGTTAGTGTTTGTAATTGTGTTTGATATTGGTAGGACTGAAGTTGAGGTGGTTTAGCTCACAGTGGTGGACTCGGATGATGATGGAGGTCTTGTGTGTGTGCGTAATGGCGAATGGAGCACGAAGGCTTTTGATGGTAAGCGACGTACATAGAGTAAGCGCTATGTGAGTTTGAGTGGTGAGTGTTTTCGTTCCGATTCATGTGATGATTGTTCATGATTTGATTGAACTTGACTGAGGGTTTGGAGGCATGGGAGTGGTGTAGTTGAACTGGATGTAATTAGGAATGAGGGTTAGTGGCCATCTAGGTGGGTGGCCGGAGGGAGTGCTATTGGGAGTTTAAGTGGGAATGTGAGTGTGAGATAGGATGAAGGATCGTGCGTGTGACACCTGAGGACGACTCTGTGTTGGCTGAGTGTGAAGAGTTTGTTCAACTTGAACAGTTGACTACGAGACTGCGCCTTGACGTGGTGTGGTGGCTTGCGCGCCTCTATGACCCAAAGAGCTATGTAGGATGGCTTCTTTAAACCGGAGATGCAATCATGCCTGACAGGTCAATGGGTAGAGGTCAGACAAAGTTCAGTCTCCTGGTCCTCCAGGTTGGGAGTTGATTTGAGCTGGAAACTCAATCGGCAAAATCAGTGGAAGAATAATTGATCCAAGCAAATAGGCTTCCACTAAGCCATCCCGCTGCCTTGCGGATAGGTTCTTGTTAGAACTAATGGCTTTGAATGAAGACCCTAATCGTTCTCCTGCTTTGTGGCTGGACACCCTAGCAGTGCCCGTTCAACATCTCCCATGAACTGCACGAATACAAAGAATTCCATACTGCATCGGTCGTCGCGCAGGATAATCAGGACCGCGCTGCCCATTGAATCGAGCGGGGTTGGTAGTGGTAAGTGGGCTACTGCTCAGAGTTCCCTCTCTTTTATTCAACCTTTGTCTTCTGTCCTCAACCACCTCTCTTTGCCCCATCTATCCACCCATAATGCTCCCACTGATAACACGGTCGATACTCGCAACGATTCACTGTCAAATAGTGTCGGGAATGATCCTCTGTCTGGTAACTCACATTTCCTCAAGCCTCGTCAGCCTCTGAATCTCGGCTCCTTCAACGTGCGTACACTCATGCAGGCCGGTCAGCAGGCGTGCCTAGCCCTCATATTAGATTATCTGAAGATTGATGTCTGCTGCTTAAGTGAAACGCGTATCCAGGATTCGAGCAGTGTAATTCAACTAACTGCTCCTGGTATCTCATCGAGGTATTTCCTGCGCACCTCAGGAGACGAAGCAGCTAGAGCTGTGGATCAACGTTGTGTATGAATTGTCTTGACTGACAAGGCTGAGGCTGCCCTTTTAGATTGGATCCCTGTTAACAGTCGTTTATGTGCTGTGAGACTCCAAGGGTCAGTTGGCGTTCGAAAGGATAGTTGCGTTAAGCGCGATTCGTTTGTGATCTCGGCGTACGCCCCAACGGACTGCAGCTCAGACGCGCAGAAAGATGAGTTCTACGATGAACTCGGCACCCTCGTTTGCAGCAGTAAAGGTTCTGACATTGTAGTGCTAGCTGGTGACTTCAGTGCACAAGTTGGCAAACTCAGTGCTTCAGAAGCCTGTTTAGGTGGGTGCTGTGCTTTACCCGCTGAGCGTACAGATAACGGGGATAGACTTCTCCAGTTTTGTGCAGACAATCGATTGTTCTTGTCTAGCATCAATTTCCGACACAGCTCGCGTCGCACAGCGACATGGCGCTCTAACTCTACAGGTACTTTGATTCAAATTGATCATATTGCCGTAAGCTACCGGTGGCGCAGTTCTGTTCATAACTGTAGATCTTACTGGTCCACGTACGTAGAGTCGGACCATGCATTAGTTTTAATGCGATTATCTCTCCAGCTCCATGGTTATCGTCGCAAACCGCAAACCCGATTAGCCGTGCAACGTTTGTGTGATCCAGAAGTACGCACCCGTTATGAGCAGAAATTAGAACATGAGCTAGGATCTACGACGAAGAGTCATGTAGATGAGCATTGGGCTCATATCAAACAGGCGATGCACGTGGCAGCAGGTTTTGCCTGTGGTCCTAGATCCGATGTCCATCAAAGACACTGGATCTCGCAAGAGTCGCTGAGTAAAATGGAGCAAAAGCGTCAGCTCTCGAACCGTGAGGAGATGAATAAGATGCGGAGAAAGCTGCAAAGACAAGTTACGAAAAGCCTTAAGAATGATCGCAAAAATTGGTGGGTCAAGGTAGCCGAAGAAATGGAAATAGCAGCTGCTTCAGGTAACAGTCGAAGACTGTTCAAACTTATTCGTGACACCGGTGGACGGCGAACCCAGGTCAGTGGAACCATTTGCGATAGAAATGGAGAACCCATCCATAGCAAACAGCAAAGGCTTGACCGATAGGCCGAGTACTTCAAGGAACAGTTTATCTGGCCGCACGCTAGTGCAGTTACTCCCGTGTCAACAACTGCGACTCCTTGGGTGGTGTCACTTGAGCCCCCATCGGAAGTAGAAGTAGAGTCGAGCATTCGATTACTAAAGCGAGGGAAAGCGGCAGGTCCCGACGAACTTCCTCCAGTTCTTTTCAAACTGGGTGGTGAGGCGTTGATAAAATCACTTACTGCCTTGCTCCGTGACATTTGGAACGAGGAGCGTATTCCGTTAATATAGAGCGAGTCATTGATTGTTCCCATCTTCGAGAAGGGAATACACAATGACTGTAGTAATCATCGTGGGATTAGCTTAATTCCGATAGTCACCAAAGTATTAGCTTCGATTTTGCTGCATCGTGTTACACCGGCTCGTGAGAGGAATGTCCGCGAGCAGCAGGCTGGATTCCGCCCAGGTCGAGGATGCATCGACCAGATTTTTACTTTTCGTCAACTACTTGAAACGCGTCACACGCACCGTCGACCGACAATAATGCTTTTCTTAGACCTGAAAGGCGCCTTCGATTCAGTTGATCGAACATCGCTTTTCAGTGTTCTTCATCGAAAAGGTATGCCCCAGAAGTTCGTGAACCTACTGAGATCATTGTATTCTCATACTTCTGGCCGCGTTAGGGTTTACGGTGAACTATCCGGTCGGTTCGAAACGACCAGTGGTGTTCGACAGGGATGTCCTTTGTCTCCATTCCTGTTCAACTTCGTCATGGACGAAATAATGGACAATGCGCAGCAAAATCTTCAGGATGTATGCGTCGAACTAGGAAATAGTGAAAAGCTATGTGACCTGGATTACGCGGACGACGTTGTCTGCTTGTTCGAATGCACAGAACATGCTCAGCGTGCACTAGATAATCTCGCAAGAGCTGTAGTTCCATTCGGCATGCGCTTTGCACCTTCAAAGTGCAAGGTGATGTAACGAGACTGGACGTCAACAATTCCGAGGTTGATGCTCGATGGGGAGGTGGTGTCAGTTGTCGACCACTTTATCTATCCCGGTAGCTATGTAGGATGGCTTCTTTAAACCGGAGATGCAATCATGCCTGACAGGTCAATGGGTAGAGGTCAGACAAAGTTCAGTCTCCTGGTCCTCCAGGTTGGGAGTTGATTTGAGCTGGAAACTCAATCGGCAAAATCAGTGGAAGAATAATTGATCCAAGCAAATAGGCTTCCACTAAGCCATCCTGCTGCCTTGCGGATAGGTTCTTGTTAGAACTAAAGGCTTTGGATGAGGACCCTAATCGTTCTCCTGCTTTGTGGCTGGACACCCTAGCAGTGCCCGTTCAACATCTCCCATGAACTGCACGAATACAAAGAATTCCATACTGCATCGGTCGTCGCGCAGGATAATCAGGACCGCGCTGCCCATTGAATCGAGCGGGGTTGGTAGTGGTAAGTGGGCTACTGCTCAGAGTTCCCTCTCTTTTATTCAACCTTTGTCTTCTGTCCTCAACCACCTCTCTTTGCCCCATCTATCCACCCATAATGCTCCCACTGATAACACGGTCGATACTCGCAACGATTCACTGTCAAATAGTGTCGGGAATGATCCTCTGTCTGGTAACTCACATTTCCTCAAGCCTCGTCAGCCTCTGAATCTCGGCTCCTTCAACGTGCGTACACTCATGCAGGCCGGTCAGCAGGCGTGCCTAGCCCTCATATTAGATTATCTGGAGATTGATGTCTGCTGCTTAAGTGAAACGCGTATCCAGGATTCGAGCAGTGTAATTCAACTAACTGCTCCTGGTATCTCATCGAGGTATTTCCTGCGCACCTCAGGAGACGAAGCAGCTAGAGCTGTGGATCAACGTTGTGTATGAATTGTCTTGACTGACAAGGCTGAGGCTGCCCTTTTAGATTGGATCCCTGTTAACAGTCGTTTATGTGCTGTGAGACTCCAAGGGTCAGTTGGCGTTCGAAAGGATAGTTGCGTTAAGCGCGATTCGTTTGTGATCTCGGCGTACGCCCCAACGGACTGCAGCTCAGACGCGCAGAAAGATGAGTTCTACGATGAACTCGGCACCCTCGTTTGCAGCAGTAAAGGTTCTGACATTGTAGTGCTAGCTGGTGACTTCAGTGCACAAGTTGGCAAACTCAGTGCTTCAGAAGCCTGTTTAGGTGGGTGCTGTGCTTTACCCGCTGAGCGTACAGATAACGGGGATAGACTTCTCCAGTTTTGTGCAGACAATCGATTGTTCTTGTCTAGCATCAATTTCCGACACAGCTCGCGTCGCACAGCGACATGGCGCTCTAACTCTACAGGTACTTTGATTCAAATTGATCATATTGCCGTAAGCTACCGGTGGCGCAGTTCTGTTCATAACTGTAGATCTTACTGGTCCACGTACGTAGAGTCGGACCATGCATTAGTTTTAATGCGATTATCTCTCCAGCTCCATGGTTATCGTCGCAAACCGCAAACCCGATTAGCCGTGCAACGTTTGTGTGATCCAGAAGTACGCACCCGTTATGAGCAGAAATTAGAACATGAGCTAGGATCTACGACGAAGAGTCATGTAGATGAGCATTGGGCTCATATCAAACAGGCGATGCACGTGGCAGCAGGTTTTGCCTGTGGTCCTAGATCCGATGTCCATCAAAGACACTGGATCTCGCAAGAGTCGCTGAGTAAAATGGAGCAAAAGCGTCAGCTCTCGAACCGTGAGGAGATGAATAAGATGCGGAGAAAGCTGCAAAGACAAGTTACGAAAAGCCTTAAGAATGATCGCAAAAATTGGTGGGTCAAGGTAGCCGAAGAAATGGAAATAGCAGCTGCTTCAGGTAACAGTCGAAGACTGTTCAAACTTATTCGTGACACCGGTGGACGGCGAACCCAGGTCAGTGGAACCATTTGCGATAGAAATGGAGAACCCATCCATAGCAAACAGCAAAGGCTTGACCGATAGGCCGAGTACTTCAAGGAACAGTTTATCTGGCCGCACGCTAGTGCAGTTACTCCCGTGTCAACAACTGCGACTCCTTGGGTGGTGTCACTTGAGCCCCCATCGGAAGTAGAAGTAGAGTCGAGCATTCGATTACTAAAGCGAGGGAAAGCGGCAGGTCCCGACGAACTTCCTCCAGTTCTTTTCAAACTGGGTGGTGAGGCGTTGATAAAATCACTTACTGCCTTGCTTCGTGACATTTGGAACGAGGAGCGTATTCCGTTAATATAGAGCGAGTCATTGATTGTTCCCATCTTCGAGAAGGGAATACACAATGACTGTAGTAATCATCGTGGGATTAGCTTAATTCCGATAGTCACCAAAGTATTAGCTTCGATTTTGCTGCATCGTGTTACACCGGCTCGTGAGAGGAATGTCCGCGAGCAGCAGGCTGGATTCCGCCCAGGTCGAGGATGCATCGACCAGATTTTTACTCTTCGTCAACTACTTGAAACGCGTCACACGCACCGTCGACCGACAATAATGCTTTTCTTAGACCTGAAAGGCGCCTTCGATTCAGTTGATCGAACATCGCTTTTCAGTGTTCTTCATCGAAAAGGTATGCCCCAGAAGTTCGTGAACCTACTGAGATCATTGTATTCTCATACTTCTGGCCGCGTTAGGGTTTACGGTGAACTATCCGGTCGGTTCGAAACGACCAGTGGTGTTCGACAGGGATGTCCTTTGTCTCCATTCCTGTTCAACTTCGTCATGGACGAAATAATGGACAATGCGCAGCAAAATCTTCAGGATGTATGCGTCGAACTAGGAAATAGTGAAAAGCTATGTGACCTGGATTACGCGGACGACGTTGTCTGCTTGTTCGAATGCACGGAACATGCTCAGCGTGCACTAGATAATCTCGCAAGAGCTGTAGTTCCATTCGGCATGCGCTTTGCACCTTCAAAGTGCAAGGTGATGTAACGAGACTGGACGTCAACAATTCCGAGGTTGATGCTCGATGGGGAGGTGGTGTCAGTTGTCGACCACTTTATCTATCCCGGTAGCTGCGTGACGACGGATGGGAGCACAGTAGTAGAGGTGAGCACGCGGATATCCAAGGCTCGAGCGGCGTACGCTGAACTGAAGCATTTTTGGCGCCGATCTGATATTTCACTGAAGTTGAAAGGTCGTGTATACTGTGCTGCTGTGCGTTCAGTTTTGTTGTATGGTTGCGAAACTTGGAGTCTGCGTGCTGAAGATATTCGTCGTCTTGAGGTTTTTGACCATCGATGTTTGTGTAGTATCACTAGGATTGGGTGGAATAGCCGAGTAAGCAACGATGAGGTCAGAAAGCGAGTATTGGTTACTAATTCACAGAACGTTCTGTCACAGCGTATCCAGCTTAGTAGACTTCGTTGGTTGGGACACGTGTTACGTATGGCAAACACACGTCTACCGTACCGTGTCCTATTCTCCGTTCCTCCTAGGGAGTGGAAGAGACCACGTGGAGGTCAACAGATGACGTGGCAGCGAGGAATGAGAAAATGTACAGCAGACTTGGGGGAAGTAAGTGCTTCACGTCTTCGTGGTTGGGGTCCAAAAGATCCGTCTACCAGTTGGCTGGAGACACTGAAGGATATGGCAGCGAACCGCGAGCAGTGGCGATCGTGTTGTCACTTTCTGTCGAATCAGAATGACTGGTCGATGTGTGTTTGCACAGTTAGACTGTGTACTTCGTGTGTTGGCTACTAGGGCATTCTTTCCTTTTCCCACCCCCATAGGTCCACTCCCTGTCCATCTTGTATATTCATACTTTCTAATTGAACGTGCAACATGGTGAGAAAGGCAGTGGTCAGTGGGGCTTGCCCTACTGTTTAACGCTGTACGACGACGACGACGACGATGATGATGATGATATGTGCGCGTATTGTGACTAGGTTTAGAAGAAGGTTTTTTTGTTTTTCTGAGGTAATTGGGGACGTGTTTTCTGTATAGAGTGTATAGGCCGTTGTCGTGGGTTCGTGACAGGATAGGGATTGTGCTCGGCCGAGCACAAAGAGTGAGAACTGGGAACGTTTGAACGAGATGAGGTGTGTATTGGAGGAACGCAACGGGGTGCAGACGGTCTACACAGTTTGAGCAAGTGGCGCCACCAAATTCTATAATTGTTCAGATGAAGAGATTTGTTAGTGTTTGTAATTGTGTGTGATATTGGTAGGACTGAAGTTGAGGTGGTTTAGCTCACAGTGGTGGACTCGGATGATGATGGAGGTCTTGTGTGTGTGCGTAATGGCGTAGGAGGATGTGACGAATTGAATGGTATAGGAGACGTTTGTGTGGGACGAGCAGAAAGAGAGTTTTCGGGATCTCGGGTAAATTGCAACGTAGGTGAGTAAAACCACTTTCAATCAACGTAGGAGGATGTGACGAATTGAATGGTATAAGAGACGTTTGTGTGGGACGAGCAGAAAGCGAGTTTTCGGGATCTCGGGTAAATTGCAACGTAGGTGAGTAAAACCACTTTCAATCAACGTAGGAGGATGTGACGAATTGAATGGTATAAGAGACGTTTGTGTGGGACGAGCAGAAAGCGAGTTTTCGGGATCTCGGGTAAATTGCAACGTAGGTGAGTAAAACCACTTTCAATCAACGTAGGAGGATGTGACGAATTGAATGGTATAAGAGACGTTTGTGTGGGACGAGCAGAAAGCGAGTTTTCGGGATCTCGGGTAAATTGCAACGTAGGTGAGTAAAACCACTTTCAATCAACGTAGGAGGATGTGACGAATTGAATGGTATAGGAGACGTTTGTGTGGGACGAGCAGAAAGCGAGTTTTCGGGATCTCGGGTAAATTGCAACGTAGGTGAGTAAAACCACTTTCAATCAACGTAGGAGGATGTGACGAATTGAATGGTATAGGAGACGTTTGTGTGGGACGAGCAGAAAGCGAGTTTTCGGGATCTCGGGTAAATTGCAACGTAGGTGAGTAAAACCACTTTCAATCAACGTAGGAGGATGTGACGAATTGAATGGTATAGGAGACGTTTGTGTGGGACGAGCAGAAAGCGAGTTTTCGGGATCTCGGGTAAATTGCAACGTAGGTGAGTAAAACCACTTTCAATCAACGTAGGAGGATGTGACGAATTGAATGGTATAAGAGACGTTTGTGTGGGACGAGCAGAAAGCGAGTTTTCGGGATCTCGGGTAAATTGCAACGTAGGTGAGTAAAACCACTTTCAATCAACGTAGGAGGATGTGACGAATTGAATGGTATAGGAGACGTTTGTGTGGGACGAGCAGAAAGCGAGTTTTCGGGATCTCGGGTAAATTGCAACGTAGGTGAGTAAAACCACTTTCAATCAACGTAGGAGGATGTGACGAATTGAATGGTATAAGAGACGTTTGTGTGGGACGAGCAGAAAGCGAGTTTTCGGGATCTCGGGTAAATTGCAACGTAGGTGAGTAAAACCACTTTCAATCAACGTAGGAGGATGTGACGAATTGAATGGTATAGGAGACGTTTGTGTGGGACGAGCAGAAAGCGAGTTTTCGGGATCTCGGGTAAATTGCAACGTAGGTGAGTAAAACCACTTTCAATCAACGTAGGAGGATGTGACGAATTGAATGGTATAGGAGACGTTTGTGTGGGACGAGCAGAAAGCGAGTTTTCGGGATCTCGGGTAAATTGCAACGTAGGTGAGTAAAACCACTTTCAATCAACGTAGGAGGATGTGACGAATTGAATGGTATAGGAGACGTTTGTGTGGGACGAGCAGAAAGCGAGTTTTCGGGATCTCGGGTAAATTGCAACGTAGGTGAGTAAAACCACTTTCAATCAACGTAGGAGGATGTGACGAATTGAATGGTATAGGAGACGTTTGTGTGGGACGAGCAGAAAGCGAGTTTCGGGATCTCGGGTAAATTGCAACGTAGGTGAGTAAAACCACTTTCAATCAACGTAGGAGGATGTGACGAATTGAATGGTATAAGAGACGTTTGTGTGGGACGAGCAAAAAGCGAGTTTTCGGGATCTCGGGTAAATTGCAACGTAGGTGAGTAAAACCACTTTCAATCAACGTAGGAGGATGTGACGAATTGAATGGTATAGGAGACGTTTGTGTGGGACGAGCAGAAAGCGAGTTTTCGGGATCTCGGGTAAATTGCAACGTAGGTGAGTAAAACCACTTTCAATCAACGTAGGAGGATGTGACGAATTGAATGGTATAGGAGACGTTTGTGTGGGACGAGCAGAAAGCGAGTTTTCGGGATCTCGGGTAAATTGCAACGTAGGTGAGTAAAACCACTTTCAATCAACGTAGGAGGATGTGACGAATTGAATGGTATAGGAGACGTTTGTGTGGGACGAGCAGAAAGCGAGTTTTCGGGATCTCGGGTAAATTGCAACGTAGGTGAGTAAAACCACTTTCAATCAACGTAGGAGGATGTGACGAATTGAATGGTATAGGAGACGTTTGTGTGGGACGAGCAGAAAGCGAGTTTTCGGGATCTCGGGTAAATTGCAACGTAGGTGAGTAAAACCACTTTCAATCAACGTAGGAGGATGTGACGAATTGAATGGTATAAGAGACGTTTGTGTGGGACGAGCAGAAAGCGAGTTTTCGGGATCTCGGGTAAATTGCAACGTAGGTGAGTAAAACCACTTTCAATCAACGTAGGAGGATGTGACGAATTGAATGGTATAGGAGACGTTTGTGTGGGACGAGCAGAAAGCGAGTTTTCGGGATCTCGGTAAATTGCAACGTAGGTGAGTAAAACCACTTTCAATCAACGTAGGAGGATGTGACGAATTGAATGGTATAGGAGACGTTTGTGTGGGACGAGCAGAAAGCGAGTTTTCGGGATCTCGGGTAAATTGCAACGTAGGTGAGTAAAACCACTTTCAATCAACGTAGGAGGATGTGACGAATTGAATGGTATAAGAGACGTTTGTGTGGGACGAGCAGAAAGCGAGTTTTCGGGATCTCGGGTAAATTGCAACGTAGGTGAGTAAAACCACTTTCAATCAACGTAGGAGGATGTGACGAATTGAATGGTATAAGAGACGTTTGTGTGGGACGGGCAGAAAGCGAGTTTTCGGGATCTCGGGTAAATTGCAACGTAGGTGAGTAAAACCACTTTCAATCAACGTAGGAGGATGTGACGAATTGAATGGTATAGGAGACGTTTGTGTGGGACGAGCAGAAAGCGAGTTTTCGGGATCTCGGGTAAATTGCAACGTAGGTGAGTAAAACCACTTTCAATCAACGTAGGAGGATGTGACGAATTGAATGGTATAGGAGACGTTTGTGTGGGACAAGCAGAAAGCGAGTTTTCGGGATCTCGGGTAAATTGCAACGTAGGTGAGTAAAACCACTTTCAATCAACGTAGGAGGATGTGACGAATTGAATGGTATAAGAGACGTTTGTGTGGGACGAGCAGAAAGCGAGTTTTCGGGATCTCGGGTAAATTGCAACGTAGGTGAGTAAAACCACTTTCAATCAACGTAGGAGGATGTGACGAATTGAATGGTATAGGAGACGTTTGTGTGGGACGAGCAGAAAGCGAGTTTTCGGGATCTCGGGTAAATTGCAACGTAGGTGAGTAAAACCACTTTCAATCAACGTAGGAGGATGTGACGAATTGAATGGTATAGAGACGTTTGTGTGGGACGGGCAGAAAGCGAGTTTTCGGGATCTCGGGTAAATTGCAACGTAGGTGAGTAAAACCACTTTCAATCAACGTAGGAGGATGTGACGAATTGAATGGTATAAGAGACGTTTGTGTGGGACGAGCAGAAAGCGAGTTTTCGGGATCTCGGGTAAATTGCAACGTAGGTGAGTAAAACCACTTTCAATCAACGTAGGAGGATGTGACGAATTGAATGGTATAGGAGACGTTTGTGTGGGACGAGCAGAAAGCGAGTTTTCGGGATCTCGGGTAAATTGCAACGTAGGTGAGTAAAACCACTTTCAATCAACGTAGGAGCATGTGACGAATTGAATGGTATAGGAGACGTTTGTGTGGGACGAGCAGAAAGCGAGTTTTCGGGATCTCGGGTAAATTGCAACGTAGGTGAGTAAAACCACTTTCAATCAACGTAGGAGGATGTGACGAATTGAATGGTATAAGAGACGTTTGTGTGGGACGAGCAGAAAGCGAGTTTTCGGGATCTCGGGTAAATTGCAACGTAGGTGAGTAAAACCACTTTCAATCAACGTAGGAGGATGTGACGAATTGAATGGTATAAGAGACGTTTGTGTGGGACGAGCAGAAAGCGAGTTTTCGGGATCTCGGGTAAATTGCAACGTAGGTGAGTAAACCACTTTCAATCAACGTAGGAGGATGTGACGAATTGAATGGTATAGAGACGTTTGTGTGGGACGAGCAGAAAGCGAGTTTTCGGGATCTCGGGTAAATTGCAACGTAGGTGAGTAAAACCACTTTCAATCAACGTAGGAGGATGTGACGAATTGAATGGTATAAGAGACGTTTGTGTGGGACGAGCAGAAAGCGAGTTTTCGGGATCTCGGGTAAATTGCAACGTAGGTGAGTAAAACCACTTTCAATCAACGTAGGAGGATGTGACGAATTGAATGGTATAGGAGACGTTTGTGTGGGACGAGCAGAAAGCGAGTTTTCGGGATCTCGGGTAAATTGCAACGTAGGTGAGTAAACCACTTTCAATCAACGTAGGAGGATGTGACGAATTGAATGGTATAGGAGACGTTTGTGTGGACGAGCAGAAAGCGAGTTTTCGGGATCTCGGGTAAATTGCAACGTAGGTGAGTAAAACCACTTTCAATCAACGTAGGAGGATGTGACGAATTGAATGGTATAGAGACGTTTGTGTGGGACGAGCAGAAAGCGAGTTTTCGGATCTCGGGTAAATTGCAACGTAGGTGAGTAAAACCACTTTCAATCAACGTAGGAGGATGTGACGAATTGAATGGTATAAGAGACGTTTGTGTGGGACGAGCAGAAAGCGAGTTTTCGGGATCTCGGGTAAATTGCAACGTAGGTGAGTAAAACCACTTTCAATCAACGTAGGAGGATGTGACGAATTGAATGGTATAGGAGACGTTTGTGTGGGACGAGCAGAAAGCGAGTTTTCGGGATCTCGGGTAAATTGCAACGTAGGTGAGTAAAACCACTTTCAATCAACGTAGGAGGATGTGACGAATTGAATGGTATAGGAGACGTTTGTGTGGGACGAGCAGAAAGCGAGTTTTCGGGATCTCGGGTAAATTGCAACGTAGGTGAGTAAAACCACTTTCAATCAACGTAGGAGGATGTGACGAATTGAATGGTATAGGAGACGTTTGTGTGGGACGAGCAGAAAGCGAGTTTTCGGGATCTCGGGTAAATTGCAACGTAGGTGAGTAAAACCACTTTCAATCAACGTAGGAGGATGTGACGAATTGAATGGTATAAGAGACGTTTGTGTGGGACGAGCAGAAAGCGAGTTTCGGGATCTCGGGTAAATTGCAACGTAGGTGAGTAAAACCACTTTCAATCAACGTAGGAGGATGTGACGAATTGAATGGTATAGGAGACGTTTGTGTGGGACGAGCAGAAAGCGAGTTTTCGGGATCTCGGGTAAATTGCAACGTAGGTGAGTAAAACCACTTTCAATCAACGTAGGAGGATGTGACGAATTGAATGGTATAGGAGACGTTTGTGTGGGACGAGCAGAAAGCGAGTTTTCGGGATCTCGGGTAAATTGCAACGTAGGTGAGTAAAACCACTTTCAATCAACGTAGGAGGATGTGACGAATTGAATGGTATAAGAGACGTTTGTGTGGGACGAGCAGAAAGCGAGTTTTCGGGATCTCGGGTAAATTGCAACGTAGGTGAGTAAAACCACTTTCAATCAACGTAGGAGGATGTGACGAATTGAATGGTATAGGAGACGTTTGTGTGGGACGAGCAGAAAGCGAGTTTTCGGGATCTCGGGTAAATTGCAACGTAGGTGAGTAAAACCACTTTCAATCAACG
>CANUEZ040000175.1:5000-217500 GCA_948099385.1 Fasciola hepatica
TGATGATGATGATGATGATGATGATGATGATGATGATGATGATGATGATGATGATGATGATGATGATGATGATGATGATGATGATGATGATGATGATGATGATGATGATGATGATGATGATGATGATGATGATGATGATGATGATGATGATGATGATGATGATGATGATGATGATGATGATGATGATGATGATGATGATGATGATGATGATGATGATGATGATGATGATGATGATGATGATGATGATGATGATGATGATGATGATGATGATGATGATGATGATGATGATGATGATGATGATGATGATGATGATGATGATGATGATGATGATGATGATGATGATGATGATGATGATGATGATGATGATGATGATGATGATGATGATGATGATGATGATGATGATGATGATGATGATGATGATGATGATGATGATGATGATGATGATGATGATGATGATGATGATGATGATGATGATGATGATGATGATGATGATGATGATGATGATGATGATGATGATGATGATGATGATGATGATGATGATGATGATGATGATGATGATGATGATGATGATGATGATGATGATGATGATGATGATGATGATGATGATGATGATGATGATGATGATGATGATGATGATGATGATGATGATGATGATGATGATGATGATGATGATGATGATGATGATGATGATGATGATGATGATGATGATGATGATGATGATGATGATGATGATGATGATGATGATGATGATGATGATGATGATGATGATGATGATGATGATGATGATGATGATGATGATGATGATGATGATGATGATGATGATGATGATGATGATGATGATGATGATGATGATGATGATGATGATGATGATGATGATGATGATGATGATGATGATGATGATGATGATGATGATGATGATGATGATGATGATGATGATGATGATGATGATGATGATGATGATGATGATGATGATGATGATGATGATGATGATGATGATGATGATGATGATGATGATGATGATGATGATGATGATGATGATGATGATGATGATGATGATGATGATGATGATGATGATGATGATGATGATGATGATGATGATGATGATGATGATGATGATGATGATGATGATGATGATGATGATGATGATGATGATGATGATGATGATGATGATGATGATGATGATGATGATGATGATGATGATGATGATGATGATGATGATGATGATGATGATGATGATGATGATGATGATGATGATGATGATGATGATGATGATGATGATGATGATGATGATGATGATGATGATGATGATGATGATGATGATGATGATGATGATGATGATGATGATGATGATGATGATGATGATGATGATGATGATGATGATGATGATGATGATGATGATGATGATGATGATGATGATGATGATGATGATGATGATGATGATGATGATGATGATGATGATGATGATGATGATGATGATGATGATGATGATGATGATGATGATGATGATGATGATGATGATGATGATGATGATGATGATGATGATGATGATGATGATGATGATGATGATGATGATGATGATGATGATGATGATGATGATGATGATGATGATGATGATGATGATGATGATGATGATGATGATGATGATGATGATGATGATGATGATGATGATGATGATGATGATGATGATGATGATGATGATGATGATGATGATGATGATGATGATGATGATGATGATGATGATGATGATGATGATGATGATGATGATGATGATGATGATGATGATGATGATGATGATGATGATGATGATGATGATGATGATGATGATGATGATGATGATGATGATGATGATGATGATGATGATGATGATGATGATGATGATGATGATGATGATGATGATGATGATGATGATGATGATGATGATGATGATGATGATGATGATGATGATGATGATGATGATGATGATGATGATGATGATGATGATGATGATGATGATGATGATGATGATGATGATGATGATGATGATGATGATGATGATGATGATGATGATGATGATGATGATGATGATGATGATGATGATGATGATGATGATGATGATGATGATGATGATGATGATGATGATGATGATGATGATGATGATGATGATGATGATGATGATGATGATGATGATGATGATGATGATGATGATGATGATGATGATGATGATGATGATGATGATGATGATGATGATGATGATGATGATGATGATGATGATGATGATGATGATGATGATGATGATGATGATGATGATGATGATGATGATGATGATGATGATGATGATGATGATGATGATGATGATGATGATGATGATGATGATGATGATGATGATGATGATGATGATGATGATGATGATGATGATGATGATGATGATGATGATGATGATGATGATGATGATGATGATGATGATGATGATGATGATGATGATGATGATGATGATGATGATGATGATGATGATGATGATGATGATGATGATGATGATGATGATGATGATGATGATGATGATGATGATGATGATGATGATGATGATGATGATGATGATGATGATGATGATGATGATGATGATGATGATGATGATGATGATGATGATGATGATGATGATGATGATGATGATGATGATGATGATGATGATGATGATGATGATGATGATGATGATGATGATGATGATGATGATGATGATGATGATGATGATGATGATGATGATGATGATGATGATGATGATGATGATGATGATGATGATGATGATGATGATGATGATGATGATGATGATGATGATGATGATGATGATGATGATGATGATGATGATGATGATGATGATGATGATGATGATGATGATGATGATGATGATGATGATGATGATGATGATGATGATGATGATGATGATGATGATGATGATGATGATGATGATGATGATGATGATGATGATGATGATGATGATGATGATGATGATGATGATGATGATGATGATGATGATGATGATGATGATGATGATGATGATGATGATGATGATGATGATGATGATGATGATGATGATGATGATGATGATGATGATGATGATGATGATGATGATGATGATGATGATGATGATGATGATGATGATGATGATGATGATGATGATGATGATGATGATGATGATGATGATGATGATGATGATGATGATGATGATGATGATGATGATGATGATGATGATGATGATGATGATGATGATGATGATGATGATGATGATGATGATGATGATGATGATGATGATGATGATGATGATGATGATGATGATGATGATGATGATGATGATGATGATGATGATGATGATGATGATGATGATGATGATGATGATGATGATGATGATGATGATGATGATGATGATGATGATGATGATGATGATGATGATGATGATGATGATGATGATGATGATGATGATGATGATGATGATGATGATGATGATGATGATGATGATGATGATGATGATGATGATGATGATGATGATGATGATGATGATGATGATGATGATGATGATGATGATGATGATGATGATGATGATGATGATGATGATGATGATGATGATGATGATGATGATGATGATGATGATGATGATGATGATGATGATGATGATGATGATGATGATGATGATGATGATGATGATGATGATGATGATGATGATGATGATGATGATGATGATGATGATGATGATGATGATGATGATGATGATGATGATGATGATGATGATGATGATGATGATGATGATGATGATGATGATGATGATGATGATGATGATGATGATGATGATGATGATGATGATGATGATGATGATGATGATGATGATGATGATGATGATGATGATGATGATGATGATGATGATGATGATGATGATGATGATGATGATGATGATGATGATGATGATGATGATGATGATGATGATGATGATGATGATGATGATGATGATGATGATGATGATGATGATGATGATGATGATGATGATGATGATGATGATGATGATGATGATGATGATGATGATGATGATGATGATGATGATGATGATGATGATGATGATGATGATGATGATGATGATGATGATGATGATGATGATGATGATGATGATGATGATGATGATGATGATGATGATGATGATGATGATGATGATGATGATGATGATGATGATGATGATGATGATGATGATGATGATGATGATGATGATGATGATGATGATGATGATGATGATGATGATGATGATGATGATGATGATGATGATGATGATGATGATGATGATGATGATGATGATGATGATGATGATGATGATGATGATGATGATGATGATGATGATGATGATGATGATGATGATGATGATGATGATGATGATGATGATGATGATGATGATGATGATGATGATGATGATGATGATGATGATGATGATGATGATGATGATGATGATGATGATGATGATGATGATGATGATGATGATGATGATGATGATGATGATGATGATGATGATGATGATGATGATGATGATGATGATGATGATGATGATGATGATGATGATGATGATGATGATGATGATGATGATGATGATGATGATGATGATGATGATGATGATGATGATGATGATGATGATGATGATGATGATGATGATGATGATGATGATGATGATGATGATGATGATGATGATGATGATGATGATGATGATGATGATGATGATGATGATGATGATGATGATGATGATGATGATGATGATGATGATGATGATGATGATGATGATGATGATGATGATGATGATGATGATGATGATGATGATGATGATGATGATGATGATGATGATGATGATGATGATGATGATGATGATGATGATGATGATGATGATGATGATGATGATGATGATGATGATGATGATGATGATGATGATGATGATGATGATGATGATGATGATGATGATGATGATGATGATGATGATGATGATGATGATGATGATGATGATGATGATGATGATGATGATGATGATGATGATGATGATGATGATGATGATGATGATGATGATGATGATGATGATGATGATGATGATGATGATGATGATGATGATGATGATGATGATGATGATGATGATGATGATGATGATGATGATGATGATGATGATGATGATGATGATGATGATGATGATGATGATGATGATGATGATGATGATGATGATGATGATGATGATGATGATGATGATGATGATGATGATGATGATGATGATGATGATGATGATGATGATGATGATGATGATGATGATGATGATGATGATGATGATGATGATGATGATGATGATGATGATGATGATGATGATGATGATGATGATGATGATGATGATGATGATGATGATGATGATGATGATGATGATGATGATGATGATGATGATGATGATGATGATGATGATGATGATGATGATGATGATGATGATGATGATGATGATGATGATGATGATGATGATGATGATGATGATGATGATGATGATGATGATGATGATGATGATGATGATGATGATGATGATGATGATGATGATGATGATGATGATGATGATGATGATGATGATGATGATGATGATGATGATGATGATGATGATGATGATGATGATGATGATGATGATGATGATGATGATGATGATGATGATGATGATGATGATGATGATGATGATGATGATGATGATGATGATGATGATGATGATGATGATGATGATGATGATGATGATGATGATGATGATGATGATGATGATGATGATGATGATGATGATGATGATGATGATGATGATGATGATGATGATGATGATGATGATGATGATGATGATGATGATGATGATGATGATGATGATGATGATGATGATGATGATGATGATGATGATGATGATGATGATGATGATGATGATGATGATGATGATGATGATGATGATGATGATGATGATGATGATGATGATGATGATGATGATGATGATGATGATGATGATGATGATGATGATGATGATGATGATGATGATGATGATGATGATGATGATGATGATGATGATGATGATGATGATGATGATGATGATGATGATGATGATGATGATGATGATGATGATGATGATGATGATGATGATGATGATGATGATGATGATGATGATGATGATGATGATGATGATGATGATGATGATGATGATGATGATGATGATGATGATGATGATGATGATGATGATGATGATGATGATGATGATGATGATGATGATGATGATGATGATGATGATGATGATGATGATGATGATGATGATGATGATGATGATGATGATGATGATGATGATGATGATGATGATGATGATGATGATGATGATGATGATGATGATGATGATGATGATGATGATGATGATGATGATGATGATGATGATGATGATGATGATGATGATGATGATGATGATGATGATGATGATGATGATGATGATGATGATGATGATGATGATGATGATGATGATGATGATGATGATGATGATGATGATGATGATGATGATGATGATGATGATGATGATGATGATGATGATGATGATGATGATGATGATGATGATGATGATGATGATGATGATGATGATGATGATGATGATGATGATGATGATGATGATGATGATGATGATGATGATGATGATGATGATGATGATGATGATGATGATGATGATGATGATGATGATGATGATGATGATGATGATGATGATGATGATGATGATGATGATGATGATGATGATGATGATGATGATGATGATGATGATGATGATGATGATGATGATGATGATGATGATGATGATGATGATGATGATGATGATGATGATGATGATGATGATGATGATGATGATGATGATGATGATGATGATGATGATGATGATGATGATGATGATGATGATGATGATGATGATGATGATGATGATGATGATGATGATGATGATGATGATGATGATGATGATGATGATGATGATGATGATGATGATGATGATGATGATGATGATGATGATGATGATGATGATGATGATGATGATGATGATGATGATGATGATGATGATGATGATGATGATGATGATGATGATGATGATGATGATGATGATGATGATGATGATGATGATGATGATGATGATGATGATGATGATGATGATGATGATGATGATGATGATGATGATGATGATGATGATGATGATGATGATGATGATGATGATGATGATGATGATGATGATGATGATGATGATGATGATGATGATGATGATGATGATGATGATGATGATGATGATGATGATGATGATGATGATGATGATGATGATGATGATGATGATGATGATGATGATGATGATGATGATGATGATGATGATGATGATGATGATGATGATGATGATGATGATGATGATGATGATGATGATGATGATGATGATGATGATGATGATGATGATGATGATGATGATGATGATGATGATGATGATGATGATGATGATGATGATGATGATGATGATGATGATGATGATGATGATGATGATGATGATGATGATGATGATGATGATGATGATGATGATGATGATGATGATGATGATGATGATGATGATGATGATGATGATGATGATGATGATGATGATGATGATGATGATGATGATGATGATGATGATGATGATGATGATGATGATGATGATGATGATGATGATGATGATGATGATGATGATGATGATGATGATGATGATGATGATGATGATGATGATGATGATGATGATGATGATGATGATGATGATGATGATGATGATGATGATGATGATGATGATGATGATGATGATGATGATGATGATGATGATGATGATGATGATGATGATGATGATGATGATGATGATGATGATGATGATGATGATGATGATGATGATGATGATGATGATGATGATGATGATGATGATGATGATGATGATGATGATGATGATGATGATGATGATGATGATGATGATGATGATGATGATGATGATGATGATGATGATGATGATGATGATGATGATGATGATGATGATGATGATGATGATGATGATGATGATGATGATGATGATGATGATGATGATGATGATGATGATGATGATGATGATGATGATGATGATGATGATGATGATGATGATGATGATGATGATGATGATGATGATGATGATGATGATGATGATGATGATGATGATGATGATGATGATGATGATGATGATGATGATGATGATGATGATGATGATGATGATGATGATGATGATGATGATGATGATGATGATGATGATGATGATGATGATGATGATGATGATGATGATGATGATGATGATGATGATGATGATGATGATGATGATGATGATGATGATGATGATGATGATGATGATGATGATGATGATGATGATGATGATGATGATGATGATGATGATGATGATGATGATGATGATGATGATGATGATGATGATGATGATGATGATGATGATGATGATGATGATGATGATGATGATGATGATGATGATGATGATGATGATGATGATGATGATGATGATGATGATGATGATGATGATGATGATGATGATGATGATGATGATGATGATGATGATGATGATGATGATGATGATGATGATGATGATGATGATGATGATGATGATGAATGATTTCAGCAAAACGAAGAAATATTCGATGTTCCATGTATGAAAGCAGCTTTGTTCAACGAAAAAATATGGGATTGAAACAGTAGCACAAAGTGATCAGACAGGTCATTTGGTGATAAGTCATGCGAACACATTCGACCTAAGTACAGAAAAACTTGGCCATATTCCATTGTCTTAAAACGTTGCAAATCACGTACCTGACACATTATTGCTGAAAGTCAAGTAAAATGGATGCGGGGTTATGCACCATCCTATGGCCCAGTACATTTACAGTGGTGTTATTCAAGCAGCAACGTATCTCTTGACTGACTTAATTAAAATAGTTTACAAATATACGAAAGTGAATCGATGATCGATTTCGATGTGCAGCTGGCAGGTAGATCCCCGGTCAATAAATACAGGCACTATTTATGCCTGTAAGGTCGCTAAACCTTACCTCGCAGTTTCATTATTAAATATGTTCTTCGGTCTTTCGTACTATGTGGACCACCTGCACGTTATTCTAGTGCTCAGCGCTGTACAGACACGTTGACCAGAACGGTATTCTCCTCGACCCGTGAGAAAGAGAAAGCGATTGACAGAGATTGTGGTTAGGGTGTAATTGAAAGTGTGCGTGAGGAGCACGCAAGAGCGACGGCCAAATGGCAAAGGCTCTTCGCAGTCAGCCTTGAGTTAAACAATAACATGAGTTAAAAGCATGGACGAAGACGACTCTTACCTGGTGCTTCCGGCAGTAACTTTTGCGGCAATCTTTCAGCAGCTTGGATACCAAAATAAACAGTGTCTATCGTGCATTAAGACACAATCGCCGGTACTCCCACAAAGTGACTTCCCCACAAATGAGGCGTTTCTTCACACTGAGGGTCTTCTTGAGCTCCCAGTTCCTCTTCTGTTTTGTCTCTTCAAGTACAGAAACGTTTTGTGTTTCACGTAGTCTGAAGAATGATGAAAAAGCCACATAACGATTGTTACTCACTATCGCATGAATTTCACATAAAGCGACACTACAAAACGACTACTCTACTACTACTATTACTACTACTACTACTACTACTACTACTACTACTACTACTACTACTACTACTACTACTACTACTACTACTACTACTACTACTACTACTACTACTACTACTACTACTACTCTACTGTCCAATGATTATATATGTATATATATATATATATATATATATATATATATATATATATATATATATATATATACATGGAATTACACATACAGAGAACACGCTGTAGGATAGATTCAAAATGAACGGCAAAAATGCGCATTAGTTATCCTCATAAGTCATGAGTCACTTTCCCCCGTAAAGAATACCGGACGGAGCAGCGTGACAACAGAGAACAAAGCAAACAAGTATGGCATCACCTGGTCACAAGGGCATTCAGTATCAAAAAAATGTGCGGTTTTAGTAAAGCAGATGTACAATAATAAAAAGTGTGATAGTTTTATTATTATATTTCTTGTAAAATTCCACGAACATCTTTTTAACTTTTCTCGGGCACCTGTTACGAATCCTTTTATCCCAACATCAGCCTAATGTTCGCCCAACGGCTTTCGATGTTGTGCTACTTGAGATGAACGAGAAGTGAAACAGATCTCTGCTTACTGATTGGAGAAGATAGCCGGTGTACTTTAGATGACCACTTTAAGTTCGCATATATGGTGATTCCTAAGTAGTGGACAGAATTCATTCTAGTTAGTGGTTCTGTGGAAATGACAGATAGATCACCAGAGTAAATCGATCGATAAAGGGCAAATATAAATTCGAAACATTCGGATAGATCTAACGTCAAACTGGATGGTAAAGAGAAACCATAAAAATTAGACAGATTACTGAAAAAGTTAATAAAAATCCCCAGCTTGACAAAGAGCCAGATCATCTGCATATTTAAATAAATGTGCCGGAGGACTGGGTGAAAGGTCACTAATGTGGGCGGAAAATGAATAAGGGAAGAGGACAGCTCCCTAAAACACTCCTGGATTATTTATCAAAGATTTGGATGTTTGAAACCTATTTGTGTGTACCGAGTTCTGTTGGTAAAATAACCAGACAACCGTGGTAATAAAGGCGTGGGACAGTCGAAAGCTTTCAGTTTACGAAGGAGGAGAGACCGCGTAAGGGGGTCAAAAGCCGATAAGTAGTCTAGAAAATCACTGCGGACAAACTTTTCTGCTCCATCCGAGGATTTGCTGATATAGTGGACTAGAGAAGAGATAGCATCCACAGTGAACCTGTTCGGTTTTTGGGCAAACTGTAAGGGGTCATTGGGAGAGTTCATAGGAGAATTCAAACGCATAATAATGGCACACTCGTTAAGTCTTAGACCAGATGCGATATTGAATGGATTGAGTGGGCTGAACCTAGAGCAGAGCCACTAAGAACTAAGAATCCCATAAGTATATAGAGTGTAGTGTATTAAATCTGATGCGCGGAATCACGTGCATTACACGTGTATAATAAAAGACAGAGAATACAACAGTGCAAAGTAGAAAGAATCACTCTCAGATATCACACCAGAAGAAGTTAGAGCAGTGAGAAGATAGATTTCATCGGTGACACTAGAATTACAAGGTTTGTGTGTGGAAATAATAGTGGATGGTCTCTGGCAGCAGGAAATAGAAAACGAGCCCCAAGATTTGTTTAGAACAGAAGCAAATATATCGGTCAGAGCAACAGCATCATGTCGTAAAGTTGATAACGACAGGCCATCAGAAACAATACCTGAGGTTATTTTGGAAGTACGAAGAAGCATAAACACTTCTTCTGTAGAGAACGGGGTTATGTGCACATCACCTTCTGGAATGAGTGCAATTGAAGAGTCATTTGATGGGTGGATGAATGCATTGTTAATACCGTCAAAGTCCGCAGAAAATTTCAACGGTTTCTTTTTCTTTCCCCACAGAAGCCGAATGCCTTGCTACTGTTGTGGTTACGTAGAAGTTAACTGACGTACAACGAGTCAGTGCGTTTAATTTCTTTCTTTAATAAAGGGTAATTGTATCTTACTTAGAATTATCCCTGGCTTTATAGCAACATTCCTTCAGTCTTCTTAAGAATTTCAACGTAGAAGTGGCACAGCCATTACCGAGAAAGATGGTTTGTAAGGGGAAGTATATGTCGAACAATAAACTGATCATGCCTACGAGAAGTTTGGCATCGCTTCTTGGTGGCAAGTAAAAGAAAAGCTCGAAAGAAACACGAGAAACGGACTCTGTAGAAGAAGAATGTTGTCACGTGAAAAACTTCGGAGACGGATTTTGATTTGGTTGGCTGGCCTGAAGAAGTGACAGACAAGCCGGGAATATATCGATGGTCACTAATAGAGACAGATGCATTCAACTTGAGGGAGGATAAATCAGGATGAGGGATAATGATCTTATCTAAAACAGAGTTGCCTTTGATTGGAGAAATTCAGAGATCAGTTAAATCAGACGCAATAAGGGGTTGAGTTGAAGCAGGATTGAAATCGCCTACCACGATTAGCTTTTTACGGAAATGAATGAATTCAGAGAGAAGAACTATGTATTAGTTAACAGGTATATTAAAAGTTGCCCACCCCTTGGTCAAAAATTAGGATTCCCCAAAATTTCCATTTCTTCGTCGTGCGATTCCTCGAAGGAGTTGATTTTGAAACATTCATTACCCGTTAATTTTGAGGTGGCTCAGAGGGCTAAGTTTCACTTTTTTGATACCAACCATCCAATGCCGGAGTTTATTTTGTAATTACAAACAGAGGCTTCCAAGTGTAATTCTGGTGACCGATTTCAGGTACAGTTGCATGATAGACTAATTACTGGGATCATTTGCTCCGAATTGCAAAATGAAATGTTCGTTGCAGTCCGTTAGATCAAATCATGAACAATACCAAGATGTATGCAGTACCGTTGGTATTGGGTCCCAAGCGTTGTCCGACTCTGGAAACTCTCAAACTATTCCCACTCAAAAGAGATAATCAGCTGAATGCATTGTCAGGAATAGAAAATACACTCACTGTTCTCAGGGCAACGTCCAACAGTCCAGATGATGGAATGCATGCAAGTCTTGTGGCCAAAGAGATTTCGAATCAACTTCCCGATTCTGTAGTGCTGTGTCATACAAGCGGGAAAACTGAACACAGTGTACGCTTGAGCCATCAAGCTTGTTCAGTATAGAGTCCTCTTGACAATACATGCATATCCCCCTATTTTCAGTCCCTGTCTATCCAGTTCTTATTTTATTCTCTGCGGTCACATAACCTGTCCATTTCTGGTAAACAACTGTGCAAGACATTCTTTCATACTAAACACTGGCAGTATTGACTTGTTTATTTCTAACACATTCTTGCAACTTCTTGATCCCTCTGTTAGTTTCCACCCAGCGATAATTTCGGTCAAGAGAATTGCTGGGCATAATTATCCGCACTGAGATCACGTGAGTTGAGCCTGAATAATGATCCATCAAATACTTCCATGTGCTCCATTACAATGACTGACTCTCGAATTTCTACGATGGATGAGGATTACATGTACCGTATGATTGTATCATCATCATCTTTGTCCGAATTCCGTCGTTATTCCCTTGTACACATAAAACTTCATTGTTCAAAAGCTTCTGGTAGCATTAAAATGATGCCAGAAAACCTTGAATTACCAGGGTCTTCCAGTTTATGAATAGCTGAGTCATTATTATTGGGATTATGTGGGTCAGTAAAGAAAGCTTTGGACAGTTTGGTCTGCATAAACTACTCCGATTTTGACCTCGTTAAAAAGGGATAAAGAACCTCTGGAATCTGCGGTAACTACTGTATCACTTTGGATAAACTTTTGAAACAGTAAACTTGTTTAACTCTTGAACCAGAGGGTACGTTGCATCTGTTAAAAGATTATAAATTCTTCTAGAAACTTGATTTGTAAGATGCTTTTTTACATGTTCTGCTTGACGAACTATTCCGTGAACTGGCAGCCATTATTATGCCTTTTGGTTTCTCCCAGTACAGAGTGTTTCCTTTTGGTCTCAGTTTTTCACCTCCAATTTTTCAGACTATTATCACTTCTCTGATTTCAGATTTGAAGAGTGTTTCGGGTTATCACGATAATATTTTTGTGCAAACTTCCACTAAAGAGTTAAAAGACAAAATTTTATTTTCTTCAATTCAGAGGGTGAGTGAACATGGCTTTGCAATCTTTCCCGATAAGTGTGTATTTTCTACTTCTTTATTCTTCTGTTTAGATTATTCGGTTGGTGCATATGGTTTTCGTCCTGACTCCAAAGGTTGTGCACGTTTATCCAATGCCATTCTTTCAAAAGCCTTTGCAGAATTAAACTCATTTCTGTGTTCTCTCCGGTATTAATCCACATTTAATCCCAATTTCGAACCATACCTATCCCATTGCTTGACCTTGTCACTCAACACCAGCAGTGATTAAGTAACCTAAAGCATTTTATGTCAACAGATGCTGTTTTTGATTCACTCCCACCATGCTGGCGCTCTGAAGTTATTAAACACGCGTCATCTGCATAGCAGCCGTCCTAAAAAAGGATAGCCGAGTGGTTTTGTATATTTCCCGACGTCTGAGTTCTGCTGAATGTGGAAACTCCCAAATCCGAAGTGAAGCGTTAGCTGTTTTTGGGGCTGTTGCTCACATGCGTAAATATTTTTTGGGTAATCACCTCACTATTGTGCAAGGTTGTGAAGCCTTTAAATTCAAATACAATCTGCATCTTTCTCCAGCAACAGTTATGGTTCAGCAATGGAGGGGCGCGACTGCTGTGTATTCACACGACATCCGGCATAGGAAAGTGCGATCCATTCTTCATGCTGATTACTTGTCTCGTTACGCTCAGTCAGAGGAAGATGCCATTTATTACACAGCCATTACAGATAAGTAGGTCTGACATTCATGATCATCAAATGGGACACCGTGGCCGATGTCCTGAGAGCCCTTGAAAAACCTTCAAGCCGATTTCTCTGGTCCTTTCTTCGGCTCTATGTTCAGGTCATTGATCATTCATGCTCTCGTGGGCCAGAAGTTTATTTAACCATTATTACTACGAGAGATTTAGTCATCGCGGCTTTCTGTGAACCTTTCAGTCGAGAAAGAGTTCCCCATGCAATCATCACCGATAATGGAAGTCATTTTTCCGTGAAGAGGGAGACTGAGTGGTTGGAGTCATTAGGTTACCTCCACGTATTAACTCCACCCAGACATCTACAATCAGACGGGGCCGGTGAGAACTTTGTTCGAATAATAAAGTATGCAGTCACCTCTGCCTGCGATAATCCGTTCGAAGAGAAGGACATGGTTGTTGACAGTTTATTAATGCAGTACCGCGACGTTGTCCGCTAAATTGCAGGTGAGATTCTGGCTACGTTGTTCATGAGTTGAGTCCTGAAGACATATTTGTAAATTTTGGAATCTGCTGATGTACTCTATCATCGAAGGAGAATGACCCAAAACCTTTGGTATGTGTTGTGCTCAGCCCGAAGGTGCACTGACTTGTCCGTATTCTTGATTCGCTTAGAGGTTCTGTACACCGTAGATATTTATATCAAGTACATTTTGATAAGTCCATTCCCGAACCTATTTCTGATTGTGCAAATTTCGATGTTTCTGAGTCCTTTTCCGAAAATGACGACTGCAGTTATCACAAAGAACAGAATCCAAGGTCCAACAGACTGCGTAACATAGAATTGTCAAATTACAGAAATCTCGAATAGTTTTCGAGCTGCGGCCAGTTATTCGTGTTGCAATTTGCTTGTACTTTCACATTTCTGCTAAGTATAACTCGAATGAAGCTCCATCGTTCCGAATTATAGTTCTGGTTTGGAGGTTATTGCGCGAGATTCCAGTGCACTAGATTTTCGCTGCACCATAATGACCTAAGAAGAATTGTAACTATATGACTTGTCTGACTGAACAAGAACTTACCTTGTCGTCTCAACTATTCGTAAAGACAATGAAAATGTCTGTTCTTGAGTACTTATATTTTCTCATTTTGTTGAGTTATAAAATATTTCAAGCGGAGCGGTTTTTATTTACTTACAATTTGGAGTTCTGGGAAAGCAACACCACAAGTTTTTAAGTATGTTTTGATTGCATGATAAGGAAATGTCAACCTGGAACTGCACAACCAGTACACGTGTTTCAGTACCGTTTTACGGACTAAAAACGTGATACACAGAGTTTCCGACGTCATGAATACGCTTCACTTCAGGCGGTAAAAAATGTACCGTATTTGACGAAGAAAAAGTGCACAACGGTAATGGTAATATATAATTAAAAACAAGCTTCTTTTTCATAACGCGTTGTTTTTGACATCACAGTCAAAAGTGATGTATTCTAATGATGTACGAAATCAACAGGAAGTTTATAAATTGGAAAATTCTGAGTAGGAGTAAGCTAAAATGTTAATTACCTGTTTCGTACAATTTCATACAATCTTAACTGTTCTTTGTGTTCGTACGAACAGTGTTTAATTGTGTGCCTCACATGACATGTTCGCAACTGGTTTTCAGCGTACAGCTAACATTGTTGTATAAGGGTGACGGTTTAGGAACGGCCTACTTTTTCTCTTTGGGCAGAGGAATGAAAACACAGCATCATGCCAGTTTGAACACACTTGTATGGTTTTCACGTGAGGTTAAGCCTTTATTGCTTCATACGGATTGCACGTAACTCCGCTTAAAGTCACCAAGTTTTTGACGGGCATTACCTTACAAGTCTCATATGTTGTTGACCAATAAAAAGGTTCGGAAGGTACAAGACTCATTGAAAGAATGCCTCGCAATAAAAATAAAATCCCGTCTGAATAATGTGGAAAATATTCCCGGGGAGAAAAACAGTAAATTCGGTAAAAGTTATTGAAAAACAAGAAAGGATATAAATGTAGGTTTAACACAAAATTGCCTGAACTTTCGAATTTAGAAGGCAAGGCGAAGCCGTACGCTCAGACAATTGAAAATTAGAAGTTCTGTGTTCAGCGTCACTCTCGGACACTCGGCAGATTCAGTTCCGTGTAGCTGAATGATGCACGGACCATACTGATCATTTGGTTAAGTTGAGTAAAATGATGTACAGATACATTCAGAGCACTAGGAAGGGTCAAGGCAAAGATCAGTCTGTTCCGAAGAAGTCATAATATTTTGAATATGAGTAGATAGCTTATCAAAATCCTCTTCAATTGATGCAACATGACAACTGGTTACGACGTCAACATTACTAAAGTGCCTTTCCGGAGGAGCTGTACAGCAGGTTGCCATCTTACATGCAGCAAGGTGGGGAAAGCACTGCAGCCGGGAGGAAGAGATTTATTAATTGGGGGTCTGGAAGCCTTGCCAGTAAAGTTAGTGTTTGGGATACGTCCAGAAAAGTAGTCGGTATGTCGCGCCAATAGACAAGGCGAGCATGCAAAGGAATGAGGCTTCTGTGATAAAGGTGGTCTTGGAATGAAGGCAAGAGGGTTGAATAATAGTCATGAAATGTACACCTAACAGGTTTACCATAACTATTTAACCGATATCTGACTGATGTTTCAACGGAGTGTATGCTTTTAAAGGAAGACATCGATGCTCCGGTACTTCCGTGCTGAAATGCCTCCGTCGGCTGTTGAGTAAAGCATAACTAGCTTACCTCAAAAGCTATGTGATTAATATTAAGGTCGCTTGGAAAAAGTGATCCACATCAAACGACAAAATGGAATTTCCAGTAAAATGTGACAACTCTAATTTACTTTTCTGGCACGATGCAAAACCAAAAGAAGTAATCCATTACCTTTGTTCCATCTTCGAATTGGTAATTAACTGATTACGTATCACGCAATTACTTGCGTGTAGTGTGCGGGTTTGATGAATATTTATTTAGCAGACTGTTCTTTGGACTCTACCTTCCACGCGCAAACCTCAGGTAATCCGACCAACCTGCACTCGGAAGCACCAGACTTGAGTTTCGCTGTTGTTAGAGCTCATCAGTGGTGCTTTTTCTCTGCCACACCCAGGGTTTGAACCCGGGTCCTTTAACCTCAGAGGCGTGTGTGTCACCAACAAGCCACCCCGCTCCCGTCCGGGATGATCCGAAAGGCCAAGCTAAGCTTGTTCAGATGTCGACCTCTATGACAGCCTGCGACGCCTGACAGCCTCGAATGGAGACACGGTACCTGAGAGCGAATGCCTCCCTCCAAGTCAGGTCTTCTCCACAAGATGGGGTGCACCCCACTTTTTTTAAGCCTGCGTCGCATTTTTCATATACGTACCACGCGATTACTTGCGTGTAGTGTGTGCTTCCGAGGGCAGGTTGATCGGATGACCTGAGGTTTGTGCGTGAAAGGTGGAGTCCAAAGAACAGTCAGCTAAACATCCAACTGATTACAATGCCAAGCATTTCATAGACTGTGGTGATGGAGCCGAAGACGAAATACCAGCTAATATTAGAGGTCAGTAAAAGAAGAGGACGATGTAAGAGTCTGGTAAAGTAATCGGCGAAACTGAAGCTCCTTAAATTACGGAAGAAGTAGTTAGTTGCCATATGACGCGTCAGCTGGTACTCGTGTCCAATGCAATTCGCAACCCATAGAATTAAATAAGCAAGTAAATGCACAAGCACTGTAGGCCACCACGACGGTATTGGCATCTCGGTACTCTGGTTTATCCTTTTTGAAGACTTTTGTGACAATCCTACGGAGTGCGAGGAGACATGCCTAGGTGGGTTCCACCAACTGATTGAGATTGGTCAATCCCTTCTGTCAGTAGTCTGTCTGTACTTCCTGATTGGTATGACCTATTCGTGCACCTCATGTCCATCTCACGGAGCTGGATCGAGCTTATTAATCCCCTCCGAATATAGGCTGCACCCATCCCGTTTTCAAATATTCGCCATTTACCAAAGGGCCACATACTGTTTACTCCGTATCTCGTCGTGTTCCGATCAGATATGCTTCCTAAGCATTATTGATGCACAATACGCCAGGAGAAGGTTCAGATTTTGCGCAGCAGTTACGGTGTTTGACAAACCACTTCGACATTTTGGTATTGTTTCTGATCAGATTTATGACATTATTCATCATCCAACATTTGATCAGTATTTGCTGTCCTACGCAACGTTTTTCCACGAGATGCAAGCACGTAAATAGTCTATTTCCCTTGTATCCTCAGGAACGTATACACACACCGCCAAATTCAACCTTACTTGCTTGCTTTATTTTTTACAAGGATAATACCTTTGTTAATAACAAAACGAATTGTTAAGATACCTTTGGTTTAGGGCAAATATAATCAGTATATCTTCATTGAAATCAGGTTGATCTAGAATCATCTCGTTAACATTCATTTCTGTGTGAGTTTTACGTGATAATTTCGTGTCCAACCAAGGCATACTTAAATAATGAAGGAACAAAAATCGACTGAATTCCGTAATTTCGGTGTACACTGTCTAGAACCTTCTCCTGTTCTGTTTATTATGGACCAGAATTGATCCACCTTTCTGAGTCGTTGTTCATCGACTCTAGACTGATTTAAAATGCGAACTGACTGCTTTTCGTGAGGACCGTTTTACATTCGGACTATATAATTACTTTGTGAGACATTTCGAAATCTGCAATCCAGTAGCGGCCTGATTTGGTTCTGATTTCCAATAGGAGAGTAGAAAGTATTGCGACGAGCTTATTGTGGTCTTCGCGGAACGAGTTATATACTTTACATAAAACCCAATAATCTAACAACTCGGTTTAGCTAACGAACCCATCCGCTTTGCCTGGATGGCGACTTTATTCTCGCATATACACTCATCTAATCCAAGCTTCAGAAGGGGAAATCTGTGAAGCTTTCTTCGTTCGGGGGCATTATAGAAAGGAAAAATAGTTGAGTTTCGCTTGTTTAAATTTATGGACCTGAATTGCTCGCATTTTCTTATGGGTTGTTATTTGCATTCATTTTACTTTGGTCAAATGAAGCATACAGACGTTGTATCACAAACGCGGTTTTCCGCTGTCACTTTACTCAGCAGTCCAGAAAGACGACAAGGAGTTTAAGCAAACCATTAGGATCCAGACAAAGAAAGTACACTAAAACCTACTTTTATATCCCCCATTGCAAGTCAAGGCTTGCTTATGTTTCTGAAGACAGAGATACTTATTATGATTATTATTGGTATTATTATCATCTGTAAATGTTGTCTGACTTAATTTGCAGTTAAAGCAAAGAAAATAGCTGAGAAATCATCGTACGGTACATGTTTTCCGGTTAGTGGAATCGATCAGTGCATACCGATCGATGACGACGTTTGAACTAGCAAATTCTCTAGCACATCGTGTTCACGTGACCCAGATTTGTTCAAATCGAGACTATGCAGCGTGTATCAAGTGGCCAGTATTGTTCATACCCCAAAATTACCCACATGAACGAACAACGAAACACGAACAATCGTTTCACTTCTGACCATTTGGAGATCTTGCAACGCTTGCCTCCTTTATATAAGATTAAAAGATCAATAGAAAAATTCCACAATCAAGCTTCCCCTTGGACTAAACAGGGCTTGTTGGACGAGCGTTTTTCTGGGTATTGGGATGCTCAGCTACGTGAGCTGACCGCAAAAGGAAACCGTAAACATAGACCGGATACTGAAAGGGCACAGTTACCTTCTGATAGCGCAATAAGGAACCACACCCGAAAAAAAACCGAAAATCAATCCTCGCACGATGAGCCCGTTGCTCTAAGCCAGGTGAATCGCCGCGTACACTTAGCATCATCGTCCAATGGGCGCAAGCACCAAAGTGTGACAAAAAATCTGAATGAAATACTCTATAGATTGGATCGATATGCAGCTGAGACATCCAAGATACCGAAAGCTGACCTATCAATGGAATCACCGAATCGATTTGGTCTAAAACCTTTACTGCCAGCAAAGAAAAGCGTTCACGAATTCAGCGATGAAATGGAGCCGTGGATTTCGCTGTCACAGGTTATCTCTCCACGAACCTGTTTACAACAGGATCACGAGGAAGAAGAATCACGCACCATGATTATGGACAAATCTATCCCGGAAATCCCACAGAAACGACGAACAGTAGAAACGGAAATGAGGACAACGAACAAACCCGACAATAAAATCGAGACGGATGAGTTTAACTCCGGTTATCAAAAAGTTCTGAGTCGATTGATCGAAACAAGTGAAATAAATTTCACCACTGAATCAGAAGATGACCAAGAAAAGCCAGTCAATGACGTAGGTTTCTCTTCTTCAAATACTAGTGGATTGAAAAAGGCCAACAAAGCTGTAAACATTCAACTGAAGAATAAAATAAAAGTAGATAATGTATCAAACATTTCCATTCCTATTTTAAAGCATCTATCTGACGAAGGTTCGACAACAGAACTGGCTCACGGTGGCACAGATTTTCCTGTACGACGTATGCAGGGCATGAGTATGCGTGATCGGAGACCGTCGTTATTTGCTTTACATCAGATAAGGGTAGCTACGCAAAGGAGATTGGAAAACGAATGGAAGAGTGAAATAATCCAAGCCAGTGCAGTCAAAAAACTGAAAGTGATTTTTATCACCATTAAGGTAAGCGGGTCAAGAGTTCGTAACTCCATTTTGACCATGCCATTGTCAACAATTTGGCTGTTGTCATTTCAGAACTGGAAACCATCGTAGTTCAGGAGTGATAAACTGAGTTGTTCAAAGGTTCGGTTTGAATTTCGGTGACCGATCTACACGGTTGGATCATTTGAAACGGGAGACGGTAAAAGGTTATGCTATCAGAAAGACCATCTCACCTCTCTTAACATTGTTTTTGCAGAGGAAACCAGGTTTGATAGATTTCGATGAATTTTCAAATGATGCAAAACCTGAACACAGAGCGCGTTTCTCATTGCAAAAAACCTCCAGTGAGATAGCGAAACCGAGCACAATGGTTGTTAGAAGTCCTCTAGAAATCCATAACTAGTCAATTGCACGTGGTTGTTCCCAGTGGTTCAGATTAACGCGATATGTGGGCCAACGGCAAATCGGTTGCTAAGTCAGGCTAAAATGTAAGTTTGATTTGACAGGGTAGTTAGGCAGCTTCAAATGTGCATCCATTGACGGTTGTTTACCCTGAGATGCATCCGTGATTGAAGCAGTCTATAGGAGGGTTTTTATACGGCTAACTTTCCCATAACAAATCAAAGTCGTCGGCTTTAGCCAGTACCAAGCATCGCAGCTCAGATGGTGCGGGCGCTATATTGAGTCGTGGGTGATGTCAATACGTGAACCATGCTCCCCATAGTTAGATGAATTTGTTAGATGCTGGATAATGACAAGTAAATAGTCCGCGCTCAAACCATCCTAATTGGTCCATCTTTTCAAATTTATTTGATTGTTTCTAGGTTGGTTGAATTTATTCGGAAGCGGTAGAAAAGTTTCAGCGGTACACTTTTGAAGAGTTGTTGTTCGTATTGATCAACGAAGATCTGACCAGAGTAACAGGCAAAGTGAGTGGTGGAAGAAAGGCACTTCTTGACAAGCACTGGCCACTGACAACGGGTAAAAACACAGTCATATGGGACCCTAAATATTTAGGTAACCCCTTAAAAACTCGAATAGTAAGAGAAGTGAAGTAGGACGGTAGCGCATCCACAGACTCACAGTAACCATACTCATTCTTTTCATAACCGAAACGGTTTAGATGAAAAAGCACCTACAATGGATGTCTGGGTAAGTGCAAAGGCAACACCAACTGTAATAAAATTCCTCACAGAACTATTTAGAATAAGCTAATTAACAATTAACCGCTCCGAAGAATTTATTTTCCAGCTGAAATGGTAGAATAATCCTTTGTTTTCGCAAAAAATAGCAAGGACTTGTGGTACACGAACTAGATTGTAACTTCACTTCCATCAAATTTCGTGAACCTCGAGCACACGCAAACTTTGGGTTAAATTCATTTGTGGCTAGCGATTTAGAAAGCCTTATGATCCAGCAGCTATACTGGAGTGGCAGTTGTCTAGTTATCTTCCGCAGACTAAACAAGTGAAGCTCTCATTAACTAGAATTTCCACTTTTGATAGTAACAAAATTCTCGTCGTACAAGGTTCACAAGTGTGATCATAAAAAAAGATACCGTGGTCGAACTCAAGGCCGCACAGATCATTCTCATTTGTTCATTCAAGATTGAAAGTTTGAAATTGTTTAGGATTTCTCCGGAAATTTCTTCAGTGAATAAATTTATGTGTAACATCGAAGGCAGACAAAAGTAATGAACATCTTTATTGGTTTTGAGAAAACCGTACACATCACAACACTCCCTTAATTAAGCAGACGTGGTGAAGAATAGCACCTCTACTAATTTTTCCCCCCGGATAGGGCACAGACATTTGAAGGTGAGAACTGAAAATGAACATCTGGTTGGCCCCCCTTTTGAATGTTCTTATAGAGTAAGTAAAACCATGATTATCGGGTAACAATGCTCATGGGACAGCTTGAAAATTATTGATGTTGGTTTTCAAATGTTCAGCCGCCGAGTAGTAAAGTGCCTCACGGTTGAGGTGCGATCTGTTTACGAATGATAGGTAGGAAGATGATTTGTGAACTCCCTAATTATCCCATTCTGATGATAAATTTAATGCTGCAAATATGTAAGACGCTGTTATTTTATAGCCTCGCATAAGATAGAAGTAACATGTTTTATTAAAGAATTTGCACACGGTCTCCAAAGTTTTCAGAGGACCAGCAGACTTCCTTGGATTGAATTACTTAGTGCACTACTACTTTGACTTTGTGCGTCTCAAGAAGTTCAAACAATATTATTTCGTAGCATATTTTGCACAAGACTAGATTATTCGGTCCCACTGGAGTCAACGAAATAAGAAATTCTTGCTTATTGCTCCCACTAGCCCTTTTTATCAGTCAGTTCTTCATTTGTTGAGTGGATTTTGTTGACAGATTTCAAACAACACTGTGTCACCTAGTTAGTCTACCACAGCTGCACGGAATCTCTAACTGTGTGTATGCACAACCCCAATAAGCTCTTTGTTGGATCACTTATTACTTGAGTTCCGCATTTTGATAATTTCTATCGTACTCTTATCAGTAAATGCATTCGTTTCAGTTTGCGGATCTGCTACTTCACGAATTGCACAAACATCGAGGTCTCACCTTCTCACAATCGAGCAACAAAGCCAAACAGTTAGAATTGTTAGTCAGTCAACTGATCACCCGTGAATCAACTCCGATCACTTGTCCACTACTCCGAGCAGCTCTGCTTTGTTATCCAATGGTGGGACCAGCAAATCGTAGCGCAGCAGATTTGCCATTGCTCATTGGACCTCAGCTGATCAGTTCCCGGCTAATTCCGTCCTATCTGGCCCATCTGTATATCGGCGCACCGCATCCCGAGTCAACTGGTGGACAAAACTGCCCTGATACGGTCGGAACGAAACAACTACTATGCACGGCTAAATCCAAAAATCAATCACATCATGTTGCTTTTGACACATCTAACAAGAATAATTTTGAAAAATTCAGCAGCATTCTGCTTCCGGAAATTCCGGTCACTTTAGACCTGAATACAGCGGATCCGTTGGCTTTGAGAATCGTACAAATCAAACGACAGGTTACGTCAGCTTTACAAACGGTGACAAAAAATTTGGTGGGAGAATACGATTTTAAACATTTGTACAGGGTGAGCCAAAATCGATGATACTGCGTTAATTATAATTATAACAGTAATTCCCCTTGCTACAAAATTTTGGCGACGGTCAGCGCTAGGTATGTAGTTTTCGGTAGATAATGTGGGACAGATAAATCTGAAGCCACTGTTTATAATGAGCTATACAAGCTTTAAATAACCTAGAACACATATGGCTTCGCCCGGTAGTCCCTACCATGCCACGGTGAGTGATGTTTTGCTGAGTGGTTGTGAGACCTGGCCACTCCGAGTTCCATCAGTGTTTCCAACATTTAACTTAATGGTTTCTGGCAACTCTGTGTGACGTGGGTAGCCTATGGATTGTTGACCTCAAACGAATGTGATCAATCTGCAGGGCCTTCGGAAGTACTTTTGCGTAGGCCTGCTAATCGTTCACCCCTAACTTGGGTTATGGGATCATGGGCCGGGAAAGGGAATCTCAAAGCTTATTGTCCTTAGAAAGCGGTCCGTAATAATTCTGTGCAGTTTTCTTCAGAAGAGAGTATCATTGACAATGGATCAGGAAGTCTGTAAGTTGTTTATTCATTTTATGCAATTATTCGGTCCGTCAGTAAGTGAAAATACAATTAAAACGGTCAGATTGTTACTCGATTAAATAGTCATGCACTTCAGTCAACCAGTCAATGAGTCGGTGAGTTACTTATTGAGACGCTGAACATGTTACTGCCGGTCAGTTCATGTCCTTCTAACGAGGTATTTATTTGTTATGTACACGAAAGAAAATTCGGCTTTTATCAACCCGCTGAACTGAATCAACAAACAATATACGCTGCCACCCAGGTCTTCCATCGAGAATTTCCGGGGCGGTAATCTAAACCTGATAATCATTTGTTGTCATGCTCATCGTTTTTAAGGCAGAACTCCGTCACAGATTTAATACGGAACTTTCACTTGTTAACTTTCGGAATTGGACAAATGGGAATCGAGCAGGTGATCAACCACAAAGTTCACATGACGAACTCCTGCGACTAGTAATTCCCGGACACATCTGAACAGGAAGCAACATGAACTGCAGTGCCCCCCCTCCCCCCTATCTCAGGGGAAAGCAGAGTGCAGGCTGGTCTCCATTTTAAGATAGGAATTCATAATTCACTCTGGATACACAAAATTCAGTTTGAAGATCTGAACACCCAAATAACAAGGCCATCAGAATATGGAGTCCCAGTTTAATTTACTCCATGCTTCGCGTGAAGATGAAAGCAGTCGTAGTCTAGACTCTGAGACCGACAGCATGCGATGAAAATTTGAATGACAAAATTAGACAGCCACCGGAAAAGTACAGAGGGGAATTGAAGACGAAAATTTGGAAGGCATTTCAGGGGATAGGTAATTTAATAGTCAGTCAGCTAACACTTAATTGAACCCAATTACAAAATAGGATTTTCGCAAACACAGCTGCCACGCTCTTATCTTTTTGTCAGCTTCTAAGCACTTTACGCCACTTCACTTCAGACTCGATAATTCGAATACAGATCTTTATTGCTATCAAAATTTTGTAACTGGTTTTGCAGATTATACCGGTTCCTTTTAGCGATATTCCTGAACACATCACATTCTAGCATATTTGAGACACATTTTTTGTGTTTCAGGTTCACGTGACAAAAGTGCTATCCAACATGATTCGCGATCGTTTTCGTGATTTGTTACGCGTGAACCATTCATGCGAAAGAAGCCAATGTCGTCGACAGGAGCCAGATTTAGCTCGGATTGACGATAATGATGATACAGCCAGCTACGGATTAGTCGTTCATACTTATTTTGTGGAGAAACGACGACAGACTGTGATAGTGGCCAGTCAAACATTTAAAGAATATCCATACGACATTCAGTGTTCCTACACGCACGAGAACAATGATGTTGCAATGATCGTGGCGGTATACTTTATGCGCAAATATATGTCATTTCGAAACGATATGCGGCGTTTAGTTCCACATCCAACGCTGAACTTGTTGTACAAATAGTGAGTGAAATATTTATAGACATTAACCTGGCTGTTTAAAAGTGTCTGGTTTGCCATTCGGTGCTTTGATTCACATTTTCCACGAGATTACTTCCGTTTCAATGGGGCAGCCTTATTATCACCTGGCTAACCACGCACTACCTCATACTCGAAGTTACGGGTAACCACTGCTTGAACACTCCTTAGCTTCGAAACAGTACTGTACTCTGATCAGTGAGACGTGATAATTGAGCCACATTATTCAATGGTAGGTGGTCTTGCGTACACATCATCCAAGAAGTATTTTTCTCCTATTTTCAGTCCAGAAAACTGGACGTGCTAGCTGACAGGTTGTAACTCGTGGCACAACGGAAATAAGTACTGTGCTTCCTCTATAGGTGATAGCAATTCGTCTCGATTAAGAACGATACTTTTTTACCCAACACGTTTGACACTTGTATTGTCCTGAGTATAAGTGGTTGACGCCATATCCAGTAGTGTTAGTGGAAAGCAAGCCGCTGAGAGCCAAACCTGATTGCTCAATAGGTAACGCGTTTAATTGTATTTAGTGCATGCTAAATTGATCATTCCATGATACATCAACAAGGCAGGAGAACAATAACCAGTGATCCCGGCCGAGTAGTAGTTGTTAAGCTTCCCGATTGGGATCCATGAGATTCGCCCACAGGAGAATTAGAGACGAAGGGAGACGTTTCACTTACTGGCAGTTCAAGATGCCTGCTACTTAACTTGACCAAGCAGTAGTTTAAGTTTATCATTTTCTCTGAAGACAGAATTATTTCATTTCGCCCTATCTACTCCTTTTTGGTGGCACCACGATCATGAAATTTTGAGTTATCATTTTTACTCAAAGAAGAATCGAACAATTCTCTATGGTGTGCCCACTAGATACTAGCGCAGCATTGTCAGTCGCTGTAAGGCTACGTTCATATAAATTATACTGACTCTTGACTTATGTAAATTACTGCATTTCCTAGTCAGTATGATCGTGTTTTAATAACGATTGATATCAAGCAGCTCTCCTAAGAGTGGAAGCTCTGGTTTCAATCAGTAACCGTCCGCTTATTCTCCATCGGCTTGACATTTATTCCCAGTCAACCTGATGCTCGTTTTAAAACATGAACTACTGTTCTTCGGCATGCTTACTTTATGAAACCACCAACTAACTTTAAAGAGCTCTGGCCATGGGTTCAGAAACTCTTTGCTAGCCCTCACCACTTGATCTAGTCTGTCCGTTGGATAAGATAGTCATTAGTTATGTGAAATTTATTTCTCCATTTTCCATGATTACAACAGGCATGGTAGGCGCGCATGTCTGGACTCTAAGCTTTTATGACGTACTTGTTATCCTTGGATATAAGTCATTTAAGAGAGTCATATATCAGTAGTTTAATGGGAACTTAACAGGTTTCAGGCAAGTACAAATAGAAAACTTTTAAGACGAAACATATGTAAATACGAAAGCTTGCCACAGACAGCAGTGCTCTGCTGCCCCTAGTGCAGCCAGCATCCATTTGGGATGATCACGTGAACCACTACGTACAGCCAAACGGAGCATGAGCTTAGGTAACCGGTAATGACTTTCTAGCCTATCATCGGCAATGTAGTTTTACTACTGTAATGTTTATTATTTTACCATTTATAGTACGCACTTGATGAGATACAACGAAGTCCATTAAGACACAAATTGTCCAGCGTAACTCTGCTGTGATCTCTACTCAGTTTCATATCGGATAGAGGTTGTTTCAAGATTCTATGGCCTTCGATACTGTGAACACATCAGCTAAATTACAACGTGATAAAATAACACATAGGAATAATTTTGCAAATTCGAAAATAATCACTAACATTAGACTAGTAATTGGTTAGTAGCTGCTGAATACCTAATTCAGGTTTGAATTTTCATCCAGATGAAAAACCTGATCATCTTCCTTGTCCGTTTCATGTTCAATTTATTACCGCCAACGAAAGCTGGTTGGACGACAGAATAAACTGGATCAGTCCGGTGAGTGATTCGTGAAAATGACCGACCACATCAATAATGGTATTCTTACGCTGCACCAACGACATCGCGCAGATCAATAGATGAAGATTACGTGTAAAAAAAATAAAAATCCCAAATGTACTTCAAATTTCGTTCTGGCACTCACGGGGTATCTTTCGGCTCTAAAAAACGAATAATTTATCAGGCTTATTTGACATCCTTGATTTCGGAGACCATAGTAGCACCTCGCATGAACTTAGTTATCCAAGCTCTGGAATTCAATCGATATTATTTTAATAGAAAATTCTAAACAATTCAATTGACTTTAATCTCATTTCAAATCGTGAGCAGCTTGCATGAAAGAAGAGTCCTTTTACAGAATCGCAGGGTGATTCGTCCGTTCCCATTTCATCTCCATTTTATTCAGCCATTACCATCGCACTTTTGTGCTCTGGTTTCGATTTCTACCTCCCAGCTTTGTCGAGTACAGGGCAAAAAGAACAGAAGCATAAAGTGAAAAATATCCTGAAAATCAAGATAATAAGCTGAAGTCACGAAGAAAAAGAAAGAGTTGGAAAGTAACTAAGCCACTGACCGAGACACCTTGTTATATCACTTATTGTTTTCAAACAGGAAGACTAGCACATCCTAAGTGGCCAAGTTCACTGCTCAAGGTTTTTCATACCCTTCTGCTATTTCATCGACTGATCACGTCGACCTACTTTTCAACCACTACAGACCTCGGAGAACAGCATAGGCCGAGGAAGTCTATCCTGTGGGCATGCGTAACACATGTACCAGCCTCATTACCCAGGTCAGATTCAGTAATTGATCGACAGACTGACCTCTGGCTCCCAACACCTAATGCCTGACCTCAGCGTTGCTGATACTATGTTCCCACCATATATGGGCAGGGTTACGGAGATATCGGTGCTCAAATACCCACAGTATTCGCCCATCTTCTACCCTCAACGGCCATGTTTCTGAAGTGTGTAAGAGAACGGACCTAACCACGGCATTGTACACTCTACCCTTAGAAGACAACCGGATGCCACGCCGGCTCCACAAATGAATGAGGTTTGCAAAAGCCCAGCGCGCCTTTTACATACGCGATTACACTTCCTTCGATGTCTGTCCGCCTGGTGAAATGTAAATGCCCAGGTAAAAAACTCATCTGCTTCATATACACAGTTCCCCTGCCAAAAAAATCTTTGATGTAGCCCCAGCCTAGTCCTGCTGCATCATTTTAAACTTTGAAGGTGTAAAAAGCATCCCAAACACTGGTGCTTTGTTGTTTAATCAGTCTAGGGGAGCTTGCAACTTAAATAAATCTTCACTCAGAAGAACAATATCGCCCGCGTATTCCAAGTGAGTCAGTCTACTGCCTGAGCGAAGGTCGATGCCACTATTCTCACACGAGGGTAGGGCTGTCTCAAGAATCAATTCAACCACTAAATTGAAGAGGAGGGACGAAAGAGGACAATCCTGAAGAACACCCTTTTCCGCAGTGAACCCGGGTAGAACATAGCCGTAAGCAAGAACTCGGCTTCGACTATTCGTATACAAACAATGGACGACATCTGAACAAGCTTAACTTAAGCTAACACGGATCATCCTGGGAGGCAGAGGGATGGTACAATGGTAACATGCAATCCTTCAAGGTGAAAGGGCCCGGGTTCAAACCCTGTTTGTGGCGGAGGATACGCACCACTGATATGCCCTAACAAGAGCGAAACTAGAGTCTGGTGCTTCCGAGTGCAGGTTGGTCGGATAACCTAAGGTTTGCGCGCGAAAGATGTAGTTCAGAGGACAATAAGCCAAACAAAGAGAAATAACTTCCTTATGCCCACTCTTCGATGAGAGGCAGCGCCAGAGAACTGTGCAGTTGACTTAGTTGGATGCTCCTTTCCGATCAAGAAAGAGAGATTGCGGGCCTACAGAAGATGTGCCTATGCTCTAAGATTTGTCGAACAATAAAAATTTGGCTGAAACAACCCCTACCGCATCTGAAAATGGCTTCATTCTCATGTGTACATAGTTTGCGGGCAGCAAACAGTAATAGATGGACAGTAAGCTTGGTGAGCAGTTGGGATGCGATACTTACAGAGCTAATTACTCTGTGGCTTTCACAAGAGGCGTGTCATATTCCTTGTAAATTGGCGCAATCACCCATCCACAGCATTCCCTGGGATTCCGCTCACTATCTCAGACTATCCGGAAGAGTTTTGTCAACTCCGAAACCAAAGCCTTACCTCCATCCTCGAAAACAAAGGGAGACAACTCATCCAGTCCAGCGGCTTTGTATCTTTTCAAGTAACCTATCTACGGCATAAACTCCATGTCTTATAAAGGAGTGATATCTACCTACATCGGGTTTCTGGCAGGTATATTGGGAAATTCCACTGTTAAAGCAAGCCAACTGATTTGTTCTTTAAAATGCTCCGTCGAACGATTCAGATGAAGTCCTTGGGAATGAATCCGTGAACCTTCAGATTCGATTCTTGATGTAAGTAGTGTGTTATTGTATCCTACTGTCCTGTTGTCCAGTATTCCTACACTAGCTTCGAATATCAGTAGAGCATTTCCAATACAGAAAGCTACTGATATGCTAGACGGCTTCTCTGTGTGGTCCTGAGTACAATGAAGGCATTCGGTCAAATAACCTACTGAGGTTGGCGACAATACGACTTTAAGCATGAGGAAGGACCTCAAATTATGCAGTGCGTAAATTGAGCAAACTGTAGAGAGCCATGACGGATAGTCTAGCGGTTAAGGTATACAACTCAAAGTGGTTAGCCCGGGTTCGTGTCCTTGTTACCACTCGCTGGATGTGCAATGCTGAAGATTACTAACTAGGATGAAATGTTTGTACAGGGGTGTTTTAAGTCGTGAAATGTTCTGGAGATGCGTCCATGCCTATCTGAACAGCATTCTGCACCGCACTACTTTTGAGCTTCTCAGTAGGCAAATTAGCAAAATATCCACTTGGGCTTTGAGAGTCCAGCCTGATTGCATGGACCGTATATTTTGCATACTGTCAAAATTCTCGTCCGCAAAAGCTGCCATGAAACCAAGATTATCGATGGGTAAATATCACCATTTAGCCGATTTTTTTCGGTGTTCTGCAAGGAGTTAATTTGGTTTGAATGTTATGTAGCTAGTAGTTTGGATTGCTTCCCGACAGTCGCATTGTATGTGGTAGCAAGTTAATGTTATAAATACCAATTCCGTCTGAACACCCTGAACAATTAAAACTTGGATCTGTGGAGCCTGTAAAAAGTGCTACGTGTAAAGTATCTTGGAGGCAAGTAAAATATAAATCAGCTCTTCTCGAAAACGATGAATCTTCAACATACTACTACTACCTTTGCTCTTTTTAACCTTCAGTTTATCCCGGCGTGATACCATGAGTTCATTGAACTGCTCTAAGGAGACCAGTATATCGTTTTTCCACAGAGCTAGTATTTTTATTTTCTTCAACCTTCATCCACGGAATATACTGAGAGTTAGTCAAAACGAACAGCGATTATGGTATTGCTTCCAAGTCACCTTTTTCCTCTACTGATCGTCGCGACCCTAGTTTTTCGTCCCTCAGTCACGCAATCAACTCAGTACACATGTTATCCCTCGGAGAAGTAAACGAATAACCGATTGAGCTATCCGTCGTTGCAGCCATACTCAGCTCAGCAGTGATACAGGTCAACAGCCACATATGCGACTCAGACCACTGCACCTTATGGTTATATTTTTCTGCTCGACCATCTCGGAGATACACCAAACCACAAGAACAAGGCATATGAATAAAAACTGAAGGGCGTCAACCATGGCTTTTTCTGTATATTCTAAGTGAGCTGAATTCCTGTAAAATATATACTTCAACAGTCAGTATGTGTATGTGTTCGTCCACCAACTCAAGGCACACACGGCGTCGACGGACGCTACGAATTTTAGCACGTTGAGTAATGTTCGGTGTGAAGTGCATTTATTGACTGTGACGCCTAGGATGCGCATCAAACAGTGCTAATTGAACGCTCAGTTGAATAATGCACTTCATTTTATCTTCGCACGAGATGCAGTCTCTCATTGTTTGTGAACTGGATTAGTCTGACTGATTGATTTTCAGCGTGCCCACGACCAAGTTACCGACAAGAGGATTGCGTTCGATTAGGCCTAAGAAGAAACGATTTGTCCGAGCACTACGAGTATGCCGTAAACAAGAGCGACGACAAAAACAAGGGAAAAATATGACCCAATGAGAGTGTACTTTGTAGAGGTTCCAATATTTTGACAGTCTGTTGCTCAAAAAAAACGTGAATCGAAGCAGTACTGTTTACCTCTCTCTGTTATTTCTCAAGGTAGCCGGTCGGAAGGAAGAACACTGCGTGTGTAGTTCTCCGAATACTGAATGAATCGCTAACTTTTTTCTTGGTGGTTTGCTATCTGCTAATATGGGCAGCGTTACCACTGAGGTTCAACGAGGTAGTTCGCCATTTGACAAACTGTTTATTATGGAGAACTTGATGAACAGTGAAACCCCGATTGAATTGGCTGAAATAAACAAACTGAGAAGATCCAGCAACAAGACGTCTAACGAAGTCAGAAAGTTTATTATTCAGAGTGTTATGAATGGAGACAATCTGGGGTGTCGTTCCCGGACTCTAGGAATAAGGATCAAAATTTGTCGGGTTATCGCGGCGCTATTGCAGAACGCTGAGGTGATTTGTTAAAACAGCCCGAACGAACCTTAGTTGAAAACCCCCAAAATCAACTCCGTGAGACCACCACGGGCTCGTTCTAAAGTTGGACAACCATAAACCGGTCATTTTGAAGACTGACACAATGTGACTATCCTTATCAATGGACACAACTTCCTACTGTTTTTCTGCGTAGATACTAGAAAGTTGTGTTGGTTTTAGCTTTGACTTCGCCTGGAGCTTCGCGCCTTCTTGATTGAGGATTGTCTTTGGTTAGAGACTCTGAGAGATATGACTTAAGACCAAAGGCAGTGGGACGAATGCTATATGACCTGTCTGCTGGCTTTCTGTTCCTCATAAATAACCGAAGAACACAAAAACTTACAAAAAGCGTAGGTGTAAATGTCGAACAAAATTTGCATTTACTCGCTGGAATCTCCATGTCGAATCCTAATCCACTCCCGAACCCGACTTTGTAATTTTTTCGGCTGTTATTGCTAATAAGTGAAATTATTGCGGTCATGAGACGAAACACAATATACGCGCTCAGTTCGCAGCCAGATTAGTGGTGTTGACTTAGCTAATTGGTAAAGATTGATCTAAACGGGAAACCCATGATAGGTGTCAAAACGGTCGTCAATGAGGATAACTGAGCACATTTTGTCAATATTTTAAGCGGTCTCAAGTGCCGAAATGTTTGATGTTGAGAAAATATTTTCTCCACATGATAAAGTGATCAGCAGCTTGTCACGTGGACAATTCAAAAGACCTTTTTGCAAATAAGAATCCACGGAGGCCTCACCGGATACGTCGACATACTTGATGAACTAATCAGGGTGAATGATAATCCACAAATAAAAAAACAAACCCCGAAGGATGGGTTAATTTTGGAACGATTTTTTGGTGGAAGGGGTAACACGAATTTTTGAACACAGCGACGAGTTGTAAAATGGTAAGTTACCTAGACTCTTTTTTAGTGTGGGATACCAGTTGTCACTGAAGTACGTAGTAAGTTTTCTGGACGACATAACTGAATCCATTGTTTTATTATTTACCACTTCATGAGACTTCTGCGGTTCCCGATGAGTTATTGAAACAAATGATGGCTTCGGAGAGACTACAGCATCGTATTCGCTGTCTGAGTGTTGGTAATCGTAATGGTTCACATCGGAGATCTTTCGAAACAAGATTTTACACACCCCTAAGGTATTATAAACGTAACAACTTTTTACAAGCTCCACAGATTCAAGTCTTAATTGTTCAGGGTGTTCAGACGGAATTGGTATTTATAACATTAACTTGTTACCACATGCAATGCGACTGTCGAGAAGCAATCCAAACTACTAGCTACATAACATTCAAACCAAATTAACTCCTTTTCTCAAAAGCTACTCATTATATCCAAGAGTTTTTCGAACCAATGGTTCATTTTATATAAAATTCTTTATCTTCTGACCGGAAGTCAATTGTACGTAAACCACTCAAGTGGAAAATCGAATAATTGCTGTTGGTTATTAAGACTGTTTTTTTTCGAAGTTATATTTGTAAGCAGTTCTTAACTTTTGGTGGAATTTATCCGGTAAAGGTTGTTGATCTCAGTGTAATTTCAATGCATTCATATACGCCGCTGAAAAAGGATAGTACCTCTAGCCTCGTACAAACTGATTTCCCAAGCAACACACCAGGGACTTTCAGTAATAGATTATTTTTGCGAAACTTTTAGTCTGTTTTTGCACCCACGAACAGTATCCACCGCTAAAGTAAAACGGGCTGAGCTTTGAGCCAAAATGACTGGCGCGAAACAGCCATATTTTGAAACCCTGTGTTCTTCAACGGCTCCGTCGGCGTGCTTCTAACTTCACACGCAGGATGTAATTATTACCTTCGAGACAAGAAAAGTGTTTTTTTTTAATTTCTAGATATTTGGTATGGTTAGTATGAAAGGTGAAAATCGTGGTAAAATGATCTTCAAGTTACAACATTTTCGCTCCCTAGATCTTCTCCATGAGAGTAAATGAAAAGGTTCTCCGGATTGGTGATTGTCTGATTAATGCGTCAACCAGTTTTTACACCACTTCCGTTAAAATTGACTGATAATTCTGTGGTCGCTGTCACGTGTATCAGCACCTCATTCAGCAAACTGGTTGCAATACTCATCTATGCTCTCCATCACTGGGTACACCAATGTGCTTAATAGATTGACTGCAAACCAAGATATAGAGTAAGCCCATAGCTATTCATATGGGACGCCTCGGTCAATCCTACTGTCTGTTTCTCTGATTGCTTTCAGTACGTGATAAGTGGGACTATGAACGATAAAGTGATATCAAGACTCAAGTTAGTCAGTAAGTTCTGCGTGCTTCAATATGTGAACGAGTTGGATAGTGCGATTACAAGTCAGTCATCCCTTGTGGGATGCATAAAGTGGATTTCTTTTTTCTGAGGGCCAGATCTTAGAACTCTGACTGCTATCTGGTGTAGCAACAGATATGTTTGTTGTCTGAATTAGAATGCCCCAACTGTTCCTATAGACGGACCACATATCACAGTGATTCCATATGGTCCCAGCCTCACTGGTGTACAGTTTTACCAGGGCACAAAATGCACAAACACTGACGCACACGCTCAAAAGACATTGTACATTCCTTTCAGTTACCAAGTGGCATGGTTAAATTCTGTATGATATTAACACAGATGGACTCAGTCTGTGGCAGCACAAAGACAACCGAAACTTTAGAGTATTTTTTTTTCTTACGTGAAAAGAGCTACACGTTTCACCCAACGGAGAATTCTTCTGGTATGTGACCCCAAAAGTCTGTTGACGGCGACAAGTAGCATAACTTCGATGCCTGTAGAGAAAATGTAGGGCTTATTAGTCTTCTCTCATCCGCAACAGTTCACAGACTCATAATAAAATTGGAAGATATGTAACACACGAGGAACTGATTATACATATGTTAGGACAAAAAGACATTTAGTGCGCTCGAGCTTTCAATTAGAGGGCCCATGGGTGTATTGCAAATCTGGTCACTTGCATAGACACACATATATAAATCTATACAACATACATACATACATTTAAACACACAAACACAAACAACGTGCAACCCAGCAGAGTTCACAGACCAATTCCGCGATGATAAAGTAAAACCTTAAACGATATAATTTAAATGCACAGTATCAAACGGCAGTACTGAGAAAGGAAGATGGAATTCTCTCGGCTACTGTGGTTGTTCTGCCTATATTTCACTAACGCGTTAAATTCTGAGATACGCACCCACTCTGCTGACGAGATCCAATTGACCCAAGGCAAGTAGTTTATGAAAGATAAGATTTATTTGAATTTCATCGTCGTGAATAAGATATTTCTAGAAGAGACCTTCATCGAATGATAAGGAGTGCATAAAAAGCCAGCTAGATAAGTCTTTTATTTTTTAAACATAACGTAACATCACCCTTTAAGGTTATTACCGTAAAGTTGTTGGGCTGAATTAAAAAAGTTGATTTTACCATATCACCAGCATGAAGCGTGCACTGGAGATTTAGGTGTGGTTTTACCATTTTGATAGTGATTCGTTTATTCAGGCGGCAAAGAATCATGTAGAGTGGGGTGTGCCGGAGTCTCCGAGAATACCTTCGACGGTTTCGCCAGTTTGAAAGCTTTTCATAGAAAGAGGTGCTTCGTCAAGTGCTAGACAAGCCAATGGATAACATGAGTACCGGCGCTACAATGGTTGGTATGCGTGTTGCACCTTGAAAGAACCGGAGTCTGCCACAAGATGGGGCCCTATTAGAACCAAGACTTACTGTGTCTAGGTAGATAATAAACTAAGGAGTTTAGTTCGTTTACCTGGACAATTATATGAGTATCTTTGATCGAGTGTCGGATGAAGTGTCTTCGCGTATACGGAGGCCCATTAGGCCTTTGCTACGTGAATCGAGAGCAGCTCCAACAGTGATGGTTGAACTCAGACTGTGAGAAAGTGACAAATGAGCATACGAGGACAAGCGCTATACGAAAATAACAATAGCTATAAAAATTCGATATGAAGCTAGTCTCTGTGTTTATATAACTTTTCACAGCTGTGCCATCTTATCCTTATCCAAGTCTGTGAGACTACTATTTCCACCGTTTACTGATGTTCTTGTTCCCCACTGATGATACGTAAACATAACTAACTTGAAGCCAGATGAGGGAAGGAGTATTTGTCCCCAAGATATGGGCCTTGACGGGCCGTTACACATTGAAGCCAAAACAGGAGTCTGTGAGATCGACTCAACCCTACCAAGCTGTTTCTTCATTACGCATGTTCGCTAGTCCGTCATGCTACGCGTGAACCACCTGTTTGTTACAGTTGTGCTCCACACTAGGCCATCAAGATCACCAGAACAATTCCCCCCCCCCCACAACCCATGAGGAGGGGAACACTACCGGTGCTGGGAGTGGGATTGGCGTACATTGCAAAAGCGTGCACGGAGCGTGCACGGGTAACGGTCAAATGGCCATCGTGCTTGGCAGCAAGAGTTCAGATAAATAATGTGCGCTAAACAAATGAGCAAAGGTGAATCTCGCTGCCAGTCCACGTGTAACTTAACGTTAGTTAGATACACACTTTAGAGAATGACCAATAGCCTAAGTTGCAGCTTGGATTTGATCGATTTTTTCTGGCACACCGTTAAAAGAAGTGTCAGGTTAATGTGCAGCCTGTTGAGTCGGAAACCGTTTTAGATCAGAAGAAATGATGGACTACCGCCTGAGTGCTTCTTTTTCTACATGCAAATCTGATTGTTGAACTGTCGATTTAGACTAAACGAAATCGCACTCTGGCGCACGGTTTTCGGTGTTGCTTGGATAATGGAGAACATAGTTAGCCAATAGCTTAGATAAAGTGTTAAAAGTGGCAATGCGTCATTGGTTTTGATTGGAAAACTTGCTTTACTTTCCTAAACTACGTTAATACCACATAAGCACACTGATTTCCATTGACCTACCACTTTTCTTGATTAAACAAGCAATTTCCATCGAACCGGATTTCACAACCATTAGATGAACATAACCAATCCTGCTTGATGAAAAACTTTAAAGCTTTAAATTGTTTCTCTCAGAGAACTTATAATTTCCATGATGAAGTAGTACTTGCCGGTAAAACATTATATATTATGTCACTTCGGTAGGGATACGTTTTTTAAAATGCCTCGAAAAACTCACAAGTCCTGACGTCTACCTTATTTTCACTGACCCGAATCTCAAGGCAAAGGGAGATAGCTTCGACACTCTAAATTTATGATTTATATGAATATTCCTAAGATACGAAATCACTGAACCTCAGAACAGTGTTAACCGTTTCCCTAGATAAATCTCACACCTTTCCTCAGCAGATAACTTGGGAATTATGAGGTGAAAAAAGATCGTGAATAGGGTGTAAATGAGCTGAAGTGAATCATCAGCGGGTGCTTGGGGCGTAGGCGTGGGGGGGGGGGTTGTACTGTTGACCTAGTCTGAAATTTCAATTGGTGAACTTGTTTGGATGAAACAAAACAGCTGAGGGGGCCGACGTTCAATCATAATGAGTACGGAAGACTCTCGAGCTTTGTCTCATAGCTCTTCATGTCTTTGAGTTCAAGTGGATAACCACAAACATGGTGTCCCTCATCGTGGTCTTTTTGTGACAACAGTCCCATCTTATTCCGCTTATCATGCATTAGGAACAATATAACGAAAGAAAAAATCCAAGTTAAAAAACCATCTGACGGTTCCTGAACAAAAAGGGTCATATTTATAAGCTAAGCTTGGCTGAATATGATACCAAAACTTAAGCTTAAAATCGTACACTGATGTCTCGTATTTGGGCACAGATAAAGTAGAAATCGGTAAGCATACTTTGCAGACACAACTGTCAGAAGAAAAGGGGGAACTTAGCTGTGTGGCTTTGATTGGGAAACCATATGAGTGTATGATAATGGAGGCTCGGGGAAAATATCGATCGACGGTAGGGGTGCTGCTATGATGGACACTGATCAACTAAGACAGTTAGGAACTAACGAGCCAACAATGGGTAAAAGTGAAGACGTTTAACTTGAATAAACATCCATGGTTCGGTATACGTTGCGGTACGTTTTGGTAGAAAAAAGTCACCTCTTTCCTAGAGCGGTACAACTTGTAGCCGTTTAGGCTACTTGCACAGTTTTGGCTCTGAGATGCTAATGGGTATGTTGGGATTAGTTGCAGCACTCGTATTGTGGTTCCCTGACAGTAACAGATACAATACTAAATCTTCTAATCGAAACCAAAAGGTTTTGTTTCATTGTCTTAGTGTTGGTTCACCAGAAGTTCCATGGCTGTATTGTTTGAAACCAGAGGGTCTTGTGAAAACAGTTGCTTTTACGTGAAACACCGATCCGTAATTTCAGATCTGCTAGTATTTATTTCCTGTTTCTCAATTCAAGAGCGTCCTTAAATGTTCTTTTAACTTCTTCAGTGCGTCCTGCTTTGTAGGCGATCTATGCTAAGTATAGTGGTCCAATTCACATATTGCTAGCCTAACAACTCGTCACTCTCTGACAAAAGATGCATCTGTTTTCCATAACTAAATCCAAATTTAAGTTCATCAAGCAATTCTGTGAATCATTTCCAACGGACGAATGGGTCATTCAGAAATGTCTCTAACCCATTCACATTTACTATCATTTTGTAAAATTGTGTTCTAGTTCCGGAAGGCGAATCGTTTATCGGTCTTATAGTACAATCGGATCGATTTGTCTTGACCTGGCCATCCAGTAGCGCTAACCCGGAGCTGCATACAGTCAGATGGGCTGTAAATGGACAGGAAAAAGATCACAGTCACTATGGAGGATCGGCGGATAGAAGCGAGCTGCTCGTGCCCGACAAATGCGTCCACATTTCAGCGGAGCTGATAAAGCTTTCTGATAACGGGACCAAGCCAACCATATTCAAAGTGGACTATGATGCCAGTGAGTTTCGTGGGGGGGAGGGGGGGGGGGAAATGCTGGGGTGATGTATAAGTGTTGAATAATTTACTGAAGATCAAAGCTGTGTTTCATTCTTCTAACTGTTCCGCTGTCTACAGTAAGCTTTTTAAATGTTCTTTGGCTTTTTACGTTCATAACTTCTAGGACACAGTATAGTTCGCTTTTCTGTTACCATTCAGGGCTGCCTTATTCTACATTTTACATCAAGGCAAGCTCACCCAAATCACTGTTCTTTGAGTTTTCGCAAAAAATGTGAAATATAGGAAGATAGTTCGATCCCATCGAACAACTGCAAGCAGTAGTAATATTTACTTGAGGGACAGAAGCAGCTGGGGCAATAACCACGAAATAACGGGCTGAAAAGTAACCGGGGGGGGGGGGCGAGGGAGGTTGCTTTTGAGCTTGGTGTCCTTGGCCGGAAAAAAGAAGACTGAGTGAGGTAAGACCCAGCACCTTGTGACGAAAATTAGCCTGATATGTTTACCCGAAATGCCTTGTATCATCCAATTGTTCATTACATTTTACCGTGCCGGTGTTTTGTGATACGTTAGTTCTAGCCAGCCGAAGTATTTAGTCTAATAATAATGACTGGTAAGTGATGGATTGCTGAGTTATCTGCTTTTTTGAATCAACCTTTTAGCACATTACGCCGTTCGGACTTGACTACCGTGACCAAGTGATTGGTTAGATGTTTCTACAAACCACTTTATTTGCAGAAAAGTAAAATAATATTGAATTTCAGCCTGTTACAGAAAGAAACATTTTCTCCTTTTCACTATGGCAAGATTTTGCATCGAATATGGAATAATTCATTTCACAATGGGATCTGCTAACTCTCCAATGCAAATTCACGAAGTCACTCTGTGTACTACTGGTTGATCATTTTTTAACGGTCTGTTGTAGTGCCTACCTAACGAGTTCCAACTAAAACCCAAATCCAGTCGGTAGACCGCATTGTGAGTCACACACACGCGCAGTCACATGACCGGTTGGTGACATGCGGGTTGGCTGTCAGCAGCTCGCTTGATAACAGTGCTAATCATGACGTGGCCCATTTTTGTAACCCGTTTTGGTAGTTTACAATTCTCCACTTAGACTGAGGCGATATCTTGTGTTTGAGTTTCAAGTTCATCATAGGCCTTATGTTGATGGAACAGTTGAAAAATATCTCCGTGAAATTCTAAATGCTTAGTGGAGTTTTTACTACCTTAATTCTATTCACTACGACCTTTTCCTTTCAGTTCAAACTTGATTAGGCGAAGTCTCAACAACACTAAATGCAGCTCAAGTCGTTCGTTTTCACGCTGTTTCGGATCTGGTCCTGTGTTAATGCACGCAACAGTATGGAATTTCATTTTGTCCTATAGTTTCGACTGCCTGACCCGTTTTGTTTTTTCTTCTAATGCCCGTTTCCAGCTGACGGACTTCCGGTCGATCCTATCATGTCTTTTGTTGACTCCAAGTTGCGCGTTGACTGGTCCGCAATTTGGCCTTGCAGTCATGTGAAAGACTATAAGCTCGAACTAATTGGTAAATCCGGTAGAACAATTCTCAGTATAACAACCGAAAGGACCAGCCACACACTGAATAGTCGGACAGATTGCGAACTGGCTGAAATGTGCGTCTTAGCTCGGGATGAGAAGGGAGACGTGATCGGACGACGCTGCGTACCTGATGTCCCGCCTCACGGTAAGACTGTTTCGCAGAAAATGGTTGTTTGTAAGACGGAAGGTATTCTAAAGACTGCTTGAATAAAAATGATTAACACCGGATTGTAAGTGTGGTATGGTCTGGAGCACCAGTCCATGGAAGGCCTAGTCTCGCTAGCACACAGCTCGTCAGCACCTGTCCAGAATCCAGGTCAAGGCTTGAGCTAACTGGCACACAAACGACAGGACAGATAATCGACAAGACGAGAAAGGATTCCCGTCAAATAACTGGCCGGATAAACAATTAACCAATCAGAAGAGAGGTTTTCAACGCAAAGTCGAACCAATCAATCTGTGTTGCAAAGATTTGTGACAGTGGCTGTTTCTTCTTATGCAGTGTTATGAGCTAATAAGCCGAGATGATTCGAAGGTAGAAAAGCATTCACACTAAAGCTGGTGGGACGGATAAGAACAGCAAGAAGTACGCAAGTCCCGAGTGGTGTTATCGGGATCAGCGGTAATTTTGGATGGACCAATAGGGTGAACTGCTTTGCAGTGAAACTGGTCAGAAATATTTAGTTTTGGTGAACATAACGCACTAGTTCTCGCGTTTGACATGACATCCAAACAGGCCTTGCCATCAGCCTACGAGATTTTAATCTGCATTGGTTTTTCACTAATTATGGTGTTCATTTATAACCACTGCAATCTCCTTTATGCAAATTGCGATCATTTTACCTTAAGGTTAAACTGCATAAGATTGTGAATACTCTGTGCTGAACATTATTTTGCACTTGTCCGGTGTTTCACAGATATGTTAGTTATTAGTGATTGTGTACTATAGAAATCCTCCTTAGTTATATCATCTTTATGCAACCAGCGGCATCATATAAGGCCCACACTTCGTCTCTCAAATAAACTTTGTTTCATATCATAAATTCTAAATTGGTTTGTTCATGATTCTCTAAGTACCCAGTCCCAAAGGGGTTTCAGACACAATGGATGAATGATTCTGAGTCTTCCAAGCCACCATCAAACTATCCGGTTTGGTTCTCAACTATTGATTTTGCTTCTGTTAATAGCGCATAACAAATCAATTTATAATATTTATCGTTCGTTGCTTAAAATAACAGCATGCACGTTACTGTGCGGGGACGATGGCTTTTGTCCGGGTCAAACAAAATAGGAGGACTTCGTGTCCATAGAGTCCAAATTTTTTGGATGTGAACAGAACCAGCTTGAGAAATTCAACACAGTGGGGACTACCGTGCTTTCAAGAAAGTCACCGATTTTGACCGGTGATAAAGTTTCGGACACATATGATGCAAATTATAGTTCCTCTCACTGGATGCGACGGTAATGCAGGTAGCTGAATGAAACTTCCGATCTCACCATGAATTATTTTTATTCAAGTGAACAAAACCGAGACGAGCCCATTTTATTTTGTCGTATAGTTGAGCTCAAACAATCGATTTTCGTGAACTGTATGTGTGCTCCTTGTGTTTCTTTTTGTTTGAACAGTTCCGGAGCTACTGTTATCATAGGAATTTAGTATTTCACTAGAAGAAGCTCTATTGTGTGGATTTACGTATACTCAATCTGGTTCTATTGACAGACAACCTGTGTAGAGCTTCAAGAAGCAGAACTGATTTGATGATAAACCAGATGTGGAAATCCACAACAAACGAAGTGTCTTTGGTGGCCTATTCGAAATTTTCAAAGGCCACCAGCGTGGGAAATTTACGTTCTGATTTTGTAGACATAGGGTTTTACGTGATTATCAGTCAAAGGACTGATAAAAATTCAGTGTTCATAACTAAGAATACAGAGATATATATCACGCATACGGCCTTAGATATCCTGGGCCGGTAAAGGAAGCTTAAATTGTCTCATGGCATAAGAGACCGTTGATTTTTTCAAAGATATCACTATGATACCTTCTTTGCGTAGACTTTTCGCGAAAGAATTTCGAAATGGCTCTTCAGTGGGAGCTGAAAACAGGATAAGGGACTGTTGTTGCGAAGCTAATGGAATTCTTGTCAGGGCAATCACAATCGATTTTTGATAAATCCCATAGGCTAAGATGTTTTCTCATTCTGCACTGTCTGATTACCCTATTTCATGCGTTCCCGATGAACAATTGAGAATAGGTACATGAGTGCTAATATGGGCATTGAGGAAAATCAATGGACAAAGTTATTTTTTACTTTTCACTGAGTCTTCAAATATTCACTTGCATCTTGGATCACTGGCTTCATATCACCCAAGCTTATCAGTTTGTGATCAGTGAATGAAAAGAGGCAATGGGCAGCCTCCTCTCTTAGTAAATAGTGTGGTGCAGAAACCGTAAATTTTTGTGCGTACACCTGACACAAAATCTTGACCGAATATGAATCGTAGTAAGACAATTTAAAGGTAATCTTTTACGTACAAAAATGTGGCATATTTTTCCGGGACCTATCTTCTTCTCTGGATGGTATTCTTTCGGCCCATCCTTATTCTTGATAGATAATTCTAAGCTATTAGCAAGTTTAGGGGAAGAACTGTAGTTAACCCTTGATCTATTATATGTGCCATTAGGCCTGTGGATTACCATATGAAAAAATGCGTGACACCTTCTCCAAGAATAAATCCTCAGCCACCATGAATTCCGAGCAGTTAGGGAGCTGTTGTGAAAACGGTACTATTGAACTGTTTTGGGTTCAGCAGTCAGAAATTGAATGAATGAATTTGTTCAGGGTCATCCATCTTTTTGTGAAAATTGACGTGGTGACCTACTGGGCAGCAAAGCAGTCTTTACGGAAGTTCTCATCAAGGATAATAGATGACCTCCACTGCTAGGTGTTGATTAATATTAACTGCAGACCAATTGTAAACTGACGCGGCTTGATTGGCTTATTATGTTGTCGAAATGGTGTGAGAATATGATGATAAACCTTAGTGTTATATAGAGGTGAGCCTATTCTGGTGCTCTCTTATTTTGTCACATACATGTCATCAGCTGGATTCGATCTACCGGTTTAATGTGCTCGGAGGTTAGAAGGTCATCACGGTGATCTTAAAACCCTCCCGTCTCCGGTTCGAATCTTGACACTGCGCCGCCACCGTTCATTTTCCCTAGTTGGCAGCCTTTTTGTGAAATATTGTGCAGTTCCCATACAATAAAAGGAAGTGAAGAATAATCAAAGAGGCATTTCTAACGAGAAGAGGAACCGGATTATTTATTTGGTTAGGGCTAAATTCCAAGAAGTATCTGTTTCAGAAATACGGGTTGTTTGGGGTTACAGCATGTCATCCCACCTTGCTCTAAAAAAATTAGTGGAACTCTGGTATTTACTTGATACCTTTTATCCTCCAAAAATTGAATTCAACATCTAACGGGACCAGCTCATGGGAGGCCCCTAAATTGACCCGAAGTTTCTATCCGATGTGCCTACCATAGGACGTTATCTCACTTTTAACTCTTGAGTTGTTTGGCACTGCTTTCGGCTTTTTCTCTGTAGGGAAAATGTTATTAAAAACTTCTCAAGAAAGAATGGTTCACAGAAAGGTCATCAGCTGTTTACTGGTAGTAAGGACCAAATCAGATCTTGCTTTTACAGACTAGGGGAGCATACCTCCAAAGGTATCATAGTAATTCTGCTTTTCAGGTATTCGGACTAGTTGCGCATGAAAACCAGAGCACCCTCATTCAACTCTCCATGAATCAACCCTAAAACTAATTCAAACAATATCAGTTTACCAAAACTTTCTTATGACTGGGTAAGATATATTCAAGAGGCGAGAGTTTATTTTGAAATAATTTTAGTGAAACAAGGCAAAAGCCGACCATGTGTTCATGCTAGCCTGGGACCAATCACTGTAATACAAATCCAGGTACCTGAACCACCAAGGAATAAAATACTAAAAAATGTCGTTTATCTTCGTGATGTGAATGAGCACAAGTGTATAGTATGTTTTCTAGATGCCACGGAACTTCGTGATTTTTAGCCTTTTCTGACGACATCTCCTCAACTGGTGATGAAACTTTTACAAAGAGGAAGCCAAGTTCAGCCATCCGATGCTGATGAGAACCTTGGGATTCGACTCTGTTTTAATTGCATAACCCAATACGTTCTTTATATATTTTTTGTTCCCTCTATGAGTTTTCCTTTTCATTACTTTGCTCCTATCTAAATTATCTGGCTATCTTTGAATATTTTTGGGTCAAGTACGCACGAGGTTTGCTTTCCTCTAGTGCACTGCTAGGTCCAAGTAATGAAAGAATAATCAGTTTGAGCAGAAAACACATTACCGCCCGTAACGTTTAAAATATTGAAAGGAACCATGAGCGAGCAGCAGTTCCGTAAAACATTACCAGCTGGTTGCCTAGTGACCCTTTTCATTGTATAAACGAACAGTTTATCGACCCTGCAAGAAGATATATCGAAGATCAGAGAGAGAAACGAGTTTAGGACATACCGTTTTAGATTTTGTTGGAACCGAGCTAAGCTTCTAGATCGTAAAATTTTCATCACCAGAATCATCAGTTTTTGCCGGTGATTTCACCTAAACTGCAAAGGAGACGCTTGAGACTTAAGCAAGGAGCTCAGTGATCATAAGATTCTGAGCAACATCAGCATGAGCTATGAAAACCACTGGTATTACAAGCAACTGAGATTACAACGGACGATGACGTTATTTAGTGAATAACAAGTTTTGCCGAGTCACAGCTCTATCCTCAGTCACCTGGTACTTTGTCGGAGCCTGAACCAGCCAGGCGGGGAATCCACAAAAAATCAGGGCCTCGATACTGCCACATGTAGAGGTTAGTATAACCTCACGCCATTCTAGACCAACCATCGTACTGTGGTCATTTTACTACACGTGACCTGGGTACAAACCTGGTTGCCTAAAGTTTCACTTCTAAATCGAAGAAGACTGGTAAAGAGCCCATGTATACACTGCGGGATCTGGTGGACCCAGCAAGCAACTGAGTTGTAACACAAGGGAAGGCCACTTACAACGTCCGACAGTTTTGGCGATGTGATGACTTGCCTTCCTTCAAGATTCGAGGCTGTGGACAAGCAAACACTAAAAGAAGGAACCTGAAAAAGCAAGTTTCAGGGGCTATCGGATGTTACGTAGCCGACTAATGTAGAGAAAAGACGACCTTGGACCAAGAAATAGCAATTTTGCACGAGTCAGAAGGTGATGTGAAAGCCGAAAGAGGAATTCAAAACCGAAAATGGGAAGAAGATAGGCAAGGTTAGGTGATTTTCCTCTTTTTAATTTCGTTGGATGGAAAATTAAAACCCCGATTGAAGAACACAGCGAGACACCGTGCAAGAAATGGACAAAACCAGTACTTCGTGGCTTAGCAAATGGACCTTAAATGATGGTCTGGCATGGAGAACCACAGACATCAAAGTGTGGTTGTCGAACTATTTTACGATGATACAGAAATCATGAAAGATATGTCATCAAAGATCAGGGAGAGAAATGAGTTCGGGATAAACCTCTTCAGTTGTTGCTGAATCTAAGTTTGGCGCTTGGGTGGTAAAATTTTTGTCATCAGAATCATCAATACTTACTGGTAATTTCATCCAAATTGTAAATGGGACGTTTGGGGCCTTAACGAGAAGCTCATCAAGCACCATCAATGCGAGCTGCTACCAATACCATTTTACTACGCTGTGAGAACTTCGTGTTTCTTGTTTGTAATGGCCAGTCAACCGTATCTCAAAACTGACCAAAAGCATGAGGTTTTTCAATATATTTCTAACTCACAATCTAATAGAACATTTCTTGTAAAGTAAATATCGCTTTCGTTCGATACTACCTAAGGGGACACTCAGGTGAGGGTTCACTGTCCACCTGCGACGCCTGAGGAGGTCGTTGTACTTGTTGTTTTACTCTAGACAGTGTAAAAACGATGGCTTTATTGAATAGTGATGCTGAGTAGTTCCACCTGTCTGTTAAATAATTCACCCAAATCATTTGCATCAAATCATCATTTAAAACGTCTTCTTCCTTTTAGACAAACTTCCAAAGCCATTGTTGGACCACAAAGAAAAGAGCCTGGTCATTGAATGGATTTTGCCGCAGTACTGCCATCCGACTGTTGTCAGCCTTATTGTTCGCTCGAAGGAGCGATCAGAGATTGTTTACACCGGACATGACTATAACACCAAAGCGGGAATCCCAGCTCCGGATTGGTGCACTGTTTGCATGATCTACGTAGTGGCAGAATATCCATACTTACATTCTGAAGTATCAGAACCGGCATTTTTCTTGGGTCAGTCATTCAATCAATCAGTCAGTTAATCAGTTAGTCAGTGTATCATTCCAGTAATTATAATAGCTTTGGCAGGGATTTATTGATTCACAATTTAAACTATTGCCAGGCAGCACGGAATCATCTCGACAGGAATCAAACTGGTTACGCGGTTTGCTATTTACTTAGAAATCACTTCAAAATTCCGACCTTCAGTGTTTGAAGTTTATTCTCTACAGTTCACTATTCAGATCTACTCGTGTTTTTGAGCACAATAATTTCAAAAATCCTTTAGTAAGTAACTACGTTTTATTTCTCTTCAGCAACAGTCCTCTGAGGTCAATAAGGTTGTCGTTCCCAATTTTCAAGTTTAACGTGAGCTTGCTTATCTGCTTACTAGTAAAGGTACAAAACAATAATGCTGGTGATAGACTTGGTTTGATGGATGAAATATCCGAACACTTTGTGGCCATTTTAATTTGAAGGAGATTTTAATTACCCATGCAGTGATTTAAGATCAACATTGTGGCTCAAATTACCACTAAAAGCCTATAAGAATATTTTTCGGCTTAAAACTTATCTACCGTATTGTTCTACACCGCTTTGCTCATACTGCTTTGTTAAAATCAGTCTCAAGGCCACATTCCACGTATCTGTTCACACGGAAAGAAACACGTGCCTCAAAATACCCGCTCCGCCAGCTTGGAAGCTAACTTCCCTGACAAAAATGAGATATAGATCGATTTGCACTGTACAACATTCCTGTCTCATGAAGTTTTTCATATTCATCTGATAAATCTTGTCCTTCTACTTAATTCAAGTGACGAAATTGGTTATGACAATCTGAAAGACTTCATAACAATCGAATTTTTAAACCAGGACTGTGACTTAGAGCTCCTGTTCGGAGAGTCTGCTGAGGGAACACAACAGTGGTTCACTGATAATTCCATGTGAATTAGCCTCAGCTTTCCTCAAGAACGACTACACAGTGGTGGCGATGATATTCTTCCAGTCATCTGTAGATACTACTGAAATCAGAAACCTAATCGACTTTTCAATCCCAGTTCTCATATCGTTTTCACACATTCGGCGAACGTCCGAGAGTTCCTTCTGATCAACTTCAAGAGATCTCATTTCAGAGATGAAACAATGTGTACCCTTTTTCCAGTGCAACTCCGTTTATGAGTGCAAACTGGTTGGTTATGCTTCTGGCTTAGCTTTTTAAGTCACAGATGTTTTATTCATACTCAAGGTGACGTTCTTGGTGAACAAGTGTCACCTCGACTGACCAAGTCTAAGTATGCGATAGAAATGCCAAGTCTAGCCGTTAAAAGTTTGAAAACACTGTCAGCTGAATCTACATACAAAGCAAATGAACAAACCTTTAGTAAATGATGATCATCTTGCTATCAGTGCATGTATAATCCTCAGTAAATAAGACGAAACACTGTTTACGAGAAAAGTGCGCCTTAAGCCGTAGAATCTTTGCAGGTGACTAGAAAGTAGGAAGGGAGGATTAGCAACTCGTGCTTTTGACGCTGTAGTGAGAAGATCACGGTGATACCGGTTATATCAAAATTGGGAAGAACAAATATTTCCCACTTCAAGATGCATTTCTTTACAAATACATAGGCAGTTCAGTGCTCGTGTTTTGGTTGGAAGACATGACGAGTTTACCAAATAACATGGTCAAAACGTATACCTAGTGGTGTTTGTGGCTGAGGTGTGCTTCTAGACTCAAAGTGACCTGTTGGTAATTGCAAGATAATTAACAGAGCTTTCAATTTATGAATTCAGATTTCTGGCTCCCTGTTGGTTCACCATTTTTTATTTCTCAGAATTTCTCACTTTTCGATAGTGCTTATTGCTGACGCAAAATGACTCGCAGATGCAAACCAGGTACCCAACAATCTTCCTAGCTGTGAAAGCTTGACTGTTTTCACGGACAATGTTTTTTACACTCAAGCACATACCTAACAGTCGAATATTGATGATCAGTCACAGTGGCTCACTCTGTTAGTATTAAGGGGAGAAACTATCTTGGGAAATGAAGAAAGAAGCGTAGCACTTGTCTTGGGATATTTCCGTTAGCTATGTAAGTGAACAAGAATGCGAAAACGTTCTACCCTTTTTCGTAACTCAGTGTGCGTCAGGCTAACTAAATAAGCCCTCAACGAGGCTGTTTATTACGGTTCTTCTTATTCACAGAGCACTGTTCTCACGAGGTATCCGCGATAATACCCTGGATTTTTTTGGAAAAATGCTTAATCTCCCTCTCTTTCATCGCTCGTTCACCTCCAGTAAATTTCAAAAATTAATATTTCAAGGTAATCAAACGGCAACCTTCTTGAAACCTGGCCTTGTTATGCCCGAGGAAACAACGCAGTGTTCGCGGAACGAAAGTATTTTTGGCGCAAATGAATTACGTGAGTTTTCTACCATTTTTTCACGCATTCCGCAAAAATACGTTTTAGAATTCTTCCCTCCCAACCGTCATCCACGACTAGAGTACTCGATTGTCTTTATTTTGGTAGAAATGTTGGCATGGTACTTACCACCGATGACAGAATGTGGCTCACGTTATCGAACCAGTGTGTTTTCGTGTCATACGTTTCATCCTTTCACCACTGAGGAGCTGCTTTCTGATTGATTCGGAAGAGGGTTTTATAGACCACACCAAATTATTATCGATCTGATGAGTACGAGGGGATTTTCAGTCAATACTTGTTCAACAATAACTCGGATTTTGGTGCTATCTACTGTACAAATAGACTAAGTACTTTTCCTTAAGAACAACTTGTTGATAAATTTATGAATGGTCGTCAGATAGTTGCACATGAACCATTTCTTTGTCATCATGGTTTCAGTTTACACCTTTCGTTTGGGTTTATTTTGGTTCTAAATTTCTAGTTTTGTTCACTCTTGACTTGTCAAAACTGCCAGGTGACAACCAAAACCTTAGCAAATCTATTCGAGATTACCGACTGAAGAAATTAAATGAACCGAACTTCACCAATGGTGCTAATGAGCTCTAATGATAAGTTCCGTGAAACTATCAACAAATTGTGTTGTATAATGATCGGTAGTTGATAACCTCTACATTTTCCACCTCTCCAGTGTGTTCGTGGTTCAAAATTAATTCGGTGGTGCTCGGGTACTAATAAACACTTTCAGCGGAAATTTTACATTTCATGATATTAAGGTCCCCGTTGAGCACCGGAAGAAAATAAAAGCCGTTTCAGTTTCTTTTTGTTTTTCTTATGCCATGGTATTGTGCATCAAGAAGCACAAAAATGTCTGTTCATTCCCGTCTAGACTAGGCTTAGAATTTTGATGGTCATCGATTTTATCACTGCTATAGCAATGATATTACTTACTGCGACAATCTTTGATCGATCGAAAGAAAGTTCTCGCGTGACACTGTTGCGCCAAATGCTTGAATACCATCTGACTAACCCTTATCCATTTTTAACGTAATTCCTCGGCTTCTTTCGAGTTTACTTCGCAGCTGAAGCTAGTTTAAATCAAATTTTCCTTGGGCTTTGACAATCAAGGCGATCCAAAATATGGCCCGAGTCTGCGAACACTTTCAGGCAGTCTGACATTATCTTCCGGTGACGTGCTTCCCGCTCTGAAAAAACCTACCAAGTGTGTTCTATATTTTCGGAGAGGTGTGAGTCCCTTTGACCTTAACTATCTTTGGAATATGACATTCGCATTCATGTCATACTAGAAATAAATAATATGCAAACGAAATGGTTGGTAGGGATTATGTCACGGATTGCTGAATTGTAACGTTTTCGACACTGCTTCCCAGCTTTCAGATCCGTTACTGTAGCTTGACCGGCGTAAAAAATTGGGAATTTGCACGTAGGATTAAGTCAACATGAAAAATGTCTTGATATTTTTCATTCCTCAGTCACAAAAACATTAAGAAAGAAATAAGGCCGAAAAAATACTCACAAGTAGAATTGTTGAACATAGGCCGTACAAATAACGACCATTCTGAGATCCTCGGCTACTGTTTTCATTCTTCATGGCGCACAACTATCTTTCAGTTTGGCTTACTTTTTTTCTATTTTCACTTTATTCTATAGTAATGACAACGGTAGGTTCCTTCAGGAAGGGCTTTGTGGCCAGTTAGAGGATTTTAGCCAGGGAAGACGACCGGCAACGAGGACTGTGCTCGAACCTCGGAACACACGGGTGTAAAATTCCCCATGATGACCGTTTGACCACCACTGCCCAAGTAACTGAAGCCAGTCTTAGAAATCTAGAGGAACAAAATGGACGAGGAGTTGTGCCCTTTGAATAGTGTCTTATATATATATATATATATATATATATATATATATATATATATATAATAGCTGACCACTGTATTCATCTGTGTGCGAGCTGAGAATTAAAACCCTTGTCCAATGGGATTATTCAAGTGCTTATGACATGAAAATGGCCAAAGTCGGCCATAGTTATAAAACCTTGGCAACGCGAGTAGATTTATTTTGTATGAAATTGAAAAAAACGAACTCAATCAGTCGGTATTTATGCAGAATGTTTTTCAGTAGCGTGCATGAAAAGATTCAAATTTGGAGTCCCACAAAACTGAGCGGCATTTGAGACGATCGATAATCAGTTTCTGAGACCCGCCGTCTGGTGAACTTAAATCCGTTCTCGAGGAACGTCAGACTTAAATTCTTATTTTCTATCAGAGACAATAGTTTACGGATAATTTGAATTAAAAATCCATAACGCTGGTCTCCACACCATGTCTTGCCAACATTACCGAACTCGAACAAAGTGACATTGCATGACAGACGTGTTCATACTTGATTACTTGCCACAGCTGATTGGGTGATTACCACAAAATCCAATATTGTTCTTATTCGAACGTATTGGACGGGAGAAAAAGCCCGCATGCATAGTGCGTATAATGCACTTATCTAGATTTGTGTACTGAGTGAAGTGCGGGGTGATGCCAGACCACTTAGCAGATGTTTTTGGTTAGTTGTGCACACACACACACGAGACTTTACTGGGATAGTTTATTTATTCTTGTTCCGGTATTCAGTTGAGTAGGTTTTCCTTATTTTGTGCATGTGCACGTTCTAGACTACTTGAACTTTCCGAGTAAATGGATCGGGCAGATGTAAAGGACGACTGGTTTCAAGTGCATGCTTTCTTTTTCTTCATTTACGGAGTACAATGAAGTGTCTTTCATGGTTGGTGTATTGTTTTGGGCATGAAACTTTAGAAGTATTTTAGTTGATGGGGTTGTGGCCTTTTTAGGTTCAGTACATACTGTTGCATATTTCCGACGTACATCTTGAAAAAAGTAGTGTTTCATTAATGAATTTGTTTGCTGTATATTAGCCAAATCATCTGAAGTTTCCTCAAAACAGGCCCAATAACAAAACGGGCTAGTGAGGTGCTCGGTTGGGTTTTCTTCTGTTCAGCCATGTAGTTTGCCCTCAAAATTCGTATAAGTTTGCGGACTGCATCTTACTAGGCCAGAGGCACTTGAACTTTTTAACCATTTGAATATTTCTCAAACGTTTGGTCTTGCTAGATTATATGGGACTCAAGCAAATAAAAGTCTGTAAGGAATGAGGAGGCAAAATTAGTATCCCATACTCTTGGTGTCTCGGTTAAATGATCATCATGGTGAATTCTAAGTCTTTCTGTTACCGGTTCAAATCCGGCCACCACCGCAGTGGCAGTCAGTCACCTCTCCCTTTTGGCACTTTCTGATTAACTGTGACTACCTTCCTTGAATATTGTGTCATTAGTAGATGATACAAGGGAAACGGAAGACAAAAATGAGTTGGCCAAAGGCTATTAGTAAGGCAATGAGAGATTTCGGATTAAGCCTTGCTTTGATGACCCCGACACTCAAGCAGAGACCACCTCAGCTCTTCATCGGTGAAGTCAACCCAGCTGGAGATGAAGGGTTCACGAGCTCCGAGAACAAGCAGCCCAGAGTCTGTTAAACTCAAGCCTCGACGAAAAATACCATCTGAAGCAACATACGATAAACAATGTCCCGAATTCACTGCATCTCACCTGTTGGATTTCCCGTATCTTCTGCCAAACGTTTAAAATGGGACTAGAGCGAGACACATTCTAACGTAATGCACAGAGTAAAAACTCAACCAGGTAAGCTTGTTCACATCTCAGTTTCCAATCATTCCTTCACAACTAAACATGGAATCAAAAAAGTCGCCAGAAAAACTTTCTCTTTCAGAGAGGTCTCACTCGTATAGATCTTGAGCTCCAAAACAAAACTAAGCAGATGATGTAATTGAAAAACAAATGTCCGAATTTCATTGAGTTATAGTGGGAAAATCTAGCATCTGATGAAATCGCATTTGCATTCCAAAATCAATTTAACTTTGTAGGTAGGAAAATCTATCTTTTCAGGGATAATTTAAATTCGACCACCATAGATTTGAAGACAGAAGTCAGGAAAACAGATTTCCTGGAGTAAACTGAATAATGTTTTCACAATTTTACACACTTCTCACTGCCATAAAAGTAATGATTTCATATGCTAGGTAGTCTGTCCTCATTTTATTCACATGGGACTATCGAATGCTCAGTTGGCATGTCTGCCGCTGACGGCCCTCAAATGGTTATCATGGTGAACCTCAAATTCTTCTCTCCCGAGTTTGGATATGGCCAGCTCCGCCCGCCACTGCCGGTCATTCCCTAACTGGCAAACCCTAATTGGTCTTGAATCCCTTCATGAAATATTGCACAATTATCGCGAACCTAAAAGAAAGAAGGGGAGTATGGAAAATACGTACGTCGAAGTTCCACGCGAAGTTCCACTTCATCAGTGAGGGATATAGACCGCGAAGGGCTCACTGGGTCTCATTCCTGTGGATATTTTTGTTTCTCACCTAGAAAAAGAGACTGAGCATGAAAAGCCCGATGCGATACACCATAGCCTTACTTTGGATAATATCCTGGTCTTTACAAAGAACAAAGTAGAAGGTGAAAACCGCATGCTTGATGTAATAATCTACGTCCACGTATAAAGCTTAAAACCCATATCTAGGAGAGTGACACTACACAAGTTTTTGACGCTGAGGTATTTTACCGAGGAAGTTGGTGCGTTTAGATTTGTTTACCAAAACGAAGTCTGCTCGGGATCATGTCTAAAGTTCATCAGCTTTGTCCTTATGAAGCTTCTCAGGCATGAAAGATTAGCACGGTAGATACTTTTGAAGAAGAATGTGAAGGGATAATTGAAAATATAATGAAAAATGGATAGCCAGCACCATTCATGGCTAAGTGTCGCTACCTGAAGCCAATAAAATATATTAGAACTACTGTGCCTAACATGGAACTTCATTTGAAATTTCCTTACAAATGTCACAGTGTAAGTGAATTGATCAGAAAACGTTCGAATTCTCTTGTAAACCGCATCTACTATGCTGCCGAACCGGTAATTGTGTTCGCGGCTACCCCAGTAACAAGGCCTGCAATGAAAGAACTGTCGCTTATGCACGCTTAGTTCAGTTCAATTCAGACAACCAATATCTATTCAAGCTAAGTCTAAGTGCATATAGGTGAGATGATCATCCACCGACGATCGACGTATGTAGTGGCTGCCGTTCATTCAACTTATTTAAAAAATAATCACTTTGGCTGCAGTACGTACTTGTAAGGATGCAGTAAAATGACCCAGGATATGTCGTCAAATTTGCTTTTCTGACTTTTGTTTTCAAATTTTTAACGGCAAAAGCTCCTTTCCTCATCATTACGATGGTATATTCCAGTCCAGAATCACTAAACATGAGCTATTAGTAGAGCATTTTATTTGTATGCACAAGTATCCTAACCACTTTGAGTAATAATAAGAGGTCCAATTCATCGTACCTTATCCCACTCAACCAACCCACAACCGGAAACCACAAAAGTACTACTACACAGCCGTATTATCCGGTTTTCTGGGGAATCATCGTCAGTGCACAGTCAGCGAACATGCCCCTCTCTTCCCTCGTCCCCGCACAAGGGACTCGAACCCGAGGTCACTGGTTTCTCTCACTTTGAAACAGTTTGGTTTGAATGCCGACGTTCAACATCGTTCATAGCCGGCAGATGAGGTCATTCACAGGGATGTCTGATTATTCCAATTTTAAGTGCAGCTTTCGAGCCCACTTAAAGCAACAGGTCCCGTACGTCCACTTTATGAGGACAGATAGCGATCCTCGGCCGCACACGTGCAACATAATTCGAGTTGGAACGAGGAACAAAACAACATCATGGAAACAGACAGTTTCAAACCATTTTAAAAATGAATCCATAAAACTGACTGACTAAAGCTGAAGTAAGCGTACATTGTGGGTCAACAGTTATTGCCCTGCATAGTGGACTTCTTGGCCAATGCGGCACCACAAAAGGCTAAATGCTTGGAGCTACATCAAAGGTGATAATCAAAACCGGGTAGTAATTGTCAGAAGAAAGGAGCTTGTGTGACTGTGCAGTCACCAGTCATTGAACGAGTTTCAAATTTCTGGTGAAGTCAACTCATATCGATGAACAGCTGATGCACCCAACTCAATGGAATCTCAGATTTTGCGCGAACATAGCTTCACTCTTCTTCAGGAAACTAGCAAACCTAAACAGTTTTTAGAACTATCAATTAAATTCCACCGGAATAGACATCACAACTTCCAGTGGTCCAAAATGAACAAATAAACACCACCAAAGGGCACAGTTGTGGTACTGAAATTTGATAGGACTAATGAGATTGAAATTCACATGCCTGAAGTAAGCAGTTAGGGCTTTAGAACAATGCTATGATGGAGAATCGAAGGTACGTGAGCGGGATTTTATTTGTGTTACCAGTTTTACAAAAAATATTATACTAAAAACCGTATTTGGATACATCATTATATATGGTAACGTGTTCTACGGATAGCAATAACAAGTTACAAACCTCCTTAAGGGACGAGCTTTATTCACCAGAAAATTGTGGTTAGTAGTAGAGCATGCCTACGGTCATAAGTTTGATGATTGGACCTTGATTTAAACAATAGAACAAAAAATTTCTATTCCAACAAAACTGGCACGGAAGGTAAAAATGTCTCAAAAATTTTGAACTAACAAATCATTACAATACTTATTTGTTTTCATTGGTTCCCTAACTGTAGCGATTACTTCCATCTGTTTGCTTGATTCGCACACAGAGTATGTGCATTGAAAAGAATCACAAATCTCTATCAACATCATGCACCACTAGAGGGACTGTGCTTAGCTGTTTCATTCGTGCTAAGAACGAACAATTTTGGTGTATATGTGTGCGTGGAATCTCATCTGCAACTCGAAATAAGGGACTGTGATCCAGAAGTCAATTGTGAAGGTTCTGTGCTTAATCTTTTCTGGGTTACCTCACGTAAAAATAGTATTGCTCCAACCGGTTATGAGCTTTCAATATCAACAGATTTTCAAACATAGAGTGATACATTTCTTTGCTGAAGGGAGATCTTTTCAGAAACCAGTCGTATGAATGGATGGCATTAAAAGAAACCAGCAAAACATTTTACCCGTAGGAAATTTATATCTTACTTTGTATTGGTAAACATCAGATGATTTCGTGTTCACAGTTTCGTTTGATGGTACTCAACCCACATGATCATTCCCTTTAGACAGTATCAAAATTAACACGCGTATATATATATAATCTTTTAATTCTACAGTTAAATATCAAGATGGTGATACGGCTATACCGAGTACAGTTCTCTCATGGAAATTGGAAGCTCACTGTCCAGTGGTGTTATATAACATTGACTACGAACCGGAAGATGATAAACAAAAGCGCACCAATGTGGTGATGCGAGATAATGAGTGTATCATCGAGAGTATACTCCACCACACGGTTATGCAAATTTCCTTGGTGAAATCAAATGGCCATGTTGTGAAATCACAGAAAAGGTCATTTTTCGGTGAGTATTTCCACTCTGTTGCCAGAAATTGTTCGCTTTACTTGATTAATTTTATCGAGTACCTATATCTGTAGGCATTTTAAAAAGAGTATCTGAGGAAGGAACGTGACAAGAATCTTGTTGGGCCATCACCAAGCCTCAGGTTGTTCATCCCTGGTTTACACAGTAGTGATTTGAAGGGATGAGATTTGTAGTTGCACGAGCAAGCCTTCAAGCTACCTAATATGCTAGCTTCTTTGACATCTGTTGTTAACCAGTAGCTTATGTGTTTCCTCGACTTGGAGAGTTCACGGAAACCCTCTTGCCTTGTCTAGTGGGAATACGGAGGGACATTAGAGGCGTTCTTAATAACATAGTTCAAGTAGTATTCGTACTATTGCTCGATTGCCAAACACCACTAGACGCACTAGAAAAGTCAGAAGTTCAAGCACAGGAGAGAAGAGAAATAAAAGAGGAAAATGAAGCCGTAAGATGAAAAGTGATGTACGCATTGAACAAATATCCGCAAACGGTCTGCACTGAATTTGATCCCAATACAAGTATCATTGAAAAGTAGTTTCAAGAGGTACACTTGTGTTTGCACAGAACATATAGATGTTTCCGAGGATGCTCTGTACACTAAAAGTGTAGACAAAAAGGGGAATGGATGAGAACATTGCCTCGGACTGACTATCTAAACGTTATCCCATCAAACATGTTGCTTGCGAATCGTTGAACAACTAAGATATGACAAGGTGGCGGAAATTTACTGACTTTATCCGTTGAATTTTCTAAATAGAATCTCGGGATATTCAGTTTCCAAGCCAAATACTCGCAGCCCATCCCATGTGATTACACGGGTCGTTTTATCTGTCTATTCGGCTATCGTGTGCAAGAAACAGTGATCTTCTGCCGGGAGGTTACACGAGTTCAATTACCAAGAGTAAATCCGAATGAAAAACCTCGTGAACCCAGAGTCAGGAAATGAATCGACTGGTACCAACACCTATTTCGGTCAAACACCAATATGGAGGTTTAGAGCCTGGCGGTTACACAACTTCCAAATGGCCTCGAGGTCAAAACGAGACTGAGTAAAGTACTTGAAACCTAAATTAGTACACCAGAAAAATTACAAACGTACTCATCCTTTCATGGTGGCAAGCAGCAGCTGCAGCCTCACTCAAGCTATCAGACGAACCGTTGGTGATCTGACTGGTTTACACCCGATATCAGTCAAGTGGACTGAGGGGCTTTGGATTCTCAAGTGGATATTTATTTTCGGCTTCAAAATCAAGGGCACTAGTTCCTCATAACAGCTCATTAAGCCCTTTTAATCGGAAGCCTGTCACTTACAGAGAACCTCCAACAGAGCATAAAATAAAGAGCAGATATTAGATTTGCACTATAGAAGTCTAAGGCTATGAACCACATAAACACAACTCATTTTGTCTTGGACCCATAATATACACTTTTGGCTTCTTACTGCAAAACCGTGCAACAAATTAAGCGGATGAGTCCGACTATATGGTACCACTCTTGTTTTGAAAAATAAAGGGCAGTGTACAAAACGCAGGGATGTAATCTGCGCAAGCTTATGACTTGCACTTTCCAAGAACTCCTAGTTCACGGGGAACAGTTGCAAGCCCCGATCCCACTCACTGAAATCCTCATTGTATCGCACTTGCGGTCCCGGACATCTAAGGGCGTCACAGACCTGTTGTTGTTCACTTTCGTTTGAATGAATATCACCTATCTCTTGAACGATTCAGAAAGCACAGGAACCATAACCACACAATTACTTCACGGGGTTAGATTTTGGTCATTCGTTTTTAAAATGACACGTTTGACTGCGACTCCTAACTTCATTTTTTAAAATTCCAGATTCTGTTCGATCGCATCAGTTTTATTCAAGGCACAAACACACAAGGGTGTTAAGTCGACCTGAAGTTCAGATGATGCCAGCCTCATTGTCGATTAAATTTACCAGCATGGAAGCCATTGCAGGATTGAGTACCAGTAGCGGTTGACCTAAATGAGCGAATCACTTACTTCAGACATTTCATGAAAAGGTCATACTCATGATCTTAACTAATCACACTGACACAATACATCAGCCATAATAGACACCAGTTTATTCCCAGAGTCAATTACTGTAGATGGTCAAATTACAAGCTTAATGTGGTGGGTGAAATAGTCCATTCTAACTGGAGATTTAACAGTAAAACCCAGTTTACGTAAAACCCTCTGTGTGGTAGATAAGCTCAGCTGGTACAGCTCACGTGGAATGAAAGCTCATAGGTGGCATCCATATGTGGGTTTCAGTCCCAACGAGAACAGCGATGTTTTCTTATCTGCGCCAATTCTAGATTCGAAAAAACCTATCGGGCCACAGCTCACAGTACGAAGATAATCACTAAATAATCTAGCTGAATTTGAATATTCTACGAAATAATCGACGCTTCATTTATTTGCTTCTGATTTCAAGGTAGTCGTGAAACCAAAATAAAAATTTGTACCGAAGGCGGTCATCAAGTACGTGTGTATGGCCCATACGAGGAGGAACCTCAGGACGAAAAATTGGAGCATCATTACATTTGGATGATAACTATTGGAAAAAAGTGAAGGACCATTTTAGTTGATCGATACTTTTTCATGACAACAACGTGACACCGTTTTATTCATGATGACCGCGCCAATCGCTTGCTTTCCCATACAAGTTTTGCACATTGTGCAACTGATGAAATTCCTGGTCATTCCGTAAAGAAGCACACGGTAAAGATGAAAAGTTTCTAAATGTACAATTATTTAAATATTTCGTTTACTTCATTGAGAAGTGCAAACACCACCCGGCTAACAACGCTTCTTTGGCACTGTTTTGTGCTCGCATGTTTGACAATCCTCATTGTGCGAAATTATGGTATTCAAAAAAGCAATTTATAAACCAAGCCTAGTACAACAATAAAACATCACACGTGCTTTTTTATCAATTTTCATTTCGATTGATTTGCAACACTACGCAACTAGTTACTAGTTACAACTAGTTACATTTCTGGTGAAAAGCAACAAGTTTTTCCGCATTTGCGAGATTTTTTCATTTAACCTTATGTTTACGTCACAAACAATCCCGCTTCAGTTGAGATAACATTTAGACTGAAGAATAGGTGAACTGTCACAAGCCTACCGGTAATGCCACATAGACTGGTGACGGGAAGTGCGTGTTCATAAAATTATGCCGTTATTTTATCTGAAGGAGCGTGAAATACATCTACGTAGCTTTTTCACAAATATCAAATCCGTAGTACCGGAATCGGGCTCGGTACTAGGTTTTCCTCGATTATAGTTGGGTAAAAAGAAATTCCGTCTCAAAATTATCCACCATTATTCTATCTGACTTTGGGTCTCCGAAGAAGCCAGCAAATTAGGGGATTTTTACACAGTTTATCTTTTCATTTATTGAAATCTAATTACGTAATATAAACCAACTTGTCTTCGGAGTTGCGGTGTGATTGAAACTCCTCATGCTTGGCGAGAAGTCTACTGCTGAACTATTTGGACTCAGAGGCCCACTCACCGGATGCCTCAAATAGATGCATCAACAGGACGAAGATATTCAGGATTACTTAGCTGAAGTTGTAAGACTGAATATTGAGAAACTCGCTAATCTCACTAAATTTCACTGGTTTACAGACATAACCAGTGGCACAAACCATGAAACCACCAGCACCACTCTTCATAACCTCTTTCTAAAACCATAAATGTTGCTTTCTTTCGTGGGTAACGTGCAATCAAACTATACATCTACTGCTGATGTGAAGAAACTTCACCACTTGTCCTCCTGTATCAAAAATCGTCAGCGTCGAACAGTCATTCTTTTATTACAATAAATCCCATTTAGCCTGGTACCACGACGAACCCACATACTGTCGAAAGCCCTGATCTGACCCTGTACAACTTTTCTAGCTACCTCTCCAATTAAGTTATCAAACGAAAATCAAATGTCTTGGCGAAGAAACCTTTCGCAAAGATTCTGGGAAGACAACCAATTCCAGTGGGTCTGTAAAGCACCTTACCTCAAGAAGTCCTACCCTCCCGGTACATTGTGTCCTTCATGGATTCAGTTATCTGAACCATCACCATTTTAGCTCTTCTTCAGTGCCTCTCAAATACCGTCATTCGTGCCACCAGGAAAGAGGGTACGGCACGCGCCCTTATTGATATAGACAGTTCACAGAGCAACATTTCAAAGAATGTTGTTAAAAGCTTTGCTGATACACTTTAAATCATAACAGTTTATCACCATGGCTTCCCACACCTGGTAAAGTCCTATTCAGGTGGATAGTTTGTATCTATTCTATTCGAAAACAATCCTTATGAACAGATCAAACGTTTATTCATGTCTGGTCGTTGAGCCGTTTTCCTTCTTGATCATGATTTTCTCAGGCTTGACAAAAGCCTTGAAATTCTATTTTCAGATACTGAACTTGTGTTTTTCATCCGTGGATTATCGGATCTCAGAATTAGACCACAATATTTCCTCGAACAGCTATCTTCCTCTCGAGGGCAGACCAATTTTTATCAATTCAAAGCACGATTCAATCTGGGATACAACATTCTTCGAGTCCGAAATCCTAGAACCAACAAAGTCTTCTTGGAGAGCACTGATTCTCGTTGGTTTCAATGGACGTCACAACAGTCAGAGAGTTAATCTTCCCTCACATTTAGGAGCATGCTGTCTTTCAAGTTTGGAAAATGTCTCGTGAGATGATGCTTGTAATACACCATCATCAAAGGAAGGTGAAGCACATGACACAGCACTCAAAACTCGTACACAGTTAGGTCCGTTCCATTTGGAGTGACAAACGGAGTTATTGGCTTTCCAGGAGCATTTGATAGTGTTGTCAACAAAGGGTATCTGTATGGAAAATTTGCTCAGGTAGACAACCTGGTCACATGCGGGCATACGTGAGGGAACACGACTGAAAGTCTGAAAACTGTCGCCAAGTAGTATGACGTAATGTCTAACGAAGCAAAAGCATCATGTGTAGAGGGCACGATGAAGTCCTTTCATTCGAACTATCGAACAATGCCATTAGATCAAATACAAAGAGACTGAAATTCTAAAAGTAATTAGCTTTACCACATAGCATAAAGGTAATAAGAAAGCATATTTAGCATGTCTTTATACTACTTTTAAAGGATAAAAATTTGTCGAATAGTTTGCTCACTCTTGCAAGATTGTAGTTATCCTTTATCGAGCGGCCTTCAAAAATCATTCAGAAAGTGAAATACGAACCAGAAGAAGCCGTTCCAGTTGCGAATGAACCTGGTGCCACCTTGGGAGCCGAAACCGAGGCATCAAACATGGCCGTTGTTGTGTCTGGTTAAAGTCTGGCACACTACCCGGATAACCGATCAATATTCCTCTCACGAATGGGCACACGCCGGATTTGCCTTGATCTTTAATCATGCTTTAGCGCCAGCAGTATTGACTTATCGATTTTGCTGTGTACTGATTGGTCTTAGCACATGTAGTTTAATTCTTTAAGCCAACTCACTTGCTTTTTTGCCGCTTACTCACCGGCTGCGGCCGGGTTTTGTGTTCATGATCGCACAAATAAATGCAACCCCACCATTACGCGTTCTACTACTAACTACGGACACGACAGCCAGTGTAGCCTCACTGAATCGGAATAGCAAACCGGCAGCATTCTTGTCCGGAATCCTGTAGCTCCCAGGACAGCATTCTTCTTTCGATAATAAAGGGTTATGCTATCGTAGAAGCATTGAAGAGATGATAATAAATTCCTTTCGGTGGCTAATCAAATGTCCCTATAGTGCGTTTTATCAAGAAACTAAAGGTGAGAAAAGACAAAAGAATTCGACTTCGGTGAATCGAAGTTTCTGACCTTAATCAGGACTCTGCGTGTTGCCTCTGCAGACTTCATTGGATCCGTCTTTTATTCCGGTCTAATATAAATCGAGTAAATCTTGTTTCACCCTGGACTTACCAGAAAGATACTCTGTCATTTCGCGTAATCTACCTTTATCCTTTGTCCAGTATCCTGTATGCGTGAAAACAAATCGTGTTTAAAATCCGCCACACTTTGTCCCAGTAAAAAAAGCGTGGCCGATAAAAAGCCTAGGCGTAGATTTCACAGAATCCCTCCGATTCAACTCTAGGAATGAAGTTTTCAGTGCAGTCATTGATGACCACCCTTGTTTGTCTTTCACATGTGCACTTCTGGACGCATGGCTACTAGTGTAACGAAGTGTTCGTCCAATTTTTATTTCACCCTCGGCGCGCCTTCCTACTTACATTGTGATCAGGATTTATCGACCATGACCAGTGTGCTGAAAATAATCTCCGAGGTAAAAAAATATTGTCACCAGTCACACCACACATAGCCATCCTCATTTTCATGATAATGTAGAAGCCGTTTGAGTGGTAGTATTTGGAAACCTACTACAGTATCACTCAGATTTTGAAGTTCAATCATTCAGCAATAGTAACTTGTTCCTCTTGATGCTACCCATTCAGTATTTTTCTCTCCTGCCGTGCATGAAATAATGTTTCAACACACTCGTGGAACCCCAAATAGCGCACCTCTGCCCTGCTGGTTGCCGAATTCGGTTCAGACAATTCTTTCTGGAACCCATCTGTCCTCCAAACTTAACCCATTATTCGAGGAGGTGAAGCATTTTGAAATGGAATTCCAATTATGCTCATATTTGTCTCACTGATGATTGGGAGGATACCATGTTGCCCAGAATCGTTAGGCCGACTGTTGAACGACTTATTCAAGACTAAACAAAACCTCGAAAAGCAAAACGCAACAAGGTCACGTTCGCGATTTCGGGACTGATTTAATACCCTCTGCTTCACAATGGGACTGACCACTACATTTCCAGTAATTTGAAGACGTCACTGAGTGGCTATCACTGGACGGAACCCATAGGGTTGAATAAAAAGTTCACCCTTACTACTTAAGAAACAGAAATCCATGAACTAAAAGTAACTCTGGGAAAATGCACTCACAAGTCATGATTGATGAGTATCCTTGTGTCCTTATTTCTTCGCGGGCGTGCATACAAACACACAATGGCATTGATGATGAAAACAAAGCTCTTTATGGGTGGACTAAAAGTGGTGTAATTTAGACTCACATGCACGTGTGCTCTTGACCGTGGACTGTTTCCTCACTTACCAACATTTTAACTTCTCTGTGCTCATCGTTAGATATGGATTTGTGACACGTAGGTTAGGTCCCAAAATCTGGTTTTTGCCTATTCTAGACTCCATCTACCAGTTGCGGGTTGCTTATCAATACAGATATTTAATTCTCTTGTGAAACATACCACATGTGAAAAGTGCGATGAGTATCAGTTGGAACTAAACTGAAGGAAACTGAGTATAATCAGCACTGGAGAACGAAATGGAATATTTCCCAATATTTGACCTCCTCTTGATCATCGGCGTTAGATCTGGCGATGTGGTTCGAATAACCACGTGTGTTACATCTCAAATACCTCAATCCCACTTAACCCTTCCCGATAAACGAAATCACTGTCGGATCGCAAAGCAATTGTTTAGTGGATAATAAAAAAAACTATGCCTTTCTTGCAACCAGTGCAACCGACAAAGTAATGGAACAATAAAAACTTGCACTGGAATATAGGTTGCCATTAATTTATCACAGCGGCAGATTTAGAACGACACCCACAGATTTGCCGTCTGAAAGCTAACATAGGCTCTTCAACCACCAAGACTGATGAGAATTTTCAGGAATAGATAAGCAACTAGTCCCATACGAGATATAAACTCGGAATGAATTGCTGTGAGTAATACAGGTAACTGATAGGGTATCCCATCCAACAGACTCTACATCACAGGTTCCATATAGAGTTCACATAACTGTCATTCAGAGGGTGAACATTCGTCAAACATGCATCCGTTGATTTCCTTGATAGACCTCTGCCGTGGCTTACAGTGCCATGGCAGTTAATTACTGAGGTTAGTTATCTAACTGACCTGATAAACTAATGTGGGAGCCGAATCTGCCTGGTCTACCGTAAGTACTAGACTATACTGTGCTCGGAATGGCCCTCAAAGAACTGAAAAGACGAGAATAGCAAGCATGTGTTCGTCGAAGATTAAATGGTAGTCACTGGCTTGCGTATACAGTAAGATACAATAACCCTGAGGGGCAATGTAATGAACAATCACTTAGCGATCTTGTTGTATCTGTGCAATCTGATCTCGCAGGTATGAATATATCAGATTGAATAAATCCGGTAAAGAAACTACAGCACAGAAACGTTCAAATCACGCCGAATATGCTTCTGATTTCCCTTGCCTCTTTGATCAGGAATTGTTGCACCGTGAGAAATCTCATCGATCATTCCCAGTACATCAGAAAAGGCTCTCCGTATATTTGCAGTTTTCTTCCCAATAATGAAACTGTTTTCACGACGGATAAAAGAAAATCCACTGAGATTTTGAAACTCACGAATTTAGAATCACAATTATTAGATTGCCAACTTGTGAAACATACACTAAATATTTATTCCTCTGGCTTGAAAAGTCTCAAGCAGTCCGGCTACCCCCGTGGCCTCTGGGTATCTGTGTAAAAGTGCCGAATTTGTGAGGTACGTGACCACTGTCATCCCAACGTAATGTCTTCAATTGCTATTCCAGAAATATATTTTTCGGTATTATATCCAGCACCTACCAAATCTTCAGTTTTAACACGGGATATGCATGAGTTTATAGAGTCGCTTGGTATTCCTCCCTGTCAGTCTCACTGAATCGTAGTTCGAGAGAAATTCCTACGGGTAAATACTAACGTACTTTCTATAGCTTAAGAGCTCAGCACGGCAGTTTGAATGCCTAAGCCACTGGACTACGGAAAAAACTGCAGTTGCTATGTCACCTGCTGGTCATCATTTGAGTAATATTGAGCGGTTTCCCATTCTTCATTATTCTCTCGGAGTTTTCAGCTCATCACCATTATTGGCCTCATTATCCAGGGACACAGTATTATTCTATTCTAGATCAAACCGGTACATTCGTTTTAATGGACGGTGAAGCAAGTTGTTCTAACGCCTTCATGACCAGCTCTGCAAAACTGGGATAGCCCCAACAGCATTGCTCTGATTTCCATCTTCTTTACGATTGAGATAGTGAATATCAGTGTTTAAGACAGATGATACGGGACAAGTTTAGTATACTTTCGACTGAGTGTGTCTGTCGTCTTCGCAGAAACAAGCATTACTCAGTGGATAGATTGGGGTGACCACTATGTACGATGGCAAATAGAAAGTGGACTTCCTACATTTGAGCTTTGCTGAACATCGCAGTTTCCTAGACTTATTTTCTTCGTACTGGTGAAGAGTCCCCAAGGTGAGAAACATAAGTCCTAGTTTTCACACTATTTATCCATTTACCTTATGTTTTCTACCCTAGTCTTATTAACATTTTACTATCTACGTTTGGCTTACCATTAACTTTATGACCCAGTTATTCGGTGACGCAACAGAATAATGGCAGCACTTTAGGTAAAGTATGCTAGTCAATGCCCATACAGTAAAACGAACATTTGTACAGACATATATTCAAACCCTTTTTTCTAAAAAATAAGGAAAATCTGAATAGAGAATAATAATAATTTCATAATCGGTTAGTTTTACAGTGTAGAATGCAATATGTAACCCGATGCTGCTACTCGTGATATAGATTCTCCTCCCTCATCCCGTCGGTGGAGCATCCTGGTGATGTATTCCGTGTTTTGGGAAGCACTTAGTGTTTGGTGACATGGACGAAATTACACATTTTTTCTATATTATTTGGTCAACCTAAAACCTACTTTTCTCGTCAACCACCTAATCTCATCGAAGGTTTTACTAGGTACGGAGCTCTGCAGTCGGCCGCTAGCCCTCCCACTCCCCTTCGTGAGGAGAATGCCAGTGTCACGGTAATTTCCGTGGAATTTCGTGTCATAAACCAGCAATATAATGACCACGAAAGCTCTCACGCACATGCATAGAGAGCTAATGTTCCATATGTCAAAACATCTTCAACAGTCGGCGAAATACGTGGTGATAGGTTACCTGGAAATTTCACTCGATCCATGGAATACGAGCAGTGGCCCAGAACTCTGAGATTAGGTTAAATAATGAATTATTCGTTCAACTACTTAAAAGTAGACACACCATGAAGGCGCACAAATAAGAACTCAGAATAGCGAGTAATTTTCCGAGTACATTGCTCGCAAGAAAAGGAGCTGGCCTAAAATGGGAAAACCGACTAAGCCTGTCTCAGGACAAACTTTGTCCTACTTTGAGAAGTGCTGTATATAGGTTGTCAGGGCACCCTTTAGAATGGTCTTAACAATGTCAATGCCAAGTAGGAATAAATGGTGAGCAGCTAGCTGTTAGAAAATGACGAGGAATTCGTGTCAAGGTTTGGAAGAAAAGAACGAGATTAGGTCGGAATTGGGGTCAAATCGATAGTTTCAATCAGATTTGACAAATTCCAGTTATACTGACTCATCAAGTCAGAGCTGACTTGACGCTGGAGAGCAGGCGTTCGTATTCCCCGGAATTATTTTAGTGACTTAGAAATGCGTCTTCGAAAACAAAGCAGCGGATTATGGGGCCTCGATTCCTACCGCTTTGACTATCTATAGTTTCTACCGTTGGACCACTTTTATTGCTATGGGTTTCGCCAAACCCAACTACCATGCTGGTGATATCAGTAATATCAGTGTAAGAAACACATTACTGTCCAAGATATGAAACGGTAATAAACGAAAGATGGAGCTACCGAAAAAGAAATTGTTTACTATTGTTATGGCATGGTCCCGTTTGCTTTGATTGGTTATTATCGAGATTCACTCGCTTGGTAGCCCTTTCCTGCATCCATCAAAGTTCACTAGTTACATGTCTCTTCATCTATGACGGTAGCAGCTCTTTGTTCTGATATCTTTCCATGATATTGACTGCCTTCAATCGACATGACTAACATCCACACAGTGGGTGTGTTGCCTACTGAATACACCAGTTATCCGATTCACTTTTTGTTTTGTTCGATAGAAAAGCCACGGTCACGTTCTCAATGCCATAATCAAGGTTTTCAATTGATATGAACACTGTTAAAAATAACCATCTAGATTTAGGGTAGGCTTATATCAGTAGTAGTGTGGGCGACTGTGATACAATCACATCAAAGTGTTTTAAGTCTGGCACAAAATACCCCCAGACGGAATCAGATTGGTTTACTCTTATTCTGTATGAACACGTGAATGGCGTAAAAATATGTTTGTTGTTTTTACAGTGGCTGTCCTAATCGACCTTGACAAACCCGTTTGTCGAGACAAGTAGAGCTATACGTAGAAACCATCACGGAGATGAGGATGTTGAAATTCACACCACGTTTGTTGAACTTAGAACAAAAGAGTAGCGACTAGGCTCGTTTCCCAGTAGCTCAAAGGTCAATTTACTCTAGTTAGATATGGAGGTTAAGGTATATTGTCCATAGAGAATATCTAAGAACCCATTCATCCTCTAAGTTTAGGGAGATGTTATCTTTGGAGTATCTGGGAGACGGGGAAACTGTAATCTGTGGTTTCCAAAACCAAACGTAGGCACGGATTGATGTGATTTTTGTGCCAAACTGCTCATGCGCAGATCTGGTCGTTCACGGTGATATGGGTTAAACGCGAGATCAGTCGGATCTTATTTCTGCTTCAAGTATAGGAAGACAAGACAAATTATTTTTACGACAGAAGAGACCACTTGGGCAGCCCTATGTCAATTGTTTCCACCGCTGCCATGGATCGACGACGAGTCTCTTTCGACCACCATTGAGTATCAATTTGAGATATTTGGCAGACATATTCTTCGTTTCCCTGACTTCCTACAAAACAGTGGTCTGTAGACTGATTTTGTGATGAGCCAGGCTAGTTATTGTTGATTGGTTCTTTGAGAACGCATTCGGTTGTAAGACCTACATGACTTGTTGAACTGTTGCAGGCAAAAGAATGAACAATCGAAGGTGAGAATAAAAGTTCATAAGCAGCTTGTATATGCGTTTAATTATTCAGTAAATGGAACAATTGCTTGTTGGAATCACGCAAAAAATGATAGATAAGCTACACGACAACGGTAGTCCAAACTGAGAATACTAGCTGTGACTAGTTTTGACCTCAATTGTCAACGTTCCTAGAGTGGGACCACATTTTGCCTGTCTACGAATGGTACAGCCAGGGTCATATTATGACGAGGAAAGGCAAGACGGTTGAGGTCACCTGTATTCGGCGGCCAAACAAGTCAAGTCGGTGAAAGACGTACAATCGTTATATAATCCTTTCTCCAGACCAAGCTGCAGCAACATTGGTCCTTCGGCTGTCTGAGCATTTTGGGGCGATCCGACCAGTTGCTTGTGGCCATTAGCGTAGTATTTCCTTTTGGCGAGATCGGTTGCTCCTCTTGACTGCGTCATCGGTAGCCCCTCATCTCAGCTATCTTCTTGGTTGTCCAAGATTCCGCAGTGTCCTCTCGGCTTGTCCGAATGCCTCTTTTTGTCTGTTACTGGATGCTTCTGGCATATTCATCGTCATTTCTTTGATCTTTGGTTCTCTACTGGTTGGCCGATCGGTTTGATATTCGCGTCGTTTCGTTGCCCCGGCCTTCACTGCTACGATTTGAACTAACCAGTATTTAGGCACTAATGATTGATTCATGTGTGGAAATTTGTGAGGGATCAAAGAAACAATCCACCGTGAATATGATAACATAACTCTGTTGGCACTCGCACGTGATACGTATGCATTTCCGGAGTCAACAGCAGACATGTAGGCTAATCAGTTGGCAGACTCTAGTTAGCCGCGACCCCCTTCTTGAAATGCTGTACCATTATTATATAACAAAGGAAATAAATAAAACGATTACAAAAGAATAGAGAATGAACAATTGAAGAACAGAGAGACACGTTAATTAGGCTTAATGGAAGTAGCCTAAATCACACAATTGGAATGATAAGTTCATTTGTATTTTACTGATTCGTCAGTGTTCAAAAAATGAAAGTTTATTTTCAACCATTCCAATACCACCGTTTACTCATGTGCGTCACTAATCTTCAGTGAATCTGCTGTACTGGTGGAAAAGTTAGACAGTCGCTCGCTTCTATCAGTCACACCTCACTCTGTGGAAACTAATATGGTTTCCACTTCGCGGGAAGAAATGCATTAGTCAAACTTTAGTTTGCAACCAAGGACAGTCTTACAACTCTAAGTTTTTGTTCGAAATTACCTCATGTTTGAGGTAATGCTTTTCCAAGCTCTCTCACAAAAGTCGTTTCGAGCTCGCTTGAACAGAGAGCTAGAAACCAAACACTACAATTCCAGGTGAAAGGAAAATAACACATGTAACTTCGGTAAACGGACACGGACACACACACACACACACACACACACACACACACACACAAACAGACGAAACATAAAGTCACATTATCCTGATGACACGACTGATCTTTGTGATAGAGATTTCTCTTTAGAACTGTCGTAGACTAATTTAAATATTGAGGAATATGGATTACCATTGAATGACTTATGATGCTGTGGTACCAACGGATGTAACATTTAGATTTTATTGGCGAAATAAGCTGCTTATTTATTCTTGTAAAACTGCGTGAGTGATGCAACTTCACTGGGGTTCATTATGCACTTTGCTTTCAAATTCCACGTGGGATTTGGTTGAACTGTACTGCCGGGGATTTATGTCAAAAAGAAAGCAACTCTTATGTGTCTGCAAAAATGTTCGGCAGATAGACAACCAGGGAATTTGCGTATGGAAACCGCGTCTGTGAGTTATGCACATTATTTAGATAATCTGGTACAAATGAACATCATACGGGCAACCCATATATTTGTATGAATTATAAAGCTGTAAAAAGGAGTAATTCGCTAAACCATTTTGTTTCATTGGAAGTTTCTGTGAAACATTTCAAAATATCTAAATAGGAACGAACATCGCACACAGTAATGAGCCAAATACAATATTAATCAATGTAAACAGATCATTTTTTCGTAATCTGCATGATATTCATTGACAGTTTTTCATGGCAAGACACGTATTGCCTCATATTTCAAAAAATAACAATGGTTTGTGTAACTTGTCAAAGTCTCCAAACAATAAATAAAAGTTTGAATTGCCTTCAGACATTCCACAGAACCGTATCGAAACACCGAAGTAGGATTCTTTACACGCTCAACTTACTTCACCAAGCTTGTTAGTAATCATCAGTGTAGTGCACAATTCCACCGAATCTCCACAAGGGATCAAATATCTTAACACCAGACCAGCGGAGCTGTAGATTCATTCGGTTACTGAAGTTTTATGTGTTACAACCTGTTGCCCGCACAACAACCAACTTCTCTGATGGATGACTCCACGGTAATGGCCTAACTGAAAGGTACGTATTCTGTTCAGCATGAACTACAGAGCTCTAATACTACCTGAATAATCCTATTATGTTTAAATCAACTTTCGTATTACGTGCACAGATGAAGAGTCAAGGTAGTATTTAATTTAATTTAACATAATTTATTCAATTTAATTTTTGCAAACGGGTGCGGTAGGCAATGCCTTCCAAGTGCTACCACTATTCGCTGCCATACCGATGACAGCCGAAAGCCTAATCACTTAGGATGAATTCGGAATCCATCAAAGGCATTCATACTACAAGCGTGATAACAGCGCGAGCGGCAGTGGGTTGCCGTTGACTGTCCGCTAAGGTGTTCGAATTACGCCACTAGCGCCCCCCCCCCCATGGTCAGATAACTATACCGTAAGACTGAAACTTGTGTTCTTTATGGCTAGAGTTGAAGAACAAATAGCCTGGGTGTCTCTTCTAGACGAGCAGAAGTTCGGGCTAACGCGTTACTGCTGAATTACGGTGGATGCACACTGGATTTCCTTTGATTCCTTGTTTAGACTTGAGAATGAAAAATTAGATGATCAATTTCGATAGCTTTTTGAAATACTGGCCCCTCCACTTTCGTTCTCCAAAAGGCTTGATTGTTCTCACTGCATTGCTCTTTCAAGGGTCCTTGCTTGTGGAACAGTTTACTTTTAACTCGTATCTCTGCTCAGCCTCTTTGTTCATCTCATCCCATTGCGTCGTTTATTGACGATCTGCTTATTTCCGACTGGTATTATTGGTGTTGGCGCGCCCTAATTACCGTGCTTCACTTCGTGGTGTCTGCTTAATTAACAATGCCTGGATCATCTTCGCCCTCATTCGCTCCCCTTCTCTCTCTCTATCCCCCGCCTGTTCCGTGATTTGGATTGTTGTTCCACTCGGTCACTGTCCACCTATCCCGATTGGTCATCCCGTTCCATCTGTCTCACATATTTGTCCGCTTTTTGTTTATTGTTTGACTGTGCCCTCGACTCTGTCTGCTTGTGCTTGTTACCCCAACTGACGAGTGGTTTGATTAATATTTTCATTTTAAGGTGTAATTGGTGTTGGTGATTATAGATCAATTACTTGTTGCGTAAAAGTGCGTTGTGTGCAATTTATGTCGGAGTGCATAGCAAAATCCCATTCCTGTTATCTGGACTGCTGGCAATACGACGACCAGCGAAAGGCCATAAAACGGTTGTTGCTGGGGTAATGATTAGGGTGAACAGTCTGTTGTTATCTGTTTACAAAAGACCGGTGCTTCTTCTGCGAGATTTATTGCATAGACATGTCGGTCAACCGATATTTTTCAGTTCAGACGAATAGTCAAATTTAAGTATGACGAGATATTTAAACGCGCCTCTATGGACAGGTCAACCAAGCATTCTATGAAGATCCCCAAAAGTGTGTTCAGGTATTATTATTATTACAATTATTAATATTTTAAACTGTATGAGTTGAACAATTAGGTAATACCGTCTACCGTAAGTGCAAAGGCTCACTGAAATTTGACATGGAAATTCAGCTCGCAACATTTATAAACTCTGTTAAACTGGATAAGTCCAGATCCCAGACTATCTACCACACTTGTTGTCTTTACCAAACAGTTCGTTTGCTTTCCGTGCACTTTCACCACTAGTTTCTGCACAGGCCGCCACTCCTTCGCCCCCACCCCCGCTTGATAATTTGTTTGTTTGCAATTGAGTAGTAGGAGATTAAATTTGTATATAATATGATTCATTATGCAGCTTAAACGCTCAACTCACCATTGAAAGCCATGGAAGCACTGTATAGCTGTTTCATCCTTGTTGGGAATCATCAGCAGTGCACATCCACCGAGCCCCCACGGGGACTCGAACCCGGGGTGAACGATTGTGAATCGCAGTTTTAAGCCTTGTTTCTATGACAGGTGTCGATTGACTTCAGTTGTCCTGAGTTGATCTTAAGTGTTCGATTTTATCGCGTATGTAAACTTTCTTTCCGGTTTTTGGAATGACCCACTGGTATTCGCGACCCGTTTTGTTATTACGTCATAATTCCGGAATACGCACATTGTGACATCAGAACACGTTTTCAGAGACAAACAATTGTTTTCAATGATTCATTCTCAAGTCTTTACAAATCATATAGGAGATGGTTGTGCTGAAATGGTCAAGAGTCATAATTGTCTGGGTTAATTTACAAAGCCCAAACTTTTGGACGGAATGAAATTTCTTTCTCCACCTACCTTATCAGTGCAAATGACTGGACTTGGCCATCTCTCTCCAATGATACTCATTCTCATAACCCTGTTATTCTGCTTGTTCCTCATCCACACTTGTGTGTGTGTTCCCTCGGACCATCACTTTTATTCTGACCGCTGACTGGTCAAAATGCCCCCAATAAATGAGGATCTTCTTTGTAAACCACTTGACTCCCTCCTGCATTGCTGTCTCGTACTCTTCCTGCCAAGGATTTTTGAAACCTTTGTTGACTGTCTTGATTCTGTCATCGGCTTGTCCATAATTTGAGCTTTGTTGTTATTGTTTGATCATCTGTCCTATAGGGCTTGTAGTAAAACGAGCCTATTCTCTGTCTTGAGACGTGGAGTTGGTTTATCTGCGAGGTACTCAATTACGGGACAACAATCCTCTACACTAAGTTTATCTACCATACAGTAGGGTTTTTCCGTTATGATTCAAAGACAACTTTCGAAGCTTGTTTTGATTAGGTGTCCAGAATACAGCCAACAAATGAATTCCGTAAAAGTGCGAGCCAAAGCCATTGTAGGTTCAAATTATTGGTGCTTTTCGTAGCCCAGGTTGGTTGGTTCAATAAACCAAGGACCGCCTAGCTTGGAGTTCAGTTGATAAACTTTGAATCATCAGCCCAGGTGATATCATCGGAGCAAGAGCCTATGGGGATAAGTAAGACTGCTAGATCTGCAGCACCAACAGAAGCCGAGAAGCACCACAAGAAGCACGGTGAAGAGCTGCTTTGATTTTATTTTTCTAAGTCTTCAGGAAAGCCTCACGGTTGTAGCAATGGAAACCTCATCCATGAAGAAAAATTATAGGCCATTTCTTTTAACAAGGTCAACGTCAAACTCGACTCCAACCCCGGTGAAACACAAGGAATAAAAAAAATTTCGAAATTAAACCTATCAAACAAACAGTTCACCAAAGTCGACGTTAGAGTGAAATAAGGGCCTTTCCAACCTGTGATTCAGGAACAGCAGGGAAGAACAGGCCCTTTGTTGTGCCCTCTTTTGATAATTTTACTCACCATAATACATTTCGACACCACTACAGGTAGTAATGATGGGACAGTATTGTAAGCAGAGGTTTGAGGCCAAGTGGAAGCTCCCAAAAAGGAGATAATCTTCGGTGTTGGAAATGAAACCCGTAAAACAATTTATAAAGTTGCCATAGTAACTGTTTGTCTACGTCAGTCAAAATGTAATATTTTGACAGCATCAAAATTAATTTCTATTTCATTTTCCCGAAGTTTCGTCACACTGGGCATTGGTTAACTATACTGATAAAACTACTGGGTGACAGAATAGCTATAAAATGTCACTTGAATCCATATTAGCCAACATTTCTGATAAACTCGTAACAAATACTGAAAAGGAATTCAGTAGAACATCGTAATTCTACCATGCGTGCTTTGATGACGAAAATATCAGCATATATTTAAGTGGCTGAATAACGATAGTCAATGTCACTTTCATGTTGCAATGAAAGTTGACCAGGTAGGCTTTCTAGACATTCAGCTTCTTGTCTACCGGATCAATTGAGAAAACGGTTCTCCTTCCAAAAATACAAATTTTGGTCGTATCTAACAATCGCTGAGCCATTTATTATCTATTGCAGTAGCTTCACGACAAGATTCACTAAAAGTAAGACAAAGGCTAAGATGCGTGTAATTCATGTGTTCATCACTTGGAACCCAGTTTTATGCGAAGATAAGCAGACCATTCATCAAAGAGCTTTACAGCTTCTGATATAGTTACAAAATAATAAACAGAAAGCTTATAACGAAAAGGTAGGCTATGAGTGACTGCAAACGCATTTGTCAGAAGAGGGGACGAAAGGACACTTCCCGTGTGTGTGTGTGTGTGTGTGTGTTTATGTGTGTGTGTTTGCACGTCAGTAGGATCAGCTGACTGCGGATCGATACACATACGAAATAAACATGCATGGTTGACGCAGCAGAGATGAGAAATCAATTTTGATAGGAATTCGATAGAAAGTCCTGCGTGACATACAAATCAATACACGCTCTACAAGCTTATAGTGCGACAGTTGTCAGACTAGTGGTGGAAAGAAATATCGAGATGAACGAAGTAAGTTTAGCTTCCCATGTTAAGAAACTCTTACAATGGTACAGTCTGGATCCCCGACCTCTAGTTTCCATGCAGACCACCACACCCTCGTCTCCGCGCTCACGTCATAATTTGTTCATCCACTCCCACTGCGTCATACATTTTTTAAGTTCTGGATCTACGACAGTTTTGATTGATGTTATCATTGAATCTTCAACCCGAATCCGTGCTCCATCCATTTGCTGAACTTATCTAGTCGTACCGCTCATCAATGAACCCTGGTTCTCAGCAAATATTGTTGCTTACGTAACGTTTTTTCCCATAATGTCCCCTGTGCACTGAACCATTAGTTGACTCGATGACTCCGTAGGCTTTGTTTTTCCGCACCATCCTTCCCATACTCGTGTTGGTTCGTACTTGACCCACTCTGCTATCTCCTCGTGTTTGTTGAGGTTACTTGGCTGGACCCCACCTCTTGGGTGTGTGTATCTCTCTCTCTCTCTCTCTCTCACTCTCTTCACTTTTCCTGTGCGAACGGATGACCTTTGGACATTCCGTTTTGATCATGCGATTTTCTTGTAGCCATGCGACTGCAAGTGGCTTTCATCAAGCTTGCTCATGTGTTTGCTCAAGCGACTAATTCTCTCCTGATCTTTGAATAACAATACGCTTCACGTAAACAACTACTCCTTTTTGGAACCATGTGACATGCTCCCGTATAGCCTTTTCGTGTGTTTCTTGTCCACTGCTATCTGGGAGTTTTAAACTTTAATTAAATATCCTGATTCTGTGGACGGCTTGCCCACAATTTGAGGTGCGTTATCATCATCGTTTGATAACTTTGTCTTACAGTACAGTACTTAAGTGAGCTTGTGTTTTCTCCCGTGGGATTCATCTATCTTCGAGTCATGCAGTTACTGGTAGACGGTCCTGTACAGTTGGAAACAAGTTAAACTTTCGATTACAAGACACCTCTGGGAGGAATGATCGCCTTTCGAATGTATTTACCCAGACTCTAACTCGGGGTTGTTCAGTTACGAGGACTAGCTGGCTTTACACAATAATTGTGCTTTTCTCAGTAGGCAAAACCACAACGGGCTGGAAATGAACAGCTTGCACGACGTTTACACGTACAATGAACATTTTTGGGGAAAATACTGCTTCTCCAGACAAATAAAGTGATTGATCAGTGATCCACTCCTCCTGTAAATTAAAACACACTTTCCTCAGTGTTACACCACCTTTCTAATCGAGTATTGGGCTTCCATTTGAGAGCAACAACTTCCAGTATCTTGTACTGAGAGTCAAATCCTAATCCTGTGATCAAATTTACAGACGCTTCACAATGCTTTCTTTACCAACGTGAACTATTTGTCTGTTTGCAATAATTTCGTAAAATCTGTAAGGAAGTAAGTGCTGTCAATGGTCTCTATCTTTAGAGACCAAAACGAAATATTTCCCGGTTTATTCATATGTATCGATATCGCAGCTGTTGTTAGTTCTCATTCAGGCACAAACCATATTTCTTTACGGGTAACGGACCGTTGCTGTTAAAAACACGGTGACGGAAGGGCACTCAACGTTGACAAGAAACAAAAAGCTGAGATACATGTCAGATAGTCTGAAGGTGGGACGTGTGTGACTCCCAATCAGGTGCCCCGAGTTCCAGGTCCCAATTCGGGGCTCGATGAAGGTGCATTTCTGATAATTCCTAACGCAGATCAAACAACCGTTAGGTACTTTCATGGCTTTTATTGGCGAGTTAAGCTATGGTCCTTCATGATAAATCAGTTTATAAACCATACCGTTTTTTTGTGTAGATAATAACCTCCTGCTAGTAAAATATCCGTCAATGGGTTTGTGAATTGACGAACACGAACACACACACAAACACACACGAAATAATAAAAAGGACGTGTTTGAAATACAGGAACCGTTTTGGAACTTTTGTCACGAAATTTTTGCTTCACTCGTGCCTTGTTTTACCGGAATGAAGAGCAGTTTTACAATCATTTTATGCAACAGAATTTCCATTGTTTTATTCAAATTGAGTTATGGACTTCACTGTAGGAACAATCCGAGGCTCTTGAAACTTATCATGAATAATTCAATAAAATACACGTTTTTAGGTAGACATTACATAAAAATGAATGGACTAATCCTTGGGTCCTTGAAGGTCAAGTATGAATGTTTCCATGAGATTTATTTAGCCAGATTGGATGGGGGAATTCCCCTTTGTAAACCAAGATTCAGTGACTCGCCAAAGTTCGAAGTCCGCTTGTGTGATGATCTCATGGTTTCCTACTTTTTGTTCAGAAACTAATGATATTTCGATTTTGACTTAGAAATTATCCCTCGGAAGGAATTCTCAATCCATTTGTAGCCGCACTAATCGGAGGTCAAACACAAGGTGAACGAGTCTGCCCTGTATTATGACCAATATTTGTGGAGCTGAACGACCTCCTGGAATAATAGGCTTCACGAGCACTAAAGAACGCGTTTACTCAACTTCCAAACACGGAAATAACGAATTCCAACAAATCAAATCCAAAGAGAAACGGAACATTCATGCTGATTGATGTGGTATCCAAATACTGAACAATAATAAATCAAAACTTTACAGAACATACTTGGCTGTGCTCGTTCCCAAACTGACCTTGAGAATGAAACAGAACCAATGATAACGAACGAACAAAAACCAAATTGTCCGAACCGATCATAACGACTCGACAAAATTGAAGCAGTTAAACAAGGATTGAAAATGAAGAATAAATAGCCACTCCCAATGGAAGTAGCTGAATTCAGTGAATTTTTTTACATGCAATCTGCTACAACTTGTGGAAGGCCTTAACACTGTCCCAGGAAACCCCACCGGATTTCACCCAATACTCACTAAAGTGAAGGAATCGTTGTTTGTAAAATGTATTAATAAATAATAATAACCCGAAAATTTTAGGAATCTCTGATCTCTCGAATAGCATACTGTCCGTCCGATAGCTTACACGCTTGAGCAACAACAAGACAAATGAATTGGTTTTTTGTATATTGATGTATAAATTAAACCAAACAACTACGGTCACATCAGCGAATAATCAAACCGTGTACCCATGACCTTCGTGAGCTCGTTTGCGCTTCCTTTAATGATAAACAGCCAAACATAAGTGCGGCTTATCTGATCAGCTTTCCGTATCATCAGACTGCCCACAAGTCATTCATAACAGAAACACTAGCCAAGTCCAGGAGTCGAGTTATCCACTCACCGGTCATTGCTTCAAGAGTGATCATTTTCTACAAATGCGTGCTATCCCAGAGTACATAATCAAGGTGATATCTGCAACTCAAAGTTCATTCGATTTTGTTTTCACCCACCTTGGTATCGAGGTGCAGGTTGGCCACCCTCGCAGCTGGGCGGACCGAACTAACGACTTTAACGTGCATTCAACTCACAAGCACACACTCCTCTAAGGCTCGCGAAAGATAATTAGGCACAAAATTAAGTGATACCTGTTCAGTGGTGAACAAGACCTAATTTCAAGCAAGATTAGCAAAAAAACGTGCTACTGATCTAGGCCACTAGCAAATACTCCATGGCATAAAGAGCCACGAAAGGAGGCAAACAATTTGATTTCATTCAACTCGCCAAACAACTAGCAGCGAAGGCTTATTCTTCTGAGGACAGGCATGACCGATTACAGAACTGGCCGTCATAGCCACGTCACTCATAAACATTGTAATTCAGCGTCTACACTAGGAGAGCAGATACTAATGCGGATAATAGGACGTATGTTTGACCTTCACTGAAAAGGGTCAAGGATAATATAACGACGCAATATGGAAAAATATTCATCGACCAAATGTTAACTAGAAAACACTAACACTAAGGAAAATATAACGGGTGACAGATAAGTCATTAGTCCTGAACTTTATAAAACAACATATCTATACAGCAAACGCAGCTTATGCACATCCAGTTTGAGAACCACGTGGGACATATAAACTATCACATCCCCCACCAACCCATTTTTTCCAGGAAGCACTTTATTCACTATCCATACAGGCCCCTGATTTCCGGGCGAACTCTCAGTAACTAAAAGGATTAAGCAGCCTGGTTCAAGATCTTCATTTACTTTCAGCCACTTATGTCTTTCATGCAACAGGGATACCTATTCAGGTTTCCAAAGCTTCCAGAACGTACCTGCTAAAATCTGCACTCGTTTCCATTGCCTTACACGAGTATGCTGGAAATCCCGTTGAAAGAATATGGTTTTATTGATACGAAGCAGAAGCAATTTACTACGAGTTAAAGCTTCAAGATCCCTCGCAATGTCCGTCACAAGCAAAAGTGCACCTTCACAAAGTATTCCTTTTGCCTCTGCCAAAAACGTCAATCAACTTTCTTTCGGTATTTGTTGACCTAGAAATACTGCATCAAAACACATCATACAGAACGTATCATATGCGCACGCACTCCATCCAAATGACTGGTTTCGAGTGATTCGAAAAGCCATTTGATTTCACGTTTTGATGTGAAATGGTAGAAGCTATCTTGAGAGAAATTTTGGATGTCAGTTTGAAGCTCATCTCACGCTCCGTTGAGATTACTTCCGTTATTGCTGAAGATTGCTAAAGGCTGCCCCTTTTTGCAATAAATCGTATTAAGGCTTGCAGGAATGAATCAGTGGAGAGCAAATGGTTGATCTCGATATGCTCCTTTAGCACATTTAAACAGGTGTACAAGCACTCAAAATGTTTTTCCTCACATCTATATTGTTTCACAGAACGGCCTTCATAAATCACGAACACTTACACACGCAAAGGTGTAACTCACATGTATTGCGCGCTCCCAAAGTAATGACACCATTCGCTAGCAGCACCAACGTACGGTCCATCTATGGCAGGGTCAGTATCTTCCAGCAACATGTCACACAACTTCCAATCTCTTTTCAACCTAAAGTTTCCCTCAAAGGGCAACCAAGACTTGTGACCAACCAAAATGGTTTTACCATTTCATGGTAGTATTTCATTATTAGTTCGGTTACCCGGTGCGAAGTTGGCAAAATAATTGGATGCTTTGCCTCAAGCGACAAATTAGATCATCCGTACCTGTCTTCCATATACAGTACCCCATCAATCAGGACAGGGCTTGATTTCCGGATAGAGCTGCGCACAAGTGAAACTCAAAAATCTACTCCGGATTCTTCCAGTTCGACTTTATTAGTAAAACACTCACCCTGCTCTAGCCTTACAATCACTTCACAACAGTTTCTCCTTTCTTGAACTGTTAAATGACCTACTTGCAAGGACAAGTCACTTCACCCTTTGGAGAAAATAGGTAGGTATTGCTTGTGTCGTACTATCCAAGCAACACTGCTTAGAGGAGCTATCCACGACAGACAGCTCTCGAACTGCGACTGAAATGGCTTGTAATTCACTGAACTAGCCACCGTACACTTCTTCGCCTCTAAAAGTTCAGGCCATACTTCGATAAGAGTTTCACCGTTGGATTCAGTAGCTCTCGTAAACCATAAAACTTTGGACCGTAATACCACAGATGACGGTCCCTTTCCTCAAAACACGTCACTGGAGAAACCGGGTCTGCTGGATTCTCTTTTCCTGACACATGTCTCCATTGCTTGGGAACTCAGCAGGCACGTACCTTGGACACTCTGTTAGCAACAAGGGTAGCGGAGCTTTCTTTATCGCTCCTCACCTAATAAAGAGCTGTGATAGAATCAATCAAAAAACCCTTTCTTCTTAATCATTTCTGCCATTCAAAAAGCAGCCACAGATGCAGTCGCCCCCAACCTCGCTATGGAAACCGTCTTCAGAGGTGCCACACACGACGGAGAAAACATAAGTACACATTTTGATTCCGATGTGTCGGATACAAATCTAATGTAGGACACTGCTCCGCAGCGATCTTCAGAAGTACCACATGATAAATGCAATTCAACGTCCGCATCTGCATTCGAAACATCAGGTACGTAACATCGTTGTACTCCTACCATTTTGATCTCTTTTACAAGCTTCCCCGTTTCTTTGTACTTTGTTTCAGTATCCACCCCCGGGGATTCTTCTTGACCAAATCTCTTGCGGCCCAGTTCGTGAAACCGCGGTTCCATGAGTAAAATTAATGAACCAGTTCAACCTAGAGCATTGTGGATTAAGGCCACTCGCGGCAACAACGCTCTTTGTGTTGTTGGCAGATCCTTGATGTGAACATAGTACACAAATGATTCTAGGTCAACGTTCCGAACCAAACCTAAAGTTCTCAGTTCCTACCATCGGTCTGCGTCGACGGTTTATAGCCCTTTTTCTTCCATCAACCGGAATGGAGTATGAAATCTCTTGTTAGTTACTCAGCCACTTGATTAACCTAAATCAGTCAAAACCAAACACAGTGCTTCTGTGGCATTATTAACAGAAGTTAAACAATCAACAACATGAAAATCTTTTTGAATCACTTGTGATACATCCGACGAGAACTGATGCCCAAAGAATGTAATTGTTTTCTCCAGAGCAAAACCCACATAACGTGTTGATGAAACCTCTTCAAAAGGGTGCCTCCTCATTCAAAATTCCTTCAGCTTAACGGTTTCACCTTCGGGCAATTGGAGAAACCGAAGGGCATCTCGATTTCCCTCGAGCACTTTCACTTCCAGGAACATATCTTCGATATCGGTGCACAAAGCCACAGGCTTCCGACAAAACCAGAGAGGTACACCTACCAAAACTTGGAAATAAGTTAGCACGCTGCTATAAAAATGCGTTTAGCGATTCCTCTTGAAATACTGCAGTACAAAGACCACTGGAACATTTTCCAGCTTTTTGGGACTGAGCACCACATGGTGTGGCAGATATCACCTGATACTCCTATCTGCCTTGGGCTCCTCTGACACCTGCACCGCTTATTTACTTCTGGATCCTGGAGATACCTAATTTCCCAACAACCTCAAACGACGGAGAGCGATCGATCGATTGCACAGTTTCACTAGACTAACTTCCATCCACGGTTAAGCAACGCTAAGATATTCGTTCTTGAGTCCTAACGACCTTTCCAGAATTTGGATGGCCCTTTCGTCTATCACAGACAGTTAGGTTCCCAACGGAACACCGTCATCAAAATATTTATCACAGAAATTTCTGAGGTTATTTTCAATATCATGCTGACTGTGTAAAGGACGCTTTCTTAGCTTATCCAATGGACGTCGCATGACCCAGCGAAACGTCGGGTAGTCAACATAAGGTTCTCTTTTAGAACTCTGTTCTAAAACCAGGTACAAAGGCGGAATATCTAAACTAATTTCCACCTCGATCACTGGGTCGGAAAAAGCTACAAATTTTATTCCTTTTAAATGACCCCACTTGGACAAAATATCCTGGCTAGGTGTCATTGTTTTGCACATCCAGAACTGATGGAACGGTATAGGCGCATTTCACTCTGATCACTTCTGTACCATCCGAAGAATTCAAACTAAACAGTGATCTTTCACTATGCTGTGTAGAATTCCCAACGGCAGTGTTCAAGTTGATTATAAATATCTCTCCTATTAGACCTAAAAGTTCGGCTAAGTCACTGCGCACAAGAGGGTTATCAGCACCCTTGTCGAGGAAAGCACTGATGTGCCGGAACCCGTTGGGACCTTAAAATAATGACCGAAGCAATCCCAAAACTAACACCGACACCCGTGGGAAAAAGCTGATAAGATGCGCTAAGCACAGAAACCTTATTCGTTCAAGCAACAAACGATAATGACGGTGATCGCACTTTTTTTCTTTAGATAGCCTCCCAGAATGACATCTATTAGCACGATAACCAGTACGCAAGCAAACGAAGCTATCCTTTGATCGAGACACAAACTCCCAACGGCCTTTGGGCAACAATACCTGAATGCCTTGACAGGCCTCCAAGTTATGTCTGCTACGACACTCAATGCAGCTGGCATAATTTATAGATACCGCAAATGTTTTATGATTCTAACGGCCCTTCTTTGAAGTAGCTAGATTATTCTTTCGTTCACGGAGTAGACCACTGTATCTACTGCTTTGTAAAAGTGCATCAACACTAAACAGCTGACACAGATCGCGAAACCTTGGTTCGTTGTCTGTCTGTAGATATCTTCGACCCTTCTTACCCAATCAACTGCCATGTACCATGTACTCAAAACCGCCTCTAGAGTGTGAACCGAATCAACTTGCTAGCAAAAGGCGACAAGGCCTCCGAATCTTGTGCAATCAATCCTGGTCTGGTTATCTCCCCTAGCATACACCGTATGAAATGATACCTTTGACCAAACGTTCTCTCGATATGCCTTCCGTTCGCTGATAACCTTCACAACGTCGAACACAAAAAAATAGTAATAACTCTGACCGTCATCCGTAACTCGGCTCTCGATCTTACTTTAAAATTGTTGAAAGAACGAAATCTACAATAGGGGAGAACCATTGGACTTAATAGGTTCATATATGAGGAATTCTATTCCTACTAGTAGCTGGTTTATTCCATCTATATCGTACAACGGGTCAGATTTCTCAACATAATGAACGCTGTCGCAGCGGCTCCCACTAATCTTAGGAACGTTGGTGTCCATGATGGGCACTTTTGTAGAAACATGCCATCAGTCCTTTTTCCGACTGATGGCTGCCCCGTAAAAATCTTGGTATCGTGTCACCTAAGTGTCTCATCTGCCCTCTGTTTGGCTTCAGCCACCCTAGGTATAGCTTCAAAGGGACCCACCTCTAATTGAGCACTCTCGAACTCTAGGTTGACCTCTCGGTGAACTTCGGCAGTATAGCCACTAACGAATGATGCAATAGGAATATCGAAGGGTGGTGTAACGGCCACATCCGCTGGTGAGTGGCAATCAAAATTATCCTTACTATTTGACCGCATCATCGGCAGCGGAAGATTAGAGGAGAAGGCCAAATTTAAAACTCAAAACAACAAGAAGGAGTTGAAAGTGAGGAGGTTCAAAGCCACAAATGCACAAATACAGAAGGAATTTTACAACTGATTCTTTTAGCAGCCGAAAACAGTATACAACGAAGGGTAACTGTAAATTGACTGATGCAAATCATCCAATGGTTGAAGAATTGCTCACCAAAGCAGTTGCCAAATACAGTATGACGGCCCGGAATAATAGGCTTCACGAACACAGAAGAACGCGTTTACTCAACTTCCAAACACGGAAATAACGAATTCCAACAAATCAAATCCAAAGAGAAACGAAACATTCATGCTGATTGATGTGGTATCCAAATACTGAACAATAATAAATCAAAACTTTACAGAACATACTTGGCTGTGCTCGTTCCCAAACTGACCTTGAGAATGAAACAGAACCAATGATAACGAACGAACAAAAACCAAATTGTCCGAACCGATCATAACGACTCGACAAAATTGAAGCAGTTAAACAAGGATTGAAAATGAAGAATAAATAGCCACTCCCAATGGAAGTAGCTGAATTCAGTGAATTTTTTTACATGCAATCTGCTACTACGTGTCGAAGTCCTTTACACAAGCATCCAGCATGACTGATGCAACATCTAAGCTGTAGAAGCCTCGGACAGAGTTTGGTTACTTGACTTGTGTGAGTAGTATAAATATCACTTCATTCACCAATCACTTCATCGCGCAGTAACAAAACTCAGTTCATAACTGACAATCGTATTGCATTCTAGTTAAACATTATCAGATGTTATGCAAATCTATCAAGTCGAAACTGGGACTAGAAAGAGGGATATTTACTGCGAGGGGCAAGGCGGTTGGTCAGCTAAACGTATACACTGGAAATGATTCCTAATAGGACTGGAATAGCCATGTCTATTTACCATGGTTTTCAGTGATGAGTTGAGAGATGATCATGCACCATAAATCATTTCACAATCAATGTAATTTACTATTATTTACATTGATAATATTGTAGCCCGCTGCTTTGTAATTCTCGAGTGGAACAGGAAAGTTCATATGCCTTCTAGTGAAATAATCGTCTTGTAAAAGGCTACGAAATGAAATTTGAAGATTTAAAATACACTATCTCAGTGAGTATAAAGATGACACGTTAACAAGTGCTGGGTGACCGAAATCTTACAACCAAGGCAGCAGATGATATTTCCGTGTTTGACTCTATTCTGTTCCCAACCATGAATGAAAAGTCAACTGCACAGGTCATGGTAACAAGTTCGTAGAATACGGCCTGAAAGAATGAGGCACCATGAACCTGATATTTCGAACTAGGAACCAGGTTAGGAGTACAATTCCCCCAATAAGCCAGAAAAACGTGGTCATGATCATGATTATCATTGTCGTCGCACAGCTTTAAACAGCAGGGCAAGCCCCAATGACCATTGTTTTTCTCACTGTGTTTCACTTAGTAATAAAAAAAATTGAATGTACAACCTGGTTACTATATACGTATGTGTGGTTGGATGTGGAATATTGGTGGCATTTAACAGCAAAGAAGCAACAGTGAATTGAGAATTAGTAATTATTGACGAACGGTTTTAGAAAAGTTTCCTGTTTGTCAATTCTCAAGTATCTGGTTCAGACCGCTACAACGAAATTTATTTCAGGTGGTAAATAGAGAGTTCCCTATGTAGCTTACCACTAAGAGCTTTGGGGTTGAGATTTTCTTCTGTTAGTGGTCCGATGGACCCTTATGGCAACGCATGAATTCTAAATTGCCCCGCCGCATTCGTACGGCATGAAAACACACGCCACCGGGTTTTGGTCTTATTGATCGGTACAGCTTTAGAATTTTCCGATTTCCTGATATGCGTGAAACTGGCTCATATGATCTGTGAGAGATGAATTCTGGGTTCCCTCAACTTTTCGTGACCAATTCAGTTTTTATGGATCATATATACTGAAGGAGCTTGCTTCAGTTTAGATCGGATGACACTGAATAGCATTTTAAATGGTTCATCTTATTTGATGCGAAAATGAAAAGTTATATCGGGGTAAATAAAACAGAACTACTCAGCCGCCCTCTTGTGTTTTAGTAATCAAGATATCTCTTCCTAAAGGGAATACTTTAGGGAGATGATAACCTTGCTGCTGATCACAAAAAATGCTTTAGAAGCGACAAAGGAAGAATTACATGTTAATTAGGACAAGACAAGTTAGAAAAAACAGTATTCCGATTACTAATGTATAACGTCGTCCATGTACACAAGGTTCGCCATCGAGACGTTATTTAGTATCTATGCAAGAACACCAAAGATAAAATCAATTTTTGTGGAGAGGATTATGACTCATCTGACACAAATGCATTCGCCACAAGGCTTTGTCTGGTCTTCCGTGTCTAGATTGTTCTGGGACTTGTTAAACGTGAGACACCAAATCAAGAGCTTCATCTCAATTTTGAATTGTCCATCTTTGTTACAGAAAAAAACCTCTTCAGAAGAAGCAGAATTTTCTAAGTTATCATCTCTTCATATATAAAAGCCGAAAGTTTGAATTAGTCCGTTGTCATGGCAACCGCCCCTGGTATTGCATATCAGTAGCAACGGTCCGTGCTTCAATTTGATTCGGTTTTGAAAATAATTTGCTTTTAAAATAGCTTGTATCTACTTATTTTACAAGACTCTTTCCCCGAAAATCGTAACATAGTTGTTTCTGTTGTGAGTTATGTTGTGGTGCAGAAATTCAAACCGACATTTACAGGGATGACATTTCCAAGCAGCGGGAATGACAACAAAAATATTACGAAAATAGGTTTTCTAATAATTTCTAAAATCATATTCCCGGACATATGCTGCGGGTTGAACTTCTTCTGTGCTTGTAAATTGTACCAATTTTTTGATACCAGCTGATCAATCTGCAGTCGGTTCTTTTTGAATTGGGTTTTGGAGGTCAATTGCCGGTAAGTGCTGGTTAGTTTTTAAATCCAGGTAAGCTAACTACCATTGTTTTCTTGTCCTTAATCAACAATTGCTTGGATTTCCAAATATTTATTCCTCCCCCCCCCCCACTTTTTATTCTCTATTCCTTTATAACTCTTGACGAAAAATGCACACATTTCATTTTTCTGACATAGCCTACTTGGGAATAGATCACAAATAATGTTCGAAGCGAGCTTGAGGGGAATGTGCCGCTCACTCGGAATCTCTCTCTCCCTCGAAGCTCATGGTAACAGATAAGGGCTAGACCAGAACTAATAACTGCGCGACAAAAGCGTTTTCCTAACTGGAAGTATTTGTCTTTTATTACGTGCAAATGACCGCAACTTATTCTAGTCGGCATAAATCCAACAGGAAATTTTGGACAGTAATCAAAAATACTTCGGCAGATGATCAACAGTGGTGTTCCTTTTAATCTGACCAGTGTGTTCCTTTTTGGGTAAATGAGGTTGGTAAACACTATATGCGAATCTGTTTGGCTTTCCCATTCGATGCTACTGGTATCTTCTGGTTGACAGAAAAACTTGTCAACAGTAGTTCTCAGCGTGTTACGGTCATCATCAATGCAGCTGGAAAATATGAAATTGGAATTCATCTGGTTGGGTTGTAAGTGTTCTACCTGTATACGACTATATCATTGAAAAGTCAGTTAGATCTTGAGCAAGCACCTAATCCAAACACTTGTCGGTGGTTGGGACATGTGTTATGCAAACCCCTTAGGCGAACGCTTCCGAAGCGCTTTGTTTTCCAAGGTCTATGTTGTTTGTAGGACTGATCGAGTTGGTCAGCCAGAGGCAGACTAAAAACGACTGAAAACTTTCACTAGTAGAATCGGCCATGCCAGAAATGCCGACTTGGATCCACGAGATACACCTGTCGGATGGATGGATACAATCTGCAATATGGCTAGGTAAATTGGTTAGCAACGTACTCGCTTTCGAACCGTATTTCAACCCATATGAATTGTGACCTTGATGGCTGAATAAGTAGAACGGAACAAACTGTGAATCGATGAGAATAAAATAAAACGACAAACAACTGCCTACGTCCACTATTTTCTCACAAAACTGTCAACGTGTATTGGATCCTGCTTCGAAATGACGTTACCTTTGGAGAAGGTCTTGCCATTCATTCAGGATAATAACAGAAATGAGTTCAAAATCTCGTCCGTAAAACGTTCATCACAAACAAATATGCTCATAGCTATTGAACAATCTTGGTTTATCACTGGCTATCCAAACACAATGTTAATTTGTTTGTCTGAAGTAGATGCAGACATTTTATTGTTTTGCTTGTTAGACATTGTCAGAGTCAGTTTGACTGCTTCGACTATCCCATGAAAACCTGACCCAAAAGTGCAAAACCAAGCCTTTGGGTTTATTTAAAGCATTAAATTTGAACCATTTCTATCATAGCCAAGTTTGGGAGATTTCGAACACATCGATAGCATGGTGTGAGATAAGATGAGCAACGGAGCTGACCTATTGTATGCCAACTGGATTAGTTAACCTAGTCTATACATGATTTATTGTACGCCTGCTACTATAACTGTATTTCAAGATTTTTGTTATGGATGATATATTCCGAATAAGAATTGGTATTGTTCTATCCTCTATAAATGAAACCAAAAAGAAAAGGTGGCGAAAATGAATCGCATTTACTATGCTGGATGCCGTGTGAAAATAAGATTCGACAGCCATTGATTCACAGCAGAAAAACTTTCATTCATGGCTCTTGAATAGTACAACATGCGAATCTCAAAGTACCTCAAGGCTTTGTTATGACGATTAAGTTATCGAGAAAATTCACACACTTTCCAAAAATCAACAAGAGGCAGTTCGTTACCAACTAGCCTTTTGAAGTACTGTTACATTAGCCCGGTGCTGAAACAGCCGACCGTTGTCAAGGTCAAAGTGGATATGAACACGGAACTTGATTGAAAGTTAACTGGAACATTAAAAGACACACCTTTTATATTTGCAATTTCCAAGACTAAACAAGTTGCTTGTATCCCATGGCACATGTCTCCTTTCCTTTCCCGAGCAATGGGACAGTTGGTTCTAGTGATCATTTTTTTCGAAATCGAAGTCCCCACAAGGTCATACTAAGAGCACGGTTACCGGCAGTTAAATAAAATTACTTAGACAATGTAGGCATTGTTTGGTCTTCCGATTTTAAATGCCCCCTGGTCTTTCCACCCCTCATCTATATTTACTGCTTTGGATACGACATTCATTCAGCTTGAAATGCCGTTGTCTGGAATTATTATTAGTATAGGCACACGACTGCCTGACGCAGAATTACTAAAAACTAACAGATGCAGGAGACAACAAGTCGTTTTCTTTTGCTGATCTCGGCAAAGAGGTGTTGATTTATTTGATTGGCCATGGAATTGGGTTTCAAACGACTCTCCAACAACAAACACTCATTTTCAGTTGTCTTTATCTGTGCCAGCATATCGAAAATGACTAATCCGATAGGAAACTTGTTCAAGATCGTTGCGGAGTTAGATGCGTCAAAAACTAAACACTATAAATTTTCATGATCCAAGTCTTTATGCGGGATAAAAGCGTGTGCTTACCCAGTTCGTAACCTATCCGGTTGTGCTACGTCTACCGGAGGAGCTTACGTTTTTTCAAAATACTTTTGTGTCTCTAAGGATGGAGTGGTCAAAATGCTATGCGTGACACATATGCGTGTGTAACTTGAACCACATTGCAGACAAATACACACAAAACTTAACTATATGAACCATTTTTAACCAAGCCTGAATGTTCCCAAAGACACTCACAGGTTAGCAAACGTTCATGCTGTTAGTAGTGCACTTCTAAGGTAAACGGCTTAACATGGATAGGAAATGAGTTCCATCAGTGGGATTGCTGTATCCATTACTGTCGGTATCTTCAGTATTTTCACTGTTTTCACTTGTTTAAATTAGGATTTGATATTGAAACCTTTCAAGTAAAAAACAAAACATTTCATAGAAGATGAAACTAGCAGCTTTATTGAGAATCAAGTTTTGATCTTCAGAACCTCGTGTGATCAACACTGAAACCCCAGGTTCTAAATAGACATTGCTAAAGTCATATATGTTAGTACGATCACGTTGACTGTCGCGAATTCCTCACTATACACCTCAGCAGTGCTCGAAGCAGCATATAAAAAAGAACGCATTATATCTTTCTACTCATCTATTCACGTGATATTTTGTAAACATCCACTTACCTTTTTATTCCTACGATGAAATTCGTTGCTTCATTTTCCAGGTCATTTTCTTGTGCAATAGATCATGCGTAAAGGAAGCTACTGCAGATGGCTAAAAGCCGCTGAAAAAACTGTGAGCAAAATCTCTCAATCTGCCTCAATCCTCAATTGATGGTAGCTAAATATTACCTTTGCATTTCAGTTTTTCAGCCATCATTCTACGGTATCCTGATGGAGATACAATTCAAAATTCATTTTATTTGAATAATGCGTACAAGCCCTATAAGAATAAGTTGAACTCCACTTTCGTATGTTTCATTTACCGTGGAAGTGACATTATCAATGCAAAGACAATGGTATTGACTCGAATTTAGTAATAAACTTTCATGCTTTCCCTGTTTCGAACATGATATCTCAAAAGATCTTAAAATCACGTGGTTGAGTAATTCTGAAAATTCGGCTCTTATTTTTTTTTTAATTTTCTGTGCTTGGCTTGGACAATTACCCCTTTGAGTAGATCGAGTATTCCCAAACTTTCTGATTTCCGAAATCCATTAAATGAGTCGCAACAATACGATCAGAGAATCACTCGTCATTTCTAATCGTCTGGCAGCGGAATTCGGACCCTATTTAGGCTGCTTCCCCTTTGGGATAGAAATATAATTTTATTTAAATGCTAAATTTCAGTTTTTCCGCTCAATGATTCATTGTGCGGTATCAAAGCTCAACTCGCTAATGAATCTCGTAGAAGCATTGTGCAACGGTTTAATTGGGCTCATTAGAAATAAGCTTCACGAATGCTTTTCTACCGGTACCCGATTCCGGGATTCATTATTACGAGATACACAAGTCACTACCCGGCTATCCGGGCTAGCTCTCCGCTGTTTCTTTAAAGACGACACAACGCACCGTTCCACCTCTGGTTCTGAACAGTAAAATCCCGTCTTCAGCACAATAATCGACTTCTGTGATAAATATCTTTGCCGTAGGGACTTGAAGGAAACGAAGAAATCTACTGACCTTAATTGTTGGATCGGTGTCAGTAGTGAGATGGCTCACTTCCGTTCATTGTTTCTATGACATGAGGAGCCGGAAACATAGAGAAAACAGAAAATTCGCTTGCACTTTTCGCATCCAAATGTCCGCACCAAGAACCGGAACCAAACAGATGGTATTTTCCTTACATGACATTATTTTGATATTCGCTCTAATTAATCGCATCCTACTGATCGTATCGCGAGAGATCACTCAAAATGTTTTTGCTCAGGAAAAGATTCCCCAGGCAATATCAATAGTAAGTCCTCCATTTCACCTTCAATTAGTATTTCACATCTAAACAGATTGCTTTTGTTTCTTTTCATTCTGTTCATTATTGAAAATGATAGTTATTGACATGTCAATACAACGTATTGGTTTTCCTGGGCGATAATGTGCCTTAGTTTTTCATGGTTTATCCCATCATACGAGAATAGCAAACATGCTGTGTCCGATAAATAACACTCATAAACGTCTCTTAGAGTCAGATGGAATGAAGACGCTCTACCCACGGTAGGATGAGATCAGTCGGTTCATGGACAAAACTTTTCCCAGTCTGAAAGTCTCATGATTTGTTGAATTGGAAAAACACCATAAAAGAGAAAAAGTATCTGGAAAATATAGGGTCTAGAAAAAGTCTGTGGTAATCCTCGACTGAACCCTTTGGAAATTATATCCGACATGAACTTCGCATTTAAAAGAATTAAAAAAACTGCTTTTAAAAGTATGTTCACTGGATGGATCAACTTTGGATGACTGAGTAAAAGATTCTGAGTAATACTATGTGGGTAACGGAAAATGCTTTTTATCATGTACCTTCTTTTGTTTTCCTCCGGTCCAGAAAATAAACTGGATTTATTCCAATGTTTCATGCTTTGAAGCTTTTGCGAAATGATAATTTGCCTCTCTATGCTATTCCCTGTTGATACTGAACAGGCACACAAGTTGAAATTGTAAACTGCTTGTCATTCCTTTTGACCGGAAATTGATTATTAAGCACACGTACATATCCCGGTCTCGGTCATACGACAATCTAATGTAGCTAAGCCAGGCAGACAAGGGAGAGAATCAACCACGAACCCCGTTTCCTTTGTCCGAGAAGCCGAGCGTTTCTTCCCCATTATCACAGCGGGGTTCTGTGCACTTTTTCTTGTGGGACCAAAACTCATTGTCAGACCGAAAGGAAGACAGACGCTGTAAGTCAGAGGGAGGCAAACAAGTATGAATAGAGCTAAGGCCGAGAGCAAACAAATTGTGGCCTAATGGTGTCCATTTCAGTCCATGAGTGGGGAGTTCTGGACAGTACAAAGGTCTGATAAATGGGTAAATACAATACGGGTTACTTACTCAGCGACTACGGTGCGCTGGTTAGTTGTTTGTATGTTCTACATACCGCAGTAAACAACCCTTAGGGATCGTGCTAGCCGACAACAAAGTGAATATCGATCCACATCCTCCCTACAAGATAAAAGCAATCAAAAAGACTACCAGGCCACGTACTTAGGACTCACGTATCTGACAGTCAAGCCAAGGACACGAAAACTGTATTGAATGCCTAGTAATAAATAGATGTTTTAAGGATAGACGTAAAATTTATTTAATAAGCACCCGTTCACTACAGTTTTACAGACTTCAAATGAACATTGGATGGTGGCTTTGTTATGTTTTCAGTACCAAAATTCTCCGGTGGTTCAAAAGTATTACACTGAAGGAATACCCAAGTTATCTGGGAGGGTTAAACACTATGTTGGAAGGAGTGAATATTCGTCTTGTTAAAACCGAATGGATGGTCTCCTATGGTGCATCAGCAGCATACTGAAATGCAATATTTTGGTACGATCCAACGGAAATCATTCTTTTGTGAACAGAGCGATTGATAATCCTTTTACCAACAATACAAAAAAATTTTGAGCTTTGAACTCCCAACACTTGTTAGTCAATTGTGACCCAGAACAAGTAATATTTCAGTGACACTCACAAATCATCCGCAAAGGTAGTTTAGTCATTTTGGACTACAGTTAGTCAGACACGAGGTGCGGCCACTCGGATTACTATTTCTCGGCAAAATTTTCACCAGGAGACCAAACGATCGGGATCAATAAAATCCAAAAGAACAACTTCCAGTAGTAATATCAAGAGGGTGGAAAAAACGAGTAATTTCAAGAGAACTAGTTTTTGCGAGACCTGGCCACATCATTGGTCATCTTTGACCATTGAGTGATTGGATCTTTCGGAATCCACCAAGTAGTCTTAACTTGTTCTTAATGGCCAAGCCTAGCGGTCAGGTTTATCCTAGCTTGATTTCATGTTATGGACCGAATTTCATGGTATTCTTCACCTCAGTGGTTAGTGCACGCAGAATTTACTTATCCTGGGATAATTGTACAGTATTTTGTAGCAGGGTGAGCTTCACTGTTTCGTCGAATGATTTGCCTATCGAACTCCATGCTCTCTGCTTCTGGTTAGCCGTTGTTTTCTCCTCCATTTCCCCTTCCCTAGACATTACAGTTTGTAGAGGGTAAGTTTCAAAACTTACTTTTCTGCATTGTGCGCAGTATCAAAAAGTAGCATTTTTTCAACGGATATAATTCTCAAAATAAAGGAACAAAGGTTTAATGATTCAGGTGTGACTCGGGAAGGGCGTCCTTCAGCCTCATCATTTATCATCTGTTGTTACCATCATAGCCGCGAAGAACTATGTGTAGATGAACGGCAAAAAACTGACGAGCTGTGTTCGTTTCCACCTAGATCAGCATTCTGAACTGCGTAGAATAACTCACGTAACAGCTGCAATGTGCATTTGACATCTGCTGAACAGATGGATGATACTTCGACGCCCTATATGTGTCACCTTGGCCAAGAAAGAGCCTGAATTCGCTATGCCTGAAGGCACTTCCCCTTCTTATCCGATGCTTGGGAAAAAAGCAGGTGCCTAGATGACAGAACTTTTTAACTAAATGGGAAGGAAATGTCTGATGTCGGACCTCTCCAATCCGCAGCAGTATCCCGACGATTTTGGATGCTAAATAACCAATTGATGATTTGAGAACCGCCACATCCTACATTACCACGAGATGCAAACAAAGAACTCAATAGTTCAAGTTGACCGTGGAATTAATTTGTCATTCCAACAGAACAATTCCTTCAGGATTTCAGCGGTCTGGTAAAAGAAAGTACGTGGGTTTCACGGAGAAACAAATTTGGAACAGAGGTTCCAGACTTGGTATGTGCACGATAAAGGAAACTTAATTAACAGTTGCCATAAATAGAAGCCAACAGTTCGAATGCCTCGAATCGTTTCTCAACGATGAGACCGAATTCACGGTTGATCTTTTCATGAGATGCCATTCCAACGTATTGGACTTAAAACACTGATGGGTTTGTGGGAAGCCGAATATAATGATTTCTTATTCAATGGAAAATAGCAACATATAAAACTCATTGGATTTAATACCCTAATTGCATGAAATGACTAAGAACTACTACATGAACCGCATATCTGTTCTATTTTGTTCAAGAAAGGATTCTCCTTTCACACTGTCCTTATAGACGTCTCACCCAGGCATACCGGTTGCATGGAATCTGATTGTGTTTAGTTTGGTTGATGTATCCGATTGGATACGGGACGTAAACAATGTCAATGTGAGAGGAGAAAACAGTTTTCTCACTCGATGCCAAGTCTCAATGCACTAACGTATCATTACCAGAAGCTGCTGGTTTTTTGGTATTGAAGTAATGCCATTCGGAGTGTTTACTTTTGAAATGTTTACCTGAATGCCTGAATGCCTGTAAAAATGTCCTATATTGATTTCACGCAAACATGTAGACAGAAAAGAAGGCTGGGAAATGTTGACCCAAGCACCTAGAACAAAGCATGCCTGGCAAAGCTAAAAATAATTGACTGGGGAACATCAATCTGTAGTTTTGGAGACTGCTACTCTCATATGGGCGATCGATTCCGTCTGTCCAGCCCAAAGGCATATCGGGGCTCGGTGCTGTTGGACGAAGTAATTTGATACGGATAATGAAATCTATTTCGCACTGCGTCAGTGGTACGATGACGAACGATGGCTGCTAATATATATATATATATATATATATATATATATATATATGAGAAAGTCAAAGCATGTGACTGAAGTATTTCGAGGAAAGCAGAACACTTTGAAGTGGCTGGGCTATAGAGAATAAAAAAACCGTTCCAAAGCAACCTTGATAGGAGGCATGAATTCCGTAAGCAAAGACTCACACAAAATTCAGGGATATCTAGTCCCTTTATCTAAGCGAATCGTATTGGATCTGTAGGAAAATTAAATAATCTCATTATATTATTTAGAAGTTATTCGTTTGAAGGAAAGATCAAAAAGAGATTTCAAACGTACTATACCTGTTACCGTTACTGATTTTAATTTACACTCAATTTCAGATAATATAATGATTCAGTTACCTATGAAATTCGTCTGTGGTCGTTTTCTGTTTTAAAATTTTATGAACCCCTGCACTTTTTGATTGAATGACAACGTCATTGGCATCAAATAGCATCATGCAAGTTGCCTACGGCAAATATACGCTTAACTGAAAATGATGTACTGCCGACTCCGTACACCGAACGATCTAATTCGTATATGAGTGATAAAAATATATCTTGAAGTTTATCACGAACGTGATTATACCGAGACATGAAAACCGGGCACAAATAGTGCTTGTCATTGCCAAATGAATTATAAGAAGCTAAATACTGTATAAGAATGAAAAAATGAAGTTTTGGGCATTGGAAAAGTATTTGGAATCATAGTTTGTCAGGCCTTATCAGTTCCTTGACACCATCATAATGTTTTGTGGCCCCCAAAAGTATTAATCAACGTCACAATTTTGTTTCTTGAAATTACCCCACATATTTTTAACCCGGCTGCTTACAAACCTTTAACAGGGCGTATTCGATAAGCTACCAACTCATAGAATTATGCTTCTCGCAAGATACCATTCAAACTCGTAATTATCAAAGAAACGTCTGCTTTCCCATGATAATGGGATTGTGAATAAAGTTTACGTATAATTTTCGTATGGAAGGGAATGAACTGGTTACCTAATTTAATCAAGTGGACAAGGTCTGTTGGTTAATCCATAATTTTACATCATGGGTCTCACTTGGTGTTTGACTATTGCACGCTCGGTGCAGTTCACTGAGAGATTATCACTGAGGAAATCACGAAAAGAAATTCATCTTTGTTCACACGACTGATTACAGGAACATAAGAGTATGTACATCTTAGCGTAGATGCGTTAAGTGTTCGGTTGACTGCCGTACGCAAAACCTAGCTAGTCCTCATAGCTGTGTAGCCATCTTTGAAGGAGAAGCTGAATAAGAGAACTTTCTCAGCTATTCTTGGCAACCTTGTTCGTTCTTGCTCCATATTACAGCTTGTAGAGCTTTTTGGGTGGCCGCTAGCTGATATGAGGTCAGAGATTTTCTGCAAATGGGTTCAGCCTTTCACAAAGGCACACGAATTTAACCCTTGATGTTACACACCTAATCAGGTTTCTATTTTTGTTAATACGAATGACAGTGATATTTTCGGTATTGTTCGTTCAGTGTTTCGTCTCCAAGTACTTTACCACGGATAAGGATATCTGAACACCTTTGTAGATCGTATCTTGAAATGGAAGGTGTTTGTCCCTTTTCAGCTTGGAATAACGAAAGCAGCGGGTTAACGCCGGTAGCATCAAGTTAAACTGTACTCGGCGAAAGCTGCAATTTAAAAAGCAATTACCATAATGGAGCAAGACCAGTTCACACTTCCAATTAATAAATTGACCATCATAATGTTGTAATCTTTTGGAAGTTCACGAACTACGGCTCAGTTGCTAGCATCAAGGTATTTGAATGCATTGGAGGACGCATTCTATGCAACGAGTCTAAAACGATCAGATAAGAAAAATCACCAAGACCGGGAGCAGTTGGCATAGAGATCATCAGGTATGAGCTATGTTTGCAAATGTAGCTTGTGCTAGGCTTCAAACCTCCCTGGGCAAAGACCAGTGATATCATTCATAATGACTTCTCAAACCGGGTTATTTATGGTACACATACTAATCGCATTCCTTTCTCTTCCCGGTCATTTAATCAGGAGATGTCTTGATCGCCCTCTAGAAAATCAGACCGGCTGAGTGACCTACTGACTGTTATCTTACCTTGCATTGCATGGCAAATAGATATGCTCGCTAAGGATCGCAAATGTGTCGTAAAAAGCGCAAACTCGCCGGCACTACTTGGTCGGACATGAATCGTTGGTCTGTTCAATACGTAGACAAACTATTCAATAATACTAGAAATTAAAATTACCAAGAGTATTGTCAGTGAGAGGCAGAAAAGATAGGTTTTGAGCTTGGATTTACCTAGGCAAATAATTTCCAATCGAAAGGGTTTATTTGAGTAAAACTGTACCTGACGATCGTAATTCTTCATGGAATAGATTATACTCAACTCTAGTAAATGGTGAAAAACGTGAATAATAAAAACAACGTTTGTACCGGTTTAAAATCAAGTGAAACCTTGTTTTTAAATCTTAAAATTTTGCTTAACGAATTGCATTGCATTATTTCATAGCATTATTTAATAAAAGTTAAGATTTCAAATCACATACTGGGACGTTTGACTTTGTGAGTGCTTTTTCACGCTTAAATATTGCCGAAACTTCTTCCCTCGTTTCAAAACAAAACACTGCAGCCAGAGTTTTTTTCTATCCATTGTTTTCACATCCTAAATAATGAGACATTTATTTTTCCAAATTGATCCAGCTGGTAAAGTCGTTATTTCTGACATGATTTGAACCCATACTAAAATACCACGTGGGTTCTACCAGCTGATTTACGAGGCCAAACCCAAAAACCGAAAGGATCATCCTATCTACCCACGGGAAAGGCGTTGGCACTTGGCATTCTCCGTAGACAAATTCGCGGAACGGAATCTCCCATTTGAACCAACCATTCAGGAACAGTAGAAGGCACAACTATGCCTTTGTCTTTTCATTACTTATCGGCAAACTCGGCAAATGTTGGACTGGTCCCAATGTGAATCTTCCAATTTTTGGTGGGTAAACAAATTTTCTCGTTTGAATAAACTGAACATTTATCGAAAGCATTTGCCAAAAAAGTACTTCATAAGCACTAGTTTGTATGTTCGAGAAAAAGAACTGTCTGAAAGAACACATTCATGGTCCGATCTTAACTAGCAAATGACGCATAACGTTGCTAACGAGCCATTAGCTGCTCTGCTCAATTCGTATTTCTCAACTTCCTTGGTGGTGCTACAGGTACTATAACACAAATGTTGTTAGTGTGTGAAATGAAAGGTCATTTTTATCATTTGTGAAAGTTGCATTTGCAGACAGTATCTAGGGGGATCTTCGTATTATTTACGATCACATGTGTGGCTCTTATGTACACAGAGGTGCGCGAAGGTATCGCACGAAAAAATGAATGGAAATATGCAATTAATAAAAGTCAAGTCTCACCTTTCAAAACAGATTACATGTGCAGAAATATCGATATTTCTTACCAATTCATACAAATGCCTGCACGTATTTCGTTTTGTGAGTAAAAATTCACCTTCCAACCAAAAATACTTTGCGGTATGACCTTGTCAAGTAGATTTACTCGTGTCCAAAATAGACTGTAATCTTGATATTCACTATTTTTTCTAGGTGCTATGAACAACAGCTCTGGATATGTAGTGTACGTGTACTTCCCTTAAAATTGGATGCGACCAAAAAGGGATATTTTGCGAACGAAGAAACGAAACTATTTTATGCGCTCAACAAGCCACTGATTCCAGCGCCGATATCTCAGTAAGATCGCAACTCTGCCGAATCATCACTGGTCCGTTCACATGTATCCGGAGGCAGTAACTAAGTGCTTTGTGTGTATCTTCTTTGCAAAACCCCTAGTTTTTCTCGACCAATGTTCGCTGCAAGGTCACTGATGAATCTGAATCTGAATTCCCCATGTCATTTTAGTTCGAACTGAAGCGCGAAAAGTCCCATATTCTCAATCAATGACTCATTGAGAGAAACAATTGCTCTCAATCTCTCTCACACACATGAGTCACAATGACCACATGAGTCATCAGTCCGAATTCGATGGTGGGAAGTTTCGTGCGTTATCTCAGTTTTTTCCCCGTTCGCTGTCTGCTCAACAAAAGTACGGGGACACACATGAACCGCTCTAAATTTGCTCTGTCCTATCTCCACACAAACAAAAATTTGTGGTATTCGACGTTCTCCGTTTTGAGATGACAATGTGATAGGGTAACCATGCGCTCGCGTCACACAGTAAACATCATTCAGCTAGGGAGAAAGCGTACCATCTTGGTGACAGATTCCGTCATTAGTTCGTTGAAGTTTGGGCAAATCTCTGCTCCGTCACTTTTGTATCTCTGAAACAATATTCCCCAACAAACTATCCAATGACTGGAAAGTAAACTGCACTTCTTGAATGTATTTTCCTAGGGATATTCCGGAGACATTTCCCGGTATAACTCTAACGTCTTCGTCAGCATCGTTAGCAAATTATTGAAGCAATTGAAGAAAATTTCTTCCATCCAGACTGCCTGGTCAAACATGGAAAAAGTCCAGAAGGTTGGTTAAAAATTTCAATCTTTTTTCTTTAAAGCACTGCCATAACTACTTTGGTTGTGTTTGTGTTTTCAAGATTGGCAAAAGTCTTCATAGCTAACGACTGATCAACTCGTCGTAAGATCCCCTAAAGGTTTTTGGGAAATTCATTCAGTGAACTGCTTTGTTTTTGCGTGCAACCATTGTCGCGACCGAAACTACGCTGCACACTTTGATTTCACGTCTCCAGTATTGATATTTCGAGCCCCACTTACACAGAATGATTATCACGATGTAAGCCGTATTTGATCTGGTGTTCTATGTGCACTGCATGCCTTAACGACCAAAATGGCGTCCACTAGGAAAGTGTCTCCGGATAGTATACGTGGTAAATTACAACATACCCGAGAGTTACCGAATACCTCAGAAAAAATACTGAGCAAGAAATACAGGTGGGACAACTTTCTTAGCCAGCAGTTTTGTATATTATTTTTCTCACGTTACTTCAAAACAGATGGTAAAAATGTTAAAAAAATATTCCAATTTCGCGATATCTGTTTTGATCCCAATTCGGTCGGTCGAAATCGAAATGGGATGGCCTGAAAAGAACTGTGGTACGACAGTATACGTCTATTAACGGCATATAATACATTTAAATATTTCCCGTCATCGATTTCAACCTACCCGATTGGAACGGAATCTTTTTCACCTAAGATTCGTTTCAATAAAGAATAGGTAAGTGACATCAATTCCCAACTGAAAAATTCTTTGAAAACATTTTCCTCTGAAAGTTGGCTTGCAAAACGCAGTAAATATGTTTACTGGGAAAACGTTTCGTAGCAGATAATCTTGTTGTACGCGAAAGCCAGTAAAAAACGCATATTATTTTGCAAATGTGAACTTCCGTTTTTTCGGAACAAAGGTATGCTGTTTTATTAAGCTTTGGTAGTTGGCATTGATCAGCTCGGAATCTATTTTGATTTGAAACTACGGACGAATTTCATCTTTTTACCGTTAAAAGGTTAGACTACTTGAAAACGTCTTCTTGGTATGCTGGTTGTTACAGTGACTTGCAAAAAGACTAGACTGCGGCCGTGAGTAAGAAGTAAGTATGAATGGTAAATTGTAAGAAATGCTTCCGCGACATAAGAAATCTTTGAAACATGGATCAGTCGGTATCAACGTCCAGTCAGAACTGCCTGCAATAGATTTACCATCACGACTTTTACTCAGTCCCTTGTCTTTGTGTTGGCTTGATCAATTCATCGGTGGGTGTTTGAATGTCCCCGGTGCTCGCAGCGTCGGTTACAAGGCAAACTGAAGTTGACCACATGCATGAAGAAATGATATTATCCACTCCGCCCAACCATTTAGTCAAAAGAAATCACTAGCCAATCTTTTTAACTTATTTTGTGCTGGGAAAGTTAAAGAAATTGACATCTGACAGAGGTAAAGGCTTACTAATCACTTCCTCATGAACCCAGTCGATGATGATTTTCTTGTCACGTTGCGCAAAAGAACAATCACTGTATCGATACAAAATAATCTGTATGCAGAGAGATTCCCTCTTTATATTGGCACGTAAACAACCTCACCCGAGAATCTGTTCTACTTTTCGGAGAAGAACATTTCATGTTCACTAAATTTCGCCTAGAGCGAAAGACGAATTTCAGTATGCAACATGTGGCCATAAATATCCTCAAGACAAATCCGGATAATATTACTCCAATGGGACTTATGAAAGCCGTGACCGCTTGTTTAAAGGGCTGTTCTAATCTGAAGCTGGAATGCTGTATTTCCGGCTGATGGCCCGTTTCTCTTGCTCTCACGAGCTGAGTGGAATGATTGCGTTGATTCGCTGTCTGAAACGACCCTAATCTCCACCTCCAAGCCCCCCTTCCCAGCTTCACTTTATAGAGCTATCTTACTCTGTGTAGAGAAACGTGAGTGGCTCACCATTTTATTTATCACAATACTGATTGCTGCTACTCACAATTCTATTCTCACTTAAAACTGTCCTGCTTGTAAACCTACCAAGCTGCTGTACCAGTTTTGCAAACCTTAACCAATAAATGTCCCTTTCTCTTCGAATGTCATGGCCCTGGAAATCGCTACTAAACAGCAGTTCAGAATTAGTCAAAATGTCCTGACTGATTGTCATTTTAGATCAGAATGCTTCGTATTCAGTTGTCACAAACAGTTTTATTTTCAGGTGTCCAGACTCGACTCCAATGAAGGTACAAATATTAGGTAGAAAATTCTTTCTCCTTTCTGATACTCATCACCTATTTCATTATGAAACACTTATGTTGTGGAACTGTAAAACAGAAATAATTTCTAATACAACTTTCATGATAATCCTCCTATTGGCGGGAGAGAGCTTAAGTCGAAAGCAACGTTACATAGACAACACGGTTGACTGATTGAGAAATTGTGTTGTCCTTTGAATACTCAAATGGAATCATTGAGCCTAATCTGAGAAGATAACAAGATGAGAGAACTTTTCGCTGATTAACAAGTGGTCCGCTTGAAACCGGTTACCGGCGAGGTTTACCCTTCCCCCACACCACAGTTTGTATTGAATTTCCCAAAAAAAATCGAAGCCGGACTTCTTTATTTGATTTGTAGTTGAATATTTTCGTTTACTTGTCGTGTATTCATACTAGTTCTTCAAGCTAAACGCTTCCCCTTACTGACGGTGCCTCTTTCTGATGACGCTGTTTTTGGTGCTGTACAAAATGGATCCATAATAGGCAGAACTGCAGTTTTGCACACGAAAGGTCACGATAACTTTGCTGAAATTTAGCTTCGTACCATTTCAGGCTATTTCTTACGATAGTGAAAAGATGAAGGACAAATTTTAAGTCGCTTGTAAAGAGATGAGTGGCGGACAGATACATTCAGTTGTTGCGTTTTATATGAAATAGTTCAATAATCTTCTCCGCTTTAAAAGCGTCTTTTTGTGAACATTGTTCACACCATTTTTACGCTGAACGATGCCTTCGGAGTGGGAATTTCCAAAGATTAGGGATATTTACTAGTTGTCTTTTCACAAGAAATTGGTTCGCTGTTATCTCGCGTTCATTTTTTGTTCGGAAGCAAATGTTTTGCATCTTTCGTGATTAGCAGCACTAGTCAGTTACATCAGCCAGCTTTCAGTTCACTTATGACTGGCCTTCATCCAATTCTCCCTCGCAGGCTAAATGAGGAAAATACTCTGATAAAATCAAAATGGAAATGACAAAAAAGACTTACCACGTTGCCTTTAGACAAACTAAGACTCTCTGGATATAAGGGACGGAGCCGAAGAAGCAAGAGGATCCGAAAATGAAGGAAATAGTCCATAATATTGTTCTTGTGTATTTATAATACCATTGATGTTCGATTAGTATTACCATATTTGGGGGAAACCACAAGGCTACCCAGGCCGGCTCTCAAGGTTTTGTTGAACTTATGCACTACGTGACAGCACTCTTCCTACTACTGCACTCATATTGTAGCCCATCTCTGTAGATTGATATTGTGTAGTCCTACCACTGGTCGAGCCTTTGACTGCGTTTCGTCCAGATCGACAATGATCCGTCAGTCGACACTGCCTGCTATAATGCACACGTACATGAACACATGCACGCACACACATCACCGTCATCACACCCACATCAACAATGGTTTGTTCCAACTAATGAAACTTTTGGAATGAGGCGTACTTGCTTGTTGATTCTTTGTCCGCCGAACGATCCTGCTTCGCCGCATGCATGTACTGCTTACTCTTGCTGTCAACATTGCATTTGTTTTCTTGCTTACTTCATTATATTATCTATAACCGAATTTTCTGCATACTGTTTTTTCCAGGATTAACGTACACTGAAGTTGGTTAAGGGAATGCCTTCATTATACGTATGCTCCTACAGAGAAACCGTCCAGCGTAGCCGTCGCTCGCTGTGAGAAACTGCTCTGCTAACATTCAAAGCTAGTGTGGGAAGGACGGTATATCATTTAGTGTATAGGTTTCATAAATGATGGGCAGCCAGGCTGGATAATCCTGTCGTCGGCGTGTTCAATTCACATTCGTTTACCCCGGGGTTCGAGTCCCCGTGGGGGCTCGTTGGATATGCACTGATGATGATTCGTAAGGAGAATCGAGCAACTGTACAGTGCTTCCTTGGTTTTCAATGGCTTGAACGGCGTGATGACTCATCGTGTTAAAATCTAACCTCCCACGACTCACATCCATAAAGTAGAGAACTTATTTCGAAATAGATCCACGTTTGAGATCCTTTGACGTACTTACCAAGAAGTAAACATTGGAATAGGGTTATCAGTTATGATTTGAAGACAGTTTAATTATTTTGCTCAATTAAATGTCATTTTCCCGAAGGAAACCGAAGAGTCAATCATACCGCAAAAGTTTTGATAAACGCTGTGCTAATCGCACACGGTTTATTCCATGCTTGGTAGAAAACACTGCCTTCGGAATTCGGCCCCCAGCTGCTGTCACTGATCTCTACTCGTCGAAATAGGAAAGCCAAATTTACAAAATGACCCGGATTTCAAGGGAACGATCTGTTTTGCTGCATATGCTAAACAAACGGATTTTCGTGATTTACTGTTCCACTAGCCGTCTAAAATATTCAGCCGCGGAAGCCATAAACAAATCATTAGCTTCGGTTTCCTTATCTGTTTGTTGACTACTACGCTCAAATGAAAAAACCCTCTTTTCTACTCCATCTCCATGAAGTGCTCGAGTTTTCTTCCCACAAAAGAAAGCGCATTTGGCAGTCTTTGTTGACGAATCACAGAAAATCTGAAAATGAACTTTCGATTTCGAATGCACTCGCGTCAGTATGTAATGAACATATTCTGAAACCTGTAACAGTTTGTCCAGCTGGAAACAGTTTGGACAGAGCCATAATTCTATTCGCCCGTGACTTCCTTGACTAGAGGAGTGATGACAGACACAACATCATTTCCCTTAATTTTTGATGCACCTGACAGAGTAAAATTGGTCTGAAAACTGTGATTCAGTCCTTTCTGGTCTGAAAGATTAGACCCTGCTATTAGATTCGGCCCGAGATCTTAGAGTCATCATTAGGCGATGCCTCCCCAAAAAATATTGCCAAAAACTGCGTGAAATCTTGACGCTAGAAAGTCATGTGTTCTAACTAAGGAGGAAAAATCAATAAGCCCTGAAATTTGTCATACCAACAAATGCATGAATGACAGAGTTTCCCTAGATCAGTTTTGAGACACTTTAGTCAATTACCAACAGTTAGGTGCGGTGCGGATTTATCTGACACTCAGCATTAATGGGAGAATATTGAGGATGAATTGGGTGACAGGAGTTACGTGTTTGTTAAAAAAACAGTAGGACCATTGTTATATACAACAGTATACAGCAATTCAGAAAGCGGGCCTCGGCCAGTGAAATTTTGCAAAGTGGGAAAGTGGCCGGCCGTAGTGGAAATTGAACCAAGGTCCTTATTGTCCAAAGTCCACGATGATAATAGTTTGAACACGGCCGCAAAATGAGGTGAATTGAACCAGATTGGCTTGCCGTGTACGGTAGTAGCACCTAGCAAAATCTTATTCTGATGCCGTTTTGGGATTGTTGTGTAAAGTTCTCCTAATTTTTATCAGGGCTGGCCGTAAATCGTTTATTTCCCCAAGGGTACAACAACCACCCGATTAGACTGTTTAGGCTTCTGCAGATATACCTGAATATGTGATGAGCTAAAAGATTGTCGTATTATCCGAAAGAAAATCGTTACGGCCATTTGTTTTAATCAAACCACTTCATCACAATTTCCGGGTCAGCAACCCAGTGTTCATCTTCATGTGACATCTTGCCAAGCAAGCAGATATATACGCACATTCCTTGAAAGTTTATCTCTCTATCTCTCGGGTTTTGAGTGAAATAACTTGGAACAGATTAATCATCAATTCTTTAAGATACGAATAGTGGCCCGAACTAGTTTTCTTGACGAGACTACACGAATTTTCCTACGACTGAGAGTAAAACCAGGCCCATAGATTTATTCATTCATCAAGGATATTTTCTCCTTCCATTTTAGCGAATGACTTCAGGTACTCTTCCATTCGGCACCTTAAAAATAGGCTATTCTGTTAACAAAAATGACAAATATCTCTGGCATTCATTAATCTTGATATGCGCAGACGAAATCTCTGTGGTTTCTATTAAGCAGTCTACGAACACCTTCAAAATACCGCGGACAAACCTTCGTGATTCCACGCCCTGGATGTTCGCATCCCAATTCTTACAGGTCTAATAGAGATCTCATATTTAGTTTAAGGAATACGTTCTCTATAATAATATCCCTAACCCATAGTGCAAACGCGTGTTCAACAGCCATTTGTGATATGCTGTTGAGGTTTGGGTTACGCGTTTACCACTTCTCAGAATGGATTACACTGAACAGGCTTGCCAAATCCCCTATTCTTGAACTAAAAACGGTTTCCTCCTACAATATTGGATCAAACGTTGTGGTACTTTGTCTCAGATATTTTGATCATGAACCACTGTCAAACGTGAGATACTTTAAATTTCTTGACATACCAGAAATACTTATAAATAACATGTGAAACTCGGAAGCCAAAGCATAGTTAAAGCAGTGTTGTTGTCGTTTCTCACCTTTTTGATTCAGTTTTCAGTCCTAAAGTTCAGAATAGAATCCATGCTCTAGTGGAACATTATCATGCAATAAAAACTTTCAGCAAAAGTCTCAGAAAATCTTGGATGTGTCCTAAAGCTGTTTCATCCTCGACGGGGATCGTCAGCAGGGCAAGCCCACCCAGCCGCCCAGTGGAACCCGAACGCAAGGTGGACGGCTGCGAGTTGGACTCCTAACCACAAGGCTATCTAGCCCCTTAGTTAGTCATATTAATAAAATATTTCCCTTGAATCCATCAAAATGAAGTTATTTTTATTGGAAGTTAAAATATTACTCTTTCTACAAGAAGGTTTCGCAATAGCATGTTTTAGGCTATTTCTAAGTTAACGCAACCAAAGCTTCCTGACGGGTAATCTGAATGACAAAAACATATTTACAACGCATGACTCTTTACTCTAGCTTAAAGTTTCCTCGTCCGAAACATAGCTTTTTACGTGTTCTTTAAGTGTTTTCCTGAGCCAACCACCGAAAATGTGGTCTAGTAGACAGCCGATTGAATTGTTGTTGTGGTTTTTATCACTTCTTTATGTTATGAGACCTTCTGAGGCACTCACGTGCATCTGTCAAGGAACCTGGACTTATTACGTCCGGAAATGAACGGATAGAAATATTATTTTCATTTTTCAAGGCCTCACTGAACTATGATTGATTTGAAGATTGTACGGTATTACCTTTGAATGAACAGCGTCTAAAATATGAAAAGGTTCATGGGATCATGCTTCCTCGTAGACCTTGAGTGGTTAGATCGTCATCAACCTGGACTTCAGACCCTTTGAATCATGGTTAGTATTCCATAATCATCGTTGGACGATTCCCTCAGCTGACAGTCGCACATTGGCCGCACCCCCTAGCCTAAACATTGCACTATTACTGCGAACAAAACAGAGGAACAATTAGTCATGCAATGTGAATGTTCCGAACATTGAAAACCATGGAAGCACTGAGCAGTTGCCTTATTCTCCACTGGAGCCATCAGTAGTGCACATCAATCGAACCCCAACTAGGACGCGAGCCCGAGGTGAATAACTATGATCTGAACATCTTAGCCACAAGACTATCCAGGCTGGCTCTCAATGGTTTGCTGAACTTATACACCACAGGATTAGGCGTTCTTCCGACACTAGCTTCGAATGTTAGCAGAGCATTACCCGCACAGTGAGCAAGTCCTCTGCTAGATTGTTTCTCCGTAGGAGCACAAGTACAATGAAGGTTTTCCTTTAAACAATTTACGAAGCCTGGTTATTATATTATTAGTAGTTTACAGTAGCTTGAATATTCACAGTACATGATGAATTTCTTTTTATGTGAAATCTAATTTGCAACTACTCATGATGAAATAATTGATACCGGCTGAGTAGCAAACATTTTTTCCATCACATTCGCTATCCTACATTGGTTTTAATTTCCACGGTGACTCAGAGACCTCCATATGATCCTCCAGTTCTTAACAGATTTATAAGCCGGAATAAATAACCCAACACTTAATTTTTGGACCAACATCCCTTATTCTGGCATCCTATCACAGCAGCGGACCACCTTTTACACGTTAGTCAAGTGTAAGTGGACAGAAAGAGACAAATGTTATGCTTCACACAGGTTTCGTCGATCATCAAAAGCCAGTGCAGCAAACCGAATATAAAATACTCTAGATTATATTTATTAGTGTTTTTGTAGTTTTCATACAATGAAGATGGCTTTTAGTTCCAACTCTGTACGTTTCAAATTAAACCATCGTCGGTACGCGTAGACCAAAGAATAAAACCATGACACTGGTCTTTTATTGCACGTTGACTGCCACGGGAGATTCGTGTGTACGCTTTCAGACTCCACTTCCACAGAAATTTTACCCGACTGAATCTCGGCTGCCGATTTGATTCGCACTGGTTATTTATGCATATCTAATGGTAGGTCTTGACAAACTTGAAGGTCAGCTCCATGTGATTTGTTTCCGAGGATGTATTTTCATTCGAGTGACTTCTGCCGGCTAAGCCAGCACATACATCTTGTGCAAATTGAAAAATGTACAATTGAATTACACGAAACTTGTTCAAAAGATGGACTCCAAGTTTATGATGTTTTTGGTAGAATTAGTTTGTTTTTCATTCGTTTCATTTAAAAAGGACAGTTGTAAAGTATTCTTCCGAATGAGCATGGAGCTGATTTAAAAGTGCGATTGAGGAATTTCGATCTGACAACCGCGAAATGCAAACCCAAAACCAGCAGAATCACGGCAGGCCAACTTCATCATAACGGAAACCAAGGAAAAATTAGATGTGATGTCAGTAACACGGCTTTGTCGGTGAAAAATGATAAGCCAACATTTCGGTTACCGTGGGTAACCCTTCTCAAGGCAGTTTTACAATAAAATGACTCTGAGCAATCGGTTACCAGTCAGCGGTGTGTGTGTGTGTGTGTTGACTGGTAACTGTTTGCTCAGAGTCATTTTATCGTAAAACTGCCTTGAGAAGGTATACCCACGGTAACCTAAAAGTGGGCTTATAATTTTTCATCGACAATGACTTGTTACTGACGTTATATCTCGTTGAACACATCACATCGTGCATCGGTTTTCCGATGCCCTCCGATCCGCGTTCGACCCTGGATTACTTTGCCAAGGAAGATTCGAAGGAGTACTGAAATATTGGAATAACTGCTACAGACATTCTCGTCCAAAAAAAATGTAAAACCTGTCAGCAGTTCTGATGGTTAGGCGGGCACACATCAGTTTGAAGAAAAGAAAGAGCCAAAATATTTGTGATCCTAGAACTTCAATTGGGGTTTTAGGTCACATGGTTATCACCTGCACACTTCTCTTTAGCAGTCAGACCAAGCAAAAATAAAATATATCATACCCTCTGTCTCCTTGCCCCCGAGCTAATTTGTTTGATTAGACAAGCTTTAACAGTTTAGCTTTCCCCGTACACCGATGAAAACAACCCAACCAAACTGGATAGTTGAACTTGTTCGAGTGATTCCATATTACCAAATAAGCTGAGTGATAAGGATGGGAACACGCATATTCAATTCATATGCAATAATATTTGAGTGGTATAGCCAGGGTATTGTAGTACCGATGTGAAGTGAACACAAATGTGTTCTTTCTAGAAGTGGCCAGCTTGCAATGACTGGTGAACCTATGACAACCTCAGTATTCACAAATTGCTATTGTCTGATAAGCTCTACCTTTTTCACCCACAGCTTGAAAATTTCTCCACCAAGTAGACAAACACTCCCCAGTAAGCAAGCGGAAGCTCGTTTCCCACTCATACAGGCATAACTGTTAATATAACTTCCTTCAGCTGAAACTCAGTTCAAAAATACCAACTGCTTGATTTATCATGAGATATCAGACCTGACGATAACAACACTTGCTCCCTGAACAACATTTATCACACTAGATATCAGTCACTCAGTTTAGTTATTGATATGTTCAGTAATACAATGATGAACATCCTGCCATAAATTGGAATGCTAGTACACAAAACGAAGACAATTTGCTTTTAATTTATTCATTTACCATTAGTGAGATGTTTATCATAGTCACACACTGAGAAAAGTGGTACATTTTATTTGGAAGGTTTCGATGAGTGACTGTGCAATATAGATATTTGCGAAATTCGATTGAAGAATGAAAAAATTGGTACCTCCTCGGCATAAAACGTCATGACCTGATGTAAACATTTAATTTCACTTCCAGTTGCAACAAATCATTTCCCCAACACAAAAAACCCGTCATCAATATCAAATCAAGGCACTTACGAGGCAAAATTTCGTAAGTGAACTCTAAAATTTTCGACGGATCCATCAAATGAATGAATATGTTTGTGATAATAATATTAGTACGTCATTAGATGCTCATTCTGACGAGTCATCTGGTGGCGTAGCAGCCCTCCTAGATAAGCTTACAAACTGACAAATTGCGGTAATAAATTGCTCCAATTCACTGAATTCCGTATTGCTCAAAGTGTCGTAGGCAATACCTTACCAGCATGGAGGGTCATGATTTATTCCGTCTCATATCGACGGGGGCATTGGGTTTCAAGACCGAAAGTTATTGGAATGAGTTTCTTTTTGAACTTTTTTTCACGAAAGTCATTGTTGTGAGACCCTTAGTCTCACTGTGGGGCACGGGAAGTAAATTGAAAGCCAAAACAAATCACAATGTAGTCTGAACTTCTTCGTAACTAGGAAAATTAACTACCGTTATTGGGTCTATAATGACGTCTTGTGAAAAATCAAAAAAATAAGAGGTAAGCTTGGGTTCATCATTCTTTGAAACGAATGTAGAAGTTTACGCAGGACGTTTCTCTCCGGGTTAATCTCTTGCTTTTTGATCATTATTTTTTTCAAAAAACCCATAAAACAAGTTCATTCACTAGTCTTTTGACCGACCGATCTTGCTGTAAAACCATTTTTACTTCAACCGTATGAAAAAACTCTTTTTCATCCACGAACTGGTTATGATCAGAATCTTCTACAGAGAAACCGTAAAAATGGATAACCGTGATGTTATCACTCTCTTACTTACTAGCCTGGTGAAAACTTACTGTCATGAAAGAGCATTTCTCTATCGTCCGGAAAATAATTGAGACGTTTACAATGTAACATACAAGGACCAGCGACCTTTCATCTGAGAGTTGTGCGTGTTTCTTCCGCAAAACATGAGAAAAGCAGAACCTCCATGAGATGAAGCTCAGTAAGTGCATCAACAGGTACCACTACATTAGTCAAACAACAATACGGCGGCTTACAGCCTAGACATGGCAACCGGACGACGTTAACTTGGTCTTCTTTTAAAGGTCATGTATTTTAAAAATGTCATCAGCTTTCTCCTCGTAAGCCTATCATCAACGGCGGAATTGCTACTAAATCATCAGATAGTAGAGGTTTTTCAAAATATGTTTTATTGCATTTCCCTCTTCCTGCCAAGCAGAAACGGAATCAATGCTTGCACAAGTGAGACTGCTCCTGACAAGAGCAGTATTAATCCCTGTGTAGTGAAAATCACATGAAACGAATTCTGTTCTCAGGACTTTATAAATTATTCATTTTCAACAGCTCATACAATCTTACCTATCATGTGAACTAAGGTAAAGTAACTGCGTCTTCACAGGGAATATTACTGACCTGAATTGTAGAATATTCGGCTTTGGATAATTTTATTCTTCCAACTTCAGCATTACTCGGAAAAAAATAAGAACGATAAAGTTATGACAAAAATATATATTTTTTCTTTCAACAAAGCCCGTAGTTTTAAGGCTGAAGAAGAAAAAGTCAACCTCACTTGAGCCACCAATGTGAAAAAAGCGAGTGCACGTTATGTCAAAATATTCTAGCTATTCATACCCGGTGTCTTCGCAAAATTTAGTTTGTTTTATTCCAGGCTGAAAACCACGATTTTTGCACAGGAGGAGCCTACATGAAGTATACTCGGGTTGGTATCAGTATGGGCACAATAACTGTTGGCAACTGACATTTAGTTAGGAACCTGAGTAGCCCCATCTCAATCAAATCTGAAAGGCTGTCAAGATGGTCCCATAAAAGTACTATTTTGATGGGTATATCGGGGAACGAAATTATCGTAAACCTTTATTGATGAACAAAAGCAAATTGTGCTGACCTACATTGGATGCTTACGACAGTGGTTGATCGAAGTACGAGAACAGGTTTTCAGGACGGATCACGGAAAACCTTAGTAGAACAAGGTGTTCGCAAATAACAGTCTAGCCTAGTTTTTCTGTGTGATGAAACAGTTTCGTATCACTTGTCGAGTGGTAATCCCCGTCCTGGACAGCAGCTACCTACTAAAAGACGGGAGATTGAAGTTATTGAGCACAACAAGCTATTTATTTATTTATTTTATTGGAGCAAATTTTACAAGCACTATGTTTACATTTCAGTAATCAGAGGCAGAAGTGTGATTTTTCAACATTACTCAAAAGCACATAAGCCAGCAATACACAAACACTTTGAGGTGATCCACGTTAGAAAAGGGGTCGGCCTTAGTGGGGAATTCCCAACAATTTGTCTAGCACCAGCAGCATAATACTATTTATGCACAACAACTTGAACTTCGGGGCCAAAACGAGAACCTCAAACAGATTAAAAACTCTTTCACATTGTCCACTCACGGCTAACTCAACAATATAAATCATAGAAGCAAAGTTTATTCACTCGGCTTGTTTGAAGCCATCAATAACAGAGCACGCACAAATAGCTCATTTGAGACTCGAGTATGTTTTATCTGCAGTGGCACGGAACTCCAGCAACAAATCCATGGTAGGAGAAAAAACGGGTCACGGAGTTTGGTGATCTACTATGTTCGGTACGTAAATCTCATTTTCGTTAAAGTTGTCATATTGGGTGATTATCAGTAAAACTTACAACATAGCCTTTCTAAACTACTTCCGTAAATTCTTATTCACATGCAACTTCCCGGGTCGCCAGTATAATCGAATACAATAGTCACACGCTACAGAACACTTATACAAACATACTGTCGGTTTTCCTCGTATTTGACTGCCTTCCGGACAGAAAATTTAAGTTTTCGTTCCTGTAATGCAATAAACTGCAACGGAAAAATTACTTCTAATTTTGACTATAACATTACTATGGATTAAATGACTAACGCGGATATATATGGCTTGCGCGAATCAAAACTCTCCTACTTTCCAGGGCTGATCACTAATGACTTTTCCTACTGAGAACATTGCATAGTAAGAAGAGAAACCTAGTAAGACCTAATTCATTCAAAAGATTGAAATCATCATCTCTAAACAACTTTTCAACAAACCGAGGGGAGGGGGGCAAGTCATTGAACATCATTGTACCAAAATAGCTCAGCGACTGAGAAAAATCTTTGGCGAAAACCAAACCGGATGCGTCTGACTAGTAGTAACGGACACTCCAAAAACAATATTTGAGTATTGTTTCTGAGAGTTATCATTCGTGGCTGATGTGGCAGCTCAGCTCGGATAACGATTACTGCGTAAGTATCATACGTCTTCTTGTGTTCCTAAGCCTGGTGAGGCCGTTAACCTCTCCCGTTTTTGAATCAAAAATACACTACTGCCCCATAAGATAAAATACATATCAAATGAATTTCGACCATATATCCTTATGAAAGTAAGAGATAAATGATGTTAGGCTAGTACACGAGTGGAACCCATTGAAACACTTGGACAAAAAAGAGTGTGCTTTGGTTTCACCTCGTATTGATCAGAAAGTTCAACATTTTTACGAGACTCCTCTTTGAAAAATGAGTCAAGTTAAACAAAGTGTGTCCAAGAATGATACGATGAGTTCGTTATCGGGCGGTTCCCCTTGACCATTTCAGGGGACATAACAATTTTCGTTGGAAAATAAACAGAAAATGGGTGACCATTACAAGTGAAGTTTCTCGATTTTTGAATTAATCACTACTCCAAGTAACTAGATAACTACAGGAGAGCTGTATTTGCAAAAGACGAAAGCTCGAGAATATTTTTCAAAATATTTGTTTTTGAAGCAGACTTTAGGGAATTGTTCGCCGAAATATTTCAGGAAGTGTTGGCATTCAAGTACGATTAAGACCCTCGGAAGCAACTTTCAACTGTTTCATTTACGTCATATCCTGTGGTGCACAAGTTCAGTAAGCCGCTGAGAGCCAGCCCGGTAGGTGTGTTTGTCTCTCAGTCGTCCACCTCGGGTTCGAATTCAATTAGGGGTTCAATGGACTTGCACGGCTGACGATTCCCGCTGTTGCGGTCTAAAACACGCACTCATTAAGTAGGCTGTGTTTCTAACGCCTCATCTGAACACCAACGAAGTCAATTAAGCGTAACAGAACAGCTCATTTGCATCACGCTTTGTAATCCATTTGAAGGCAGTATTTATCTGGTCGGGGAGGTAATTCTGTGGTTCGTATGTCTTGATTTATCGTGTTGTGTTCGGTCGTGGTGACTTAATGACTTCCACTGCTGCTCCACAATTGTCCATAAATCGTTTTTGAGCAATTAACTACTTATTTGTAAGCTTCATAAGAGCAAGGAAAAGCAACATCACCGGACGGATTGGATCCAACTGCTTCGTGTAATCTTCTCAACTGAGCACAAAAAATCACGTGAAAGTTTGTTCAACATAATGACAAATTTGTAGACACTGAATAACACCCAGCTAAACAAAGTCAGCACTTGGGTCACCCTCGAATTGTTTGCAGGGAGGGATTGGGGCCCCACCCACTGATCGGAATTGCTTTGACTGCCCTATCATGCTAAGGACAGACTGGTCACGAAGTCTATTTGTTCACATAAGTCAGGCTTATTACGTCGAATAACCATGGCCTCAACGAAATGTACTGGTCTTCCAGTCTTCTGTTGGTATAGCTTCCGAAACACCTATTTGGGCTTGTCGCAAACTTTACGGTTTACTGAAGTGTGGCAATTGGACTGGGCGGAAGTTTTGAACCACTTAAAGCCAAGTTCTTCTAGACATGTTCTGAGGTCCTTGCGGATAACTGTCTCTCAATTCGTTCCATGTACTCGACCTCTCCAGTTCGCTGAAAAAGGCAAACGCAACTGGAGGGAATTACAAGGTCCAGATTGTCCATGTTGAATTGGGCAATCAGTCTTCTCGTCCTTGGGGGCATTACTATTGTAGTGGCTTAAAAGTCCAAGTTAGCGTTTGTCCTAGGTTTTACTGTATTAGTTCATCACCTCAGTCACCTTTAAAGTGAAATAAGAAAAACAAGGCCTTCTTCGGAACGTCATCTTTTTTACTTTTGGTTTACTTGTAGGCAATAAGTGTACTCCATCACCCTACTGCCCACACGATATTTTTGTTTTACTGAATAATGTCCTCAGAAATATTTTATTTCCATTTCGGAACAATATTAAATACCTTATATTTATTTGTAAACAACTAATTACAAATTTTCTCCCTTTCATTTGATCATGTTTAATTGATAATGATTACTGGTCCGCAGTACTGTTGAAAATCAGATTCACTGACCGCATTGAGAGCACCTTACCGCTTTTTATTGGTAAACGGGGATATTGTACAATGCGTGCAATCAAAAATTCTTCTCTCCGTTGTTTTCTGTAGTACTGTTTTTGATGACTGCCAAAGCCTTATTCCTGACAATACTGGGGTTTGCTCTGGCAATGTTTGCACCTTGAGCACTGCCTTTCTCCCTCCCATCGTTGAACGAGTCCTTTCCACCGATTTTTTCACCACTTCGCGTGATAAGGCAATGGACTGTTTTACTTCAGTTTGTTTTCAGTCGGCTCAGTCTCGGCCGACGGCTTTTGGAGCGATCGACTGGGTCTTTGCCTGCTCTGAACTCGTTTTTGGCTGACCCGCTTGGGAATATTATTTGTTTGGCCTGATTAGGAGTGCAGAGTATTTCCTCTCGTCAGATTTTCGTCACGTTCAATTTTGGAACCTCGGCTGGACAGTGGCTTAGGCTCACTCATAGAGGTGGGATTAACAAGTACCTTAATGTATCAGATCCCAGATCCGTTCGGAGTGTGTCGAAAATATGACGCGCCTTGTGATATGTTATAGGTAAGTGTTTATTGTTCGGTAACACAGCTTTATCGGAAAACGCGGTAGTCAGTCGACGTTTCGGTTCCGGCGAGTAACCTTTCTCAAGACCGATTTGCAATCTAATCGACTGCACACTGGTCTTGAGAAATAATGCTGTCGGCTTCTGTTGATCAGTTTGTTCTCGATTTTGGGATCCGTGGGATCACCCATTGCTCAGTACCAGTCGTCGCTAACCAGAAGCGGTTTCGAAATTTTGCAGGACCATTTGGCTACTACAGCTATCGTTATACCATTATTTTGTCTAGTGCATAAGCAGTATGATGAGTAAGTCAAATGGATGAAAGACGGATCTTGCTTAAAGAGTGAAATATTGATTAAAATGTAATTAGTTTAGTTGCCGACGTTTGTATTTCCGCCTTAATCAGTAAAATTATGACCAAATAAATTAAATGTCCAGTTAGATTATGCTGTAGCGGAATATCTTAGTGCACTGTTGGACTTTGAATAGCACAATATGAATTTGATACATTTCCCTTTAAAGTGATACTTGTCACAAACCAGAAGAATGTATCAAAGAAACATTCGACTTGGTCAAGTGAGATTATTAGTGCACAGAAGGCAGATCATTCTCGGAAATTCCATGTTTCTTTAACACTTCTTGAACGTATTCGAATTCGATGCCAGTATTGGTCTTACTCATTTACACTGATAGTTCTTCTCTCCAGGTATGTAATTTCACCGTGAACTGTTCATTTAAAACGGTGTATCATCCTATGTGATGGGATAGGACGGATGGTGCAAATTTAATAAAACAAATGCTGACACCAAATGAAGATACAAATGTTTTCTTTGATTAAATACCAAGGCTCCCAGTGAAAACGTAGGATTAGCATATCAGCGAAATGTATACATCTGCTGGTAACATTTCCACTGAACTAGGCCTAATCCAATCGGGCTTTTGCATGTAGTTTAGAAAAAATGCAGTTTGCTTCGGAAAACTCCATACACACCTGATATAATCCATTTGCATCGTTGTCCACAGCCAGTGTCCAGACGAATATCAAAATACCAAAAGTCGGTGTATTAGCTGCATTAGACGGTAAATGTAACATTCTGCGATGAAAAGGATGAACGTATTGGTAAAAAAGATATATTTTCAGAGAATGTACTCGGTCTTACTCGTGATTTTTAAAGCAGAACAACTCTGTAGCAGTTCGGCACGATCTTTATATTACCATGTTCCTAATCCAGTTCACAAATATTCACGGCTGATATTCAGCTTCTTCTTATTTGACAGCAAAAGCGCCCTGAAAGTAAATTCAGCCCCCCCCCCCCCCCCCCAAAAAAAAAAAAAAAAAAGTCATCCCGTGTAATTGGTACGGACGCAACAGACTTGACTGTGAAAATATTTGTTCAGATGTAGCTCGGTTTGGGTAAAACAGTTCGGATTTTGGGCCGGATATTTACACAACTGTAAAACCTACAATGAAGCTTCAGAATTTCCCAAGCCCCTTTGCGTATTTGAGTCTTAGATAAAATGTCACATCTCATTCGCCCTTAAAATGTCAGCTTACAGTACTGCAGAACTAACTAGTGAAATGCACAGCTATGGTAAACTAGATTCAGGGCATTTTGTTCCTCAACACTGTTCCGAGCACAACGGTCACAAAAGTTGTTGGTTACCAACTTCATAACTAGCCGAATTCAAGTGATCCTATTACGCTGTATTGGCAATCCGCTTTCAGAGTACGCGTTAACGGGTAGTGTATGCACGTATTCCTAAATCTGACAGGTACACCGGACGTTGTTCACTTTTTTAGTCATCCGACGAACAGTTTGAACATTGACTGGACTAAGTTGATCTGTTCAAGAAATGTAATGGAGACGTGTTGAAAGAGTGGGGAAACAGATGCAGTGAGCACAGAGTTTTGAAGAACAACCGGGAACCGTAACGATTGGACTCTCGATTGAGGAATTTTATTTCACACACCTCGGTATTAGCAAATGTTCAAATAATGCTGACAAAAATTTGTAAAATTCTACAGACCTACATTTGTTTTTCATTTTTTCAGATGCAACTTGTTAAAAAAAGTTCATCTAGCAGCTGATTAGACTAAGCAAACTTTTGTGAAGTGTGTACATTACAGTTATGTGTAAGAAAAGTGAAGAATCCATTTCACATGAACTAAATATATATTGTTCGAATCTTCCCATGCGTACCATTCATACCAACTATATAAAATATTAGACTCTAATGCAACGTATTGCGAGAGAACATTGAGACTATGTGATTTCATCAGCTTAAATCTGTCCAATCGCGATTAACCACTCACTTTCAATTCAAAAGATAGTTCGACTTGTTCCCGAGCAACGCTGGTAAATACAGAATGACGGAAACTAGGTTGCCCTGTCGGTTGATCACGGTTCCCAGTGGTTTTGTGTTGTCCCTAATCAAAAACGGGTATTTTCTGTGCCTACTATTTGGTAAAAGATCTCTTTTTTGGTTAATACTTAAGGAAAATGGATGAAGTCCATGGTCTTGGGGGACATTAGCGAATCTCTTGTGTCGGTCGTAGATTTCCCGAAAGGTCAAAAGTTATCGCTTTTGTGTCCAAAATACGGTCAAAAATGAGTGAGGTAACCGTTAGTTGTTTTTTGGCTATTGTTTCAGATGAGAATTGTGAACTAAGAAACGATAAATCAGTGTCCATAAAATGGGCTGGAAACTGCCAATAGCTGTGTTCCCCGTGTAGGGATAACGTGGAGAATAGCACATTAGATTGCAACCCATAAATCAACTCCGGTTGGAGAGCGATAGAGTGAAGTAAATGTGATAGTATATGGACCGCACGGTAGAAAAACACGTTCGAAGGACTGTACCAAAACTTATGGGCATAAAGTAACGGAAATAATTGTTCGGATAGTGATCGCGATGATAAAAGTAGGTCTGGTCTCAAGGGATATCATAAAACAGTGTATTAGAATGTTACTATCCGTGAATGTTAGATACGGTCTATCTTTTTCACCACTCAATTGGTTCTTCCATGTGATGTAAACGAGTTCGTTGGGATAAATATTTCTGAAAAAGAACGTCGAAATAGATACGACGAGTTCTTCAGGTGCTGAACAATGACGGAATGCAATGGAGTTTGTGCTAATGATACCACTTTTGATTTTGTATTGCGTTGATGAATATCTCACAGACAATGCTGCTACTAATGGTACAAATGGATTGCGGATTATTTCACCATGTTGTTCCACTACATCAGTGCGCTGAATTTAGGTTATAGCATTTCCAAACTCATTAAAGCTAGTTCTAATAGCCAGAGTATTTTGAATAACCATAACTAGGATCATGGTGATCGTACTGATTATCGCACGCACACTACTCATACAAGTAGTGTGGCATTGTTCACCTTCTTTTCACTTGAGAACCTGGTATTCTTGATTGCTCGTACAAAAATCAACTAAGTAATCATAACTTTGTTCTGCTGACGGCTCTTTGAGAGAAATTAGGATAATTGTGAACAAAAGACCTGTAGAAAAAGCCAGATTGGGCGTGTGCTTCCAGCAGGCCTTGTCTACACAACCATATACTATTTTCCTTCCAACCTTGTAAGGTTATTTGAATTTTGTGACTTTCGATTACTCCCGTGTTGATGATAAGCTCTCCGTATAAACATTCACGTCGTACATGATTTATGATAGAAGTATTCTCGAATGTATTGTAAAGTTTGATTACCTAAGCACAATTATCCCACTTGCACTGCGAGTTAATTCTACCAGGAATTCAAACTAGCACTGCTCCAGCAGTCGGCACTTCTGTGCTCAAACCGCAGAACGTAACCAACAGGTTACGGAAGCCATGTGGTAATCAGCAAAGTGTGTGTATGGGCAATTGCATGCCCGCATGTACATGGCATGCTTGGCAATATTAACCAAAGTGAAAATGGACTGCAACGGGTCGTGCTTACGTGTGTGTGTGTGTGTGTGTGTATCAGCCTGTCTATGAACGCAAAGAGCAATGAGTCAGCCATAGTAATACGATAGACTGGGGCTTGAAAGTTGTGAGCCGTGGCTCACCCGGCTGAGACTGTACACACATGGGGAAACCCGCCACAAGAAGCTAGGCTCAATATGTACCTAATCATGAGAATCGTGATTCAGATTGAAACTTACAGCCATCCGACCGCATTGGCTTTGTGTGGTCCTACCGTCAGTCGAGTCTTTGACTACATTCCGTCCAGGTCGATAGACTCACGGACTGGGTAGTCGATACTGTGGACTATTTTGCACGCACCCATACATGAGCATCACCTTGATCTCGCCCATCCCATGAACGGTTTGTTCCAACCAGTTGAACTTCGGCATTGAGTCACATTTACTTGTTGACTCGCTGTTGGCTAAGCAACCCGGCTTGACCGCGCGCGATTGCATGTACTGGTTGCGCGTGCGAAAGACGTTTCGCTTGTTTACTTTTCTACTTACTTTCGTACAAATAAACGGATTTCCAATGTAACACATTTCCCAGTAGTAGTGTACACAACAACTGGTAGTTTTTCCCGTCACAGTATTTCTTGCAAATGATTTGCTAAATTTGTTTCATCGGTTATCTTTATGAGCAGGACCAAATCGTACTACGAAAATGTGACTTACACTATGGTGTGAACTGTTACGATTTTCCAGGAAGCAGGGAAAATGGTTTTCCATTGCCATTTTGTTACGGAGCGTGCAACCTCCCTATAGGTTGGGTATCACATAGGTCCCCATTATATATATATATATATATATATATATATATATATATATATATTCCCTTATATTTGAAAAGGAGCATGTGTGGTACTGAACACTAAACCAAAAATATTACTCTGCTATGTTCAAAGTAGCAACTGAAAACGACATTAGACGTGGAGCCTAGTGCAAGAAATAAATGACAGACGTTTTGAGGTATAACAAGATCTTTTATTAACAAATACAGATTTGTGAAGAGAAACCACGAGCACTTTGAACAGACTGCTATTTGGTCACAGTGACAAACAGAATCCATTCGTTGTCTTTGGGCCCCTACAGAGAAATCATCCATCATCGGAGTTGTTCGCTATGCCGTGAACGAGTCGTTACCATTTAAAGCCAGTGATGGAGGGGTGCTGTGTCTAGTGATGCTTACGCCCAGTAAGTCTGTGAGAGGCAGCCTGGATTGCTTGGCATTTAGTTGTCCCACTCACAGTCGTTCACCCCGCGTTCAGGACTCACTTTGGAGGGCTTGGCAGACGCGCACTGCTGATGACTCCTTGAATGTAGGAAACAGCTGTACAGTAAATCCGTGGTTTTCAAGGATGAAGTGGGCATCAATACTGCGTGACAAACCACATATTTCTGCGTCATTTATAAATAATGATGAAAGTAAATACAGTTTTTTGAATTACTGGTAATATTATTGCCTCTCAGATTACACATAATTCAAAGTGATGAGCGATTAGCCAACTTAATTTAATTAAAACGTTCAGCCCAATTACCCACTAGACTTGTGACAGATAACTCAAAAATAAAGTGGACAAAATCAGTGAATATTTGACGCTATTTTAAAGTACCTATGGTATATTAAAACCAGCCCTGAATTTTTTCTATATCCACAGCAAAATGTTTTGATCCTCACATAAAAAATGTCATTTGCCATACCTGAGTATAAAATCAGATAGAAGTGACGTAAAGAAGAAGTGAGCTTTCAATAAAGAAAGTCATAGCATGCAGCTTGGATAATGGTAAAAGGGATTGTTCGATACCACACGATTCAAAGTCCGCGGGTTATTTTCGAGCTTGCGTACGAAGAGAAAATTGTTAATATCACATTACAACATCTGACAGAACTAAAGTTCCACTAGGTTACCTTTTTCAAAGAGGTCACGTTCCAAAAATATGACCAATAACATACACAATCATGTATCATTTGTTTACCCTTTCAACCTACGGACACATTGAATCCTAATGACTGTATTGAGTAAAATCCTGAAGATCTGCGATAGCTGGGCATTCAGCTTTCTCTTTGACAAGCACCCCGTCGTAAACTCAGCAAACGGTGAAAAACAGAAGCATATAATTTTGTCGTTTTCCAAAACGTTTAGAAAGGTATTTTGCTGGTTCTCTTAAATAAAGGACTTAAACCCACAGATCCAGCCGATTATTCCACGAAAAGAAGTACCTTTTAACTTTACTGATGCTTTTGGGATATCAAGCATTATGAAACTTCCGAAAGAACATAAAACGCATCCTTTTGGTTCAGCTTTCCGTTCGATGACTCATTTCGGATCGCCGTCGTTGTTGACAAGGAATGTGGTAATCCGTTTGCTTCATCCGGTATCGATGTTCATCGTTCGTGAGGCGTATTTTCGGTTCCTTTTGGTTGATCACAAATCCACGCGGAGCTCGAAGTTTAGCAGCAATCCTAAAAAGCTTCACGTGCCTAAAAGGTTCAGGTAATATTCCAGCCGATTCTACTCATGCTTTCTTCAGGTGTGAAAACGTCTCATCAAACTGTTCTCAAACCCACTGATGATGGTGGCATCAATAAATCAAAATGTTTGCAATTGCCGTCGTTCTGGCTCATTGAGGGTTGTTTAATCATAGACTACCTTTGGATCTGCGATAGCGCACTATGGGTTTAGCGAAAAATTATAAAATCTTGGTCAACGCTTTCAACTTGGACTTTATCAAAATGGACTGCACATTTTGACAAAACAAATTGGCTTCAATTTTGAGAACAAATATGCGCGATTTTGATTCCGTTTGAAAAGTCACATGGTCACATTAGAAAAGAACAACGGACAGCGAACAACCAAAGGGATTACTTCCACCTGTATGGTGTGTGAGAGTAAGATTAAGAACATTGAATACAATAGTTTGCTCGTTAATTTTTATTGTCTTGAGTGAAACATTCTCGTGTTCTCCTAATGGTACAATTGTGATTGACACTCCTAATTATTATGCACCAACTGTGCACCATTGTTTTTATCAATGCTAATTTACAAACGAGGTATCGAAGCGGTTGATAATGAACCCGGTCTTTGTCTTGTCGTATACTGAGTATCATTATCAAGACTGAGCCCTGATGGATATATATATAAATATATACAGCTACTGTTTATCACACGGTATTGTGATCACAATTAGTCAATATGTACTGTTCTTTTGACAACTTAAGTTATCGATCTGTAATGGTTTATTCCAGTTCATTTTTCGCATGTTAGCAAACAAAGAGCAACTGGCAATGGAATTTTCACTTTATATATGGTAGCTTTATCTCGACTGATGAGCAGAAAATGCACAACATAAAGCAGAACTTTGTCTGCTGAAATTTAGTGATGATCACGGGAGATTACGGCCGATTTCGATTTTAAAGTTTGTTATTCACACTTTTCTGTCTATTTATTCGTTACACATAGGAAAGATCCTTGGTTATGAGTCATCAAGATTCGAATACAATGCGTCTTTTGTTCAGAAGGACGAGACGTTGAATCCTCGCAAAGCACTGAGCAGGTCCATGATTAAAATCCAATATCATGTTTAGGCCAACATATGTTTTCGATGATGCTTTTGTATGCCGATACGAACCCGTTCATTCTTCATCAGATAGAGTAGGTAAGGGGATAGTCAGCAGGTCAATCAGTCAGTTTGTCATTTGCTGGGTTAGCGGATCAATCCACTGAACGAAGGAATGGGAAAGTGTAGAGGGATCTGGTAAGAATCACGATGCAAACAGTTAGGTAACCTGGCCTACAGAGATATCACAAATAAAGTCATCTTTCTTTGGTCAGAGAAGCTCCAGTGCGTACACTGGCCTCTTTTGCGAGCATGGCCCAGAACTGAGGACTCGCGTACTGATGGCTTTAGTAGCTGCTAATTGTTGGTGTTTATCTGCCTCAAATTCGCTATTTGACTCTTTGTAGACAACACAAGATTCGTTCTCCACTCCAGTCGAATGATATGATTCAAATAAGTAGGCATCAATTGCATTGAAAGTCGTAGTGTTTACTCCGTGTTGAGCTTAGCTTAGCTGATTCTGCTTGATATTTTCTGGGAAATTCCTCGTTGTTCGAATGACAAATAAAACCATTTTCTTTTTGTTTCGCTGTCAAAAACAGAGCATTGCCGGCATAGATTATAACTAGCCGATATTTCGGTTATAACCGGTCACCATTTTCAAGCCGGTTTTACCGTCAGATGACTCTAAGATAGTCGTGATTCTGAAACTTCCCTTAAAAAAGGTTATTCACGTTAAACGAAACAGCGCCTAATGGTGGTCTTTGCGGGCAATGCCGTTTTTGACATCATAACGTTTAAAGCACCACAAAAATGACGCTAAGCTTCATCGACATACTCCGGCCCCGGCTTGGTCCTGATATACTCACTAAGTAAAACCACTTGATTTTCCAGAGGCCGTTTATACGATCCATCCTGTTGAATGATGGAATTACCTCCAGGGTGCAATCCACTGGGAGCTTTCTTGATCCACAAGCTGTTTATGGATCCACCATTTGAAGATTTTTAGCCGAAATTTGATAAGGACACCAATAATTCCCACAGAAGCCCCTTGTATTAAGATTCATCCATAACCTTGGATAGTGTTACTGAACGCTACACGATCGTGAACTCTTGACGGATTTTGAACAATAAGATGTCCACTGCGCTCATGAAAAGCCAAAGCGTGATCGGTAGTTAGCCGCTACTTGGGGAAATTCAACCAATCAGAATCCGAAATCTTCTTTCGTTGTCCCATAACCAGTTGTGACGTAAGCCAAGTAAACCTTTAACGATTTGATATTGCCCACATTCTTCGCACTACATTCTGTTGAACTTTGGCTTAGTTTAAACTTCTCATCCCCTCGTGGATGACTGGATGGTTGGAGTGATGTGTGCACTGGATCATTTGGTGTTTCTTTCTTTTACTGTACACTACGTCGACGCAAACGTTTATGGCTCAATAAGTGGCTTACTTGAAAATAGAATCTCTTTTCATTTCCATAAGCTTCAGGATTGACAGTGGAGCTCGTTTCGGAGATACGGTAAGGGACTGACAAGCTGATTTGCCAACCGAGATGATAACATAACGCTGTTCTCTACTGCTTTGTGATAGACTGGGTTAGTACTTTCAGTCTTCTATGACAACTCTCGGATAGACCACCACAGGCGTATTCAAATACACGGATTCGACCCCACCTCAGAACCATCACAATGTTTACGTGGTTTGTGCAATAGTTTGAGTTACTTCCGTTGACGGGAAAAGACAGATCTGTATGACCCCAGAGATTTTTCTGTGTTTAGTTGCTGTCCATTGCCTTTTTCTTCGTCCTTCATTTTTTGGGACATTCCGTGATTTCTGAATTTGATTTATTTATAAAGGTGCAGAATGCAAAAGTGGTGAGTCGAAATGTAATTAGTAGATGTCAGTGAATCTTTCATTCTCTGACCTATTTTCCCATCGACCGGTATTTAAGTATCTTCAGCAGCGGTCTCCGCATTGAACAAATCAAAAGTGTGTCAACAGCAGCTTATTGGGTTTATCGTCCGTCCAACTTTGTTCGGTCTGTGAAACATTTGGATCCATTTAGTTAATCTCAACAAATACGTTCCGGACGCATTCGTGGTCCTTCTTCTGCAACTTGACGAATCACATGTGGAACGGCAATTAGAGTTGACAATTCTGCCAATCTTTAGGGAAGAGCTGCATAACTAACTGTCATTGCTGACACCGATGTGGAACAGCATCAACTTTCATCCAGTGTGAGGAAATATTCTGATTTATTGCCCTATGTACTCCTCTATTATGGTCCCTTTCAACTGCATACTTGAACCAAACTTGACTGAAGACCTTCAGTGAACTAGTCGGTATTTTGGCTTAGTCCTCTTGTCGTGAGCCGTGACCAGGAATGAGCAAACCCAGATTGACCGAACAGACTTTCTTCCGCTTCCCTTGAGGGATTAGAGTTAGTTCAAATAGTTTTGTCCTAAAATGCACCGGCCCGATGGGGTTATACCGTCGAGTAAGGAACACGCATCCGGGTCATTGATCTGCCCAGCCTTTGCTTTTTCGTTTATAGCTCACAAAAGATCACCACTCTCGATTGTGGCCTTTCCGAAATTTCCCATTCATCTTTCGTTTTGGTCGAAATTGTGTCTACTTATATCCTACGTATGCAAGACAAAATTTGTAGTAGATGCTATCAAACTAAGACAGTTGAACTTGGAAAGGCAGAATTTAGTGTGCATATTTCTTCGTTAGATCATCCTTGTCAGAATGTGAAGTGTATTCAGAAGAAAAAAGCTATAAATTAGAACCTAAATAACCGACAGATATATTTTGTGTTTCAATGGAATCCTGTCAAAATTCCAGCTCACCCCTCTACGCCAGATCGACTTATGCAGAACAAAATCTCCCGTGACCGTAAATTAGAGCTGTTGTCCTTAAATAGTAACAAATGAACAAATCACTCGTCCAAAAACATTTTCCCCTAGAATATTACTGTCGATAGCTAAAAAAGAAAAAAATTGGACAGTCTTTGTTGAACTCAGGAACAATTTCGTATTTGTTTGTTTTCAGTATCACTGCCTTATTCAAAGCCACTGGTGTACGTTGTCACCGTAAACCCCATTGCTTCCTGGAATGAGTAGTATGGTACTGTATGTGGATGACAGGACAAAATTTCCCCGGAAAAACACGACAGGTTTCGCGGTTGTTGCCGCTCATCCAGTATGCGTACCCGGCACTCTTCTTCCCAAACACCCCCATACTTGAGCACTACTTAGTTGTTTAACAGCTACCATCTCTTTCGAATTTTATGGTTCCGAGGAAATGTTTTTCTATCACTTGGGTGCCGCCCCATACTACTCATTTCAAAAATCCTTACTTTGGATCACCTGTCCTCCTTCTGAAGGTTCATGGTGTTAACCGACAAATTAACTTTGAGAGAATCATCGTGTGATTCTAAAAATGGGCTTTTCCTCCATGCACTCCCCATAAGATTCAGATGAGATTAAAGCTGATGGTGTTTTTTATCCCATAAACAAAATGAAAGTTCACAAATAACAGCTTTAAAATGAAATTCAAAACCAAGAAGTTTCTGACGTACAAAAAGTATAGATGTACTACAAAGAGGGCGGCACAAAACTGCTATATGGAGGCAATTTTGCTGAGAATTCCCACAAGGAAGTAATACCAGCCACTTAGTATGACTTGCCCAGGGTTGCCGCACTGTTTCCATTGGTCAAAATAAAGTTAACGGCAAACGCTTGGCATGCAAGTGGAACACCGATAAAACTGAATGAAGTTGTATTTCTAAGTCCATCTGTCTTTGACGAAATGATGGGCTCCACCTAGCTTTGCGTTGAACTTATAAAAGCTAAGCGTAAATGATAAAGCAATGTTTTGTTTTTAAAAGTCCATCAAAGATAACTCAAAATGAAACTAACCTCGATGCCTGTTAAACAATCAGTTTATGATACTTGACAGTCATCATTCTGACACTGGTTTCCAACTCAAAGTACAAAACGTCGTTACAAATTTTGCATCTTATACCACAACGTCAAATGCAACAGCTCCTCTAGATCATTTTTTGACTGATAACAACCCTTTAATCACCGCAAAGGACCTTGTTCTTTTTGATTATTTATCAGCTACAGTATTCAGTCAAAGTGATAGCTAAGCAAGGCAATGAAGGATCAAAGAACATTAGTAACTGAATTCCATACCCATTGCTTCTTGAATGTCTTGGCTTATCCTGCTCCAGTTAGAGCAAGAATAATTACTATACCACCTACGCTAGTTGGCTCCCTTCACCCTCTCTCTCTCTCTTTTGTACCTTATCCTGACGGGATGACTTGATTCAGTCAACCTTTCCTCTACCATCTCCGCAGTTCATTCCAACCAGATAGAAGATGGTCACTATTTTCATGGTACGGGAAAACGTAGGATTGTATTACCCCGACAAACATGAACCGTGTCATCTAAGACTTGCCACAAAATGCCCAAAATTTAGCTTTATCTGGCTGATCATTCTTGTGTGCGCGATTATTGTTTTCGACTGCTTTACTACGGTCCGCTTCGAATACTAGCACCCTGTCCTGTCGGATTTTCATACTGTGAGGAGCAAAAAAGGGTTTTTATATGGTCTTGAAGGACATCGGTCATGATCAGTTCCATAAAAATCATGTTGATGTTATTCTTCGACTAAAAAGATTGTTTTGACAACCTCTCCCCAGTGTTAGCAATTGCACCTGGGGATTTCTACTCGCCGGATGAAACAATTGTGACTGTAAAATCCGTTTAGTACGAAGCTCTGCCTTTTGGCCCTAAAGAAGCCAGCTTACGTTTCACCCTTGCGCTTGTAAACGTATTTTTCGAGCTGACATCACATGTCAGACGACTATTTCCATACATTTCTGTCGGTGTTGTGAAATGTGTTTCAGGCGTGATTTTTTTTCTTAGTATTTATGTTTGAAATGAAATTATTTGTCTAACTATACTGAAATGCTTCCACTGGTCATCGAAAGTACGGAAAAGGTCCGATCTTTAGTGCCACTCAGTTCCATAATTTCAACATCACTTATCATCGTCCAGCCGACCCGTGGCATCATTGACTCCTATAATTTGCATTCAGCTAAGGCCGTTGGTAGTCGAGTGGTATACAGCTTCTACTTGCAAACTTGGATGTCAGAGGTCTGAAGCCCGCGACCGCCGGTCAGTTGGTGGAAGACAGCGATTTACTCTCTTCCTACCGATTGCCACACCTTGCTTATTGGGACCTTTTATGGTCCACTCCAATTCTCGGGGTATGGTTACCAGCTATGCCTAATGATGCATTTGGTCTGTGAGTCTATGGGGTATATCCATTCCAGTGCGCTCATTAATAAGCACGTAATAGAAAATACATTATGCTTTGGTCTGCAGACGAAGTTAACCAAACGGTTTCATTGGTTTTGTTTATCCACACCTATTCCCATCAAGCCTGAGCCAACACCCGCAATTCTTTGGTCGCTAGCCACAATCCTTTAGCTCCAACCCATTATTCGCCATCAATGACCCACAGTCCTTGGGCCTTGAGGCACAGCCAATAGCCATGCTCCTAAAAGCCAGACGTATCAAAAGCATAGGAATATTATGACATCAAAAAATGATGAAAATATTTACGTTTCATAAAGATTGGTGTCGCAAAACAAGCTGAACAAATTAGAAGGCGTAAGGATTATACGCTGCACAGCTGGTTGTGGTAACGACATCAAATGCTGCCCCACGAATGGATTAGGGAAGGTTTAAACGATGCATCCATATCGTCGAACCAAGTGGTACAACCCGTATGACGGTTGTATTTTCAGCGTAGTCGAGAAAACTACAAAGTCAGGAATTGTATTTTTCTACGTATTCAGCCTCCGTAAAGTCCATTTAGAGACATTAACTGTTATTTATCGCTATATTAGCCCTTCCAGCCACGTCTCCCTGAAAGTAGACAAATACCATCTAATATTGTGATAACAAGAACGGGAAGCGAAGGAATTTGACTTCAGTGATGTCTTATCACACTGGTTGCTGAGAGTTCAGTTTGACACCCAGTTGGTCAATAGCGTCGATTTTTCAGGGTTCACTGCGCGATCCCAGAACTTCGTTTTCAGGTCTGGGCAGTTAAAACGTCAAGAGTAGTTGCTTATACCCATACACGTTGGGATGTAGGCGACGAACTTAAATCACCTGTAGCCAGGCTTGTTTGTGCATTATTTATCAACGGTACGTTTTACTGCCGTGCGTTTACTCACTCTATGAATCAAAACAGATAATATAGAATGTATTCGGGGGAGCAATTTCATCTTGTAGTGAGATGATCTTGCACTGTGTTTTATTGACTAAGAAATAGTTCCTTTGCTGTGTGGGTACGTGGTAATTCCCGTTTGGTAGACAGCCAAGTCACGTTGGCAGTCAATTCTGGTGCGGTACCAAGTCCAAGGCTTGAGATAAAGGAATCCCGAGTGATAGGACAGCCGACTGGTGACGTGGATCGATAGAATGAGTGATGAATTCTGTCAGCCGTGCTGAAGCCTCAAGGTTTGCTTGTCTACACCAGTCGGACCAAAGTACCGAAAGCAACGGCTGCGTACAAGGATAAGCATCCCATATATTCATTGTTTTGCACTGACAAACGAGGTGATTCGGAGTCAGGAAAGACTTCTCACTAGAATCAGTGGGACACTTTCAAACATTTAGTGCCTACGGAAGACTTTTCCACAACTAGAGTGCAACCTAAGATAAACAATGTACAGTAAGTGCAGCTCTCGCGGGAACATTCTTAAGAAAACCGGAAGGAAAGCACAGTTTGGCGTTTAACTCCAAGACCGTGTTTTTACCAAATTGTCAAAGCAGGCTTGGTTAAATTATTGTGGCGTTCATAAGGTCTTTGAAGCAACAACAATACCTCGTCCTTGTTTGAAACGATCATGCATGGTTTCACGCTACTAATCCAGTTGATTAATGACCACCAGGGCGGCCTAATCTGAAGGGTAAATAGCAGCAATTAATAGTAATGACCGAAACATTGATTGACTACCATCATTTTCGACAAAATTATGTTCCGAACCTCAAAAGGTTACACACAAATAATGGCACATTTACTACTAATAGAGTGTTTTCCAATCTTTCCCGGTACGGTACAACTTGTATCACGTTCGTTACGAGATGCCGAGGGAGGTAGAAGACACTTGATGATGGAGCGAAACAACAGGACAGAAGTTCCGTTGAAATTCTTAGTCATTTCGGTTCAGCGCACGAAATTCTATGGCCCTTAGAATCAAATAGGTACTTAAACGTAAGTGATCACGAAGCGAGCCGAACATAGGGGTGCATTTTGTTAGACTCCGTAACACAAGTGTCTAGAAAATACTCTCTCAGATATGTTGTTGCCGTCAATTAACCTTCCGGCTGGCAATTGCTTCACGGGTTTAAACAGTAGAACATCGCTGCCCGTAACAAGGCAACACTTTTTGCGTTAAAAAAGGAAGACCTTAACGCTTCCCAACAATGCACAAAAGATCACGTATACAACGTTTTCGAAATTGGAGACTGGTTGCTAAACCACATCTTCTTAGTAATTCACTGTAGACCAGCTGTTTCTAAAAGTTTTGAAGCAACAAAAACTAATCCATTACACGTGTATTCGAGTTGTAGACATCGTTACCTATATTCGGAACACTTTGACAATTGGTGGAAAGCAGGAAGAAACGGGCGCAATTTATTTTACAAATATTATCTAGTTGGCACTGCTTAGATTACACCCAGAGGTAAAAAACTAGATGCGAGAATGCAGTTGAATCTTCGTTATAATGTTCAAGAAGGTTGAATTTTTCTACTGTGTTCTTGTGTAACATGGTTAGAGGGGTAGGTGACAAGTGTTTGCCAAAATACTTAAATATGTTCACTTGTCGTAGCCGTTTCTACGTAAACAATACGGTTGCACACAGGTGACGATATTTACTATTCCGTCATTTGAGTTCGTGTGAAGCACTAGGACGGGAGAAAACGGTTGCAAGTTGTTGAGTGGATAGCGAGCTGATACCATAATGTTGGCTTTGGAATAAGTTTGACCATGTAGTTAAAAATAATTTTCCCAACTCAGGGATGGAGAAACAAATGAATCGGTTACTTTTATTACTACAATTGTGCAGTGTTGGTGTAATTTATGATCCGTATTGGTACCTTTTAGAGAGCTAAAACATAGGCAAAATCTTCCACTCAGCCCATCACAGTCCAAGATTCGAAACCCTTGATTTGGCCGAATTTCCGGGATATGTGAAGTGCGTGGGAAGGAATCAACGGCCAGTCAAACAGCTCCCGGCCTAAATTGTAAGCGGAATTTGCTTTTTACATCATGCTAACTTATAATCTTGTCAAGATGCCAAGCGTCCAGCACACCAGGTTGATTTCATCTATTTTCGCGGGCAATCCACGCACGACTACCTACGTAGCGGATCTGGGGATTAAAGTTCGTGGGTAACTGAATGAGTTCAGTGATACTTCGTGGAACTTGAATCACAACTTTTTTCTGCAACATTTTTGCACTCCTCACCGGCAGCTAAATCAACGAAGACCGGTTAATCTGGGGTCATGTAAAGTATCCCCTACCGGAATCAATCATTTTCGTATGACTTACCAGCAGTTGGGGATCTGCTATCAGTAAGAGCAAGTTTTTGCACACTCATGGACAAAATGGAAGAAATGCAATAGGAAAGAGGAAATTGACCATGACAACCCATTTTTTATTCTCCCAGGAAGATATTTCTACTATAGCCTATCATGCTTTCACTTAAGAAGTGAGCTTGTGTTAGCCGATTTCACAATAGAACAAACTGAAATTGCCAAAGGCTTATGTAATAATTTTTTCCTTTACACTACTGAACAATTTAGTGCGAATTTTACTGAATCACAGTTTTATCATTTTTCAGGAAGTTCGGGTGGATGAACGTCTGTGACGATAAAAGAGCATTAAACTGAGGAAGTATGACTTGATAGCATGAATGATTTAGCGTCATACTTGACAGACAACAAAGTTGAGAGAAAAAATGATGATGAGTGTTTCTTCGCAACCAGGTGAAAATAGAATCTTCATGCAAAAACAGCGCTACCGTTCACTAATTGAACTTCATTCCCCTGTCTGTTTGGATTTCTCCAGTTCAACTGAAGAGAACTGTCTGATTATGAAATTCAGCAAATTCTGATCAAAAGATTCGAGATATCTGTCTTCACTCCTGTCTGTAACATGCAAGCACGTGTGTATAAAATATGAAGTTGCCCAAACTGAGTTAACCAACACAGACTGATTTCATGTGCACCTTGAAACAACAAAATTTGGTAACAAATCTTCCGTTAAAAGAGCGACTGTTCCAAACATCGGCAGATAAATCGAATAACCTTCCAGTATTTCGCTCATATACAGGTTTCAGACGAGCGCAGTCGTATGACAATTTGCATTTTGTAATGGATCCTATCCGGTGACATTCGAATTTTCGTGCAACGGATTAGCTAGCTTATTGTGAAATCCACTGACCACGAAGTGACACTTTTATGGATTTTGCCAATGCCGCATATGATAGAAGTCAACAACTTATTGGTCAGTCCGCATTTCTTCAATTTTGTTTCTGCGCGTGAGCCATTATTTCATGAGATGATAGGAAATGAATTGAATTGATCTTTCTGAATGCCATGATTGTCCTTTGACTGACGGGAATATCAGTCACACACTCGCAGTGAATCCCACATTTTCACTCCCAATAAACAGGGAAATTCAATGAAGCAATTTATTTTGCACTCTTGGGGCGGAAGGCATTTTTCATTACTTGAATGCATCGTTTTCGCTGGCTAGTAGTTCATCCATCTGTTGCATGGACAAAACCACAGTGGACCCAGACTTTGGGAAACAACTTTTTGTTTGCATGGGTCAGGGTTGTGTAGTGTTGTGTTGATTTTCTGTTGACTGCGGCTTCGTGGTACTGTGAACAAAATATTTGCCCCACAGCGGTTTGCAATCAAAAGGCCAGTCAACCACGTGTAGTCTGATTCCAGCATGGGATAAAATACATAAAGCAACATTTTTTTGTTTCCTTCCATTGATTGTTCATAGAAATAATCGGTTTTTTATCAAGGTGATCTCACTGTATTGCTCTTCTGTTCCTTGCTGATTACTTTTGACTCATGAAATTAAGCTACAAGGTAGTTTCAGAAAAAGTTTTCGGTAGGAAACTGTAGCACTCATGGATGACATTCACACACTGGAACAGCTATTCTGTTGGAGCATGCGAGTTTCCATAGTATAGGCGGTGACTGGCTATACCTCACGAAGGGTGACTATCTCTCAGATGTGAACAATGTTAATAATTGCCAGCACCTATCATCTGTGTTCATGTTTCTGCCAGAAATGGTGCGATAGATGTTATAACGAGAATTCTTGTCCATTGAAAACATTTTCGTTTCAACGGGAAATAAGCACTCGTCTTCATCAACTTCCGTAGCCCACAGTATGTACTTAGTTAATCATGGAGATTTGGTGCATCTTAAAACCCGACGCAGCTGAATTTTTCCCTGAAAATTTTCTGATTTTTGGTAGAGTACTGACTGCGTATTGTTGGGGCGCCGACTGTAGTAAATTCAAAAGAAACACAGAAGAAACCCAAAGAGTAAAAGTTGTGTTTCCAAGGTGAGATTAAGGCCATCGTTTTCCCTCACGTGTTGTACCAGATGATCTACGAGTCTACTCCAAGGGTTTTGAACTTCCCTGAAAAAGACGATACAGTTTACCAGCTCCAGTAACCTCAGCACATGGCGTCTGACGGAGCGGATTAATTTGTATTTTGACCGTGTAAAGTAGGATTTCCCTATGAGTCAACAACTGTCCTCAAGTTGAGTACACGAGGGCGTGGTTATGAAATACTGCCAGGCAGATTCGGCAAATGCTGAATATATATATATATATATATATATATATATATATATATATATTTGGAAAACAGGTTGGCGAACAAGCTCGTTTTCAGTGATTCTTACTCATGCCAATACAACACAATATATAGGACTAGATGCATAATGGATACAGTCAACAAAAATCGTGTCAGGGATCATCGTTCAAACCTAGTGTGGTACAGGATTATCCGGAAACCAGGTGTGAATGGACTAACACGTTCTCAACATGTAAGCTTTCGGACGTTCGTGGACCTGACGTTGGGTGGTGAGTGGGCCAGGGTGGATTGAGTGCATGCACAAATTTCTTCTGAGCACATAAAGGGGGATTGTGGAGGCGAATCCCGACCGCTTCGGCTGTGGCCAAGATGCGACTTCTCGCCGATCTTGAAAGCCGACCTCGGACCCTATACAGGGGGCGGAATGCTTGATCCACGTTCACCATGTGATTAGTTTCAGCTAGGTGTGAAACGACTGCGCTGATAATTGACCTAATTGTTCCAGTCCTCAACCACGCTGGATGATGCTCACGGATGCGTTCAGACAAGCGTCTGGTCGTGCGGCCGATATACGTTGTTCCACAGGAACAAGTGAAAGAATACACACAAAATGAGGCTGCAGAAACAGGCACATTTTCTTTTATCCGTAAACACACCGCTGGCTTAGAGGTGAACAGAACACGTAGTTTAGCAGCGTAGAATGTTTTGCTGACGACGCTCGCCAATCTTCGGTGAATTACATCTGCCAGAGTGTCGCCTTTAAATGGCAGAGAGATGTATACTGATTTCTTTTTAACTACCATTTTCCTTGGAATTTCTTTATCCAACTGCATTATCCGGTCGACTAGGCGTTCCGGGTATCCGTTCTGAATAAAAATATTGCGCACCGTAACAAGCTCTTCTTTTATGGTATCTTCGGTGCAGATCTTTTTCGCTCTGTTTGATAGGCACATAATTAGATTTATTTTTAATTTAAGCGGTACAAAACTACGGAAGTGGATATACTGTCCATTCCATGTTGATTTTCTATGCACTGACCGCCGTATTGAGCCATCTTCTCGACGGGTCAAAAATACGTCTAAGAAGGCTAGTGAGTTGTCTGACTCCGATTCTAGTGTGAATCGCAAGTTCGGATGTGCTGAGTTGAAGCTGTTTAGTAATTGTTCTCTGTGGACAAATTGGTCTGTTATACATAGAATGTCATCCACGTATCGCTTGTACAACCGAAGTCCGCGAATCGATGACTGTAACGGGCCGTTTTCCAATTTTGCCATAAAGATATCAGCAAACGGTGGCCCGAGTGGAGACCTCATTGCTACACCGTCTTTTTGGCGGTAAATCTGCAGGTTAAACTTGAATTATATATATATATATATATATATATATATATATATATATATATTATACATATATATATATATATATTATATATATATATATATATATATATACCAAACACCTATTCGGAGGATGGTCAGAGCATCAATGACAATTACCCATTCTGGTCTAACGTTTGCTTGCGTAGCTTATTAGTGTCTCTGTCACGCGCTGTCAGCCTGTTAGGCGTGGGTACCAATCGATAACAAACTGATCAAATTTCTTTCCTCATATCGCTCGTCATATGTCAGTGCATAACTTTGATATGCAACTCCCAAACAGAAAACGCATTTCCCAACTTCTTCGCCCCTTCTAATTCTCTGAACAAATGATCCTGTTAGAATCCATCTAGACCTTTAAGAAGGAATGATCAAATACAAACGAAACTGGGATAGAATAAATACTACTTCATAGTTCGACTGAATTTATTGTTTCTTTTATTCAGTTATTCGTCATACTCTGATTTTCTCCTGACCGGACCTTCCGTTCATTCTCTGTTGGGCTTTCATGCACATTCTTTCCCCTTGTCATGCCAGTTCACTTTGTTATTCATTACCCGATGGCAGCATACCTGTTCCTGTCAGCGAATGAGAGGGCTAGAGGCTGATGATCACGTGCAGCAAACTTGATCCCCAACTCCTGTCTGGTTTCTTTCTCCGTCATTGGAAGACGTTTATTTGGTGTTCTTAGGACATCATCAGTGTGCCTATAGGAAGGAACCGAAAATCAAAGCTACCTGATTATTTTTGGATGATGAATAATCATTCCAATTAATATCAGTAGTCTAAGATAGTTTTAATAGCTTTAGCACTCGGGTGGCACAGATGCCATTGGTATAGTTGCCTCGCATCGGTTTCATCAAGAATTAGTAAATACATGTCAATTCTGTTAACAGGATGTGTGAGACCGAGATATTAATTTTCGGGAGAAAGTTTATTATTTGGTAACACAGCATTGTCGGAAATGATGGTATTTAGTAGACTTTTCGATTGTGATGGTTGAGGAGGGTTATCCATGGTTATCGAAAAGTTGAATAAATACCATCATTTCCGACAACTCTGTGTTAACAAAACAACAAACACTTACGTGTAAACTCACACGGCGCATGGTTTTTCAATAAACTCCGAAGAGATTGTAGCTCCGATTCATTGGATATTAGTTTGGCAATTGTAAATTATTCTCCATCATTAATATCAAATTATGTGTGTGACATTTTTAATTGGTCTTTATCTAATCTGTCAAAATGTAATATCCTTCTTCGAAATTATTCAAATAAGGGAAGTTGATGATTTTCGTGGGGCTCGAACCTACGCATGAATGCCAACCAAACCTTGGCAGTGGTTGTGCTGATCCAGTTACACTGCAAAAGCTTAGGATATTTGACAGATAGACCACTTAAAACCTATCAGAATAGATAAGGTCTAAACACCCCACGGATTTTCGCATCACTTGACTGCTATGGAATTACGTGAAGATGGAATCAAAACACAAATGGTTCCGTGTAGAGGGATAGCCATTGCATTTATTGTCGAAAAAATGGACCGACTGGAAAGTGTTCTGTGAACTCGTCTCAGGTGATGCACACCATCTGTACAAATAGTTCCTCAAATGGACCGATAACAATTTAAACCGGTGGAGCTTTGCTGTTATTCGTAAAACAATAATTCAACTCTTTTTTTACATTGCATAAAAATAGTACAATTTTACTGAGAGTTTGGCTGTGCAGGGGCTGCCAGAAATGGGAAATTGGCCGGCGAAGGCGATATTCGGGCCAAGTATCCCAAGTTCTGTATCTTGACGCACTCTGGACTACCACGCTTCACAAATTCTTCCTGACCGTAAAAAAACTCACATTTTTAAATAATTAATTCGAAACCAGATGGACATTGTTGCTACCGGATTATCTGCCATTACGTTGGGTGGCCGCGGGCCTGCATTTTGAATCACGTTACTCACGATTTCATGCGCACTGAGCCAGATGGTTTACTGCGTTTCCCACAAGTTCATACACATCCAGCTGGTTGTGTCTCTTACTGTGAGCCGACTGTCCTTTGTGCTCCCTAACAGACGGCCATCCGCTCCAGTTCATCATCAATCGATGATTGGCGATAACTTTCACACTCGCAATTTTCATAAATAAACGCCACAACTGAATAACACACTTCGGCGAATACTGTCGTTCGTAATTTGGGATACCGATAGTTCGTTGTCCGAGTACAATTATTTTTCGGCACAGTTTTATTGTAATAATTCTTTTGGAATGCTATCATATCAAACTATTACCATTGGGTATTTTGCCGGTAACCGGTCTCCATTTATGTATATTTCCAGTGCAAGGTGAACAAGCATACAAAAAAGGACAAAATGGACAAGGATGGTGGGCTGTGCCACCACCCATTAACGTTGTGCTTATTGGTCACATTGGTTAGAATCGATTTAACAGTGCAAAGGTCCGCTAGATTGAAGAATCATATGAATGAAACTGTCATAATGACTTCGAGGGCACAAAGTGAGGATCTGTCGACAAAATTCGACTTTAGTTTGAGAAAGAAATTGATTTTTTTAGAAAATCTTGTTTTTGTGCCTTCATATTTAGACAGTCAGCAATACTATTTTGACTAAAAGTATTCAAACTATTGCGTTTATTTTGTGGTGCCGGTCTTTAGTTCAAGAGTTGAAGCATAATCCATTGGGTTTGTTGTCGTGGAATGCAAGAGTTCAGCTACACTCAAGCTATGTCTGAAATGACGCAAATATTAGCTCAGTTTGGTTTGCAATAATATTAACTTAAATGAAATCGACTTCATTCAGCCTAATTTATCTGTTTGTGTATCAGAATGTCAGCAGTTCTATTGAATGTTACTAGTGAAGCGTATCACTTTTCACTATTTTGAATGCTTAGGTAAGTCCGCGTATCTAGATAAGTAATGGAAAACAAGAACAGCCGTCGATAATCAGTGATCACTATGTAGGCAACAGAGCGACGAAAGATTCCGACAGTTTTCTTTGATGCGAATCCTGAGGTATTGTCGTCTTCTCGTCACGTCTTGCTCTCTTCCTTTCTGTCTATAGAGACAAGTCTGATTGGCTAAGACTGTCTTATTCAACCGATATAACACAGACAGAGCCTTCGAGTTCAAAATGTACAGCACGGCTCGAGGCCATTTTCGCTTCATGCGGTAATTGGGAACATAACTTCGGAACACTTTTCAGAACAACAAAGAATAATGGATGAAGAACTCATGCCATTTATTATTTCCAGAGAAACTGAAAAGCAGTCGTCTGAGGAATAACTTAGGCGAAATTCATTCCAAGTAGATAGCTTACAACAATAATCAAGTGTGAACGATAACTCCAATCTGCTTATCCAGCTGGTCCTTTACATGTCCGTATTCGTTTATGCTGCAAATCGATCGTCACCAGTCACACATGGGTACATACCTGTTCTGAATAGCTGAACATAAGCACACAAATTTTACGGAAATGAGATCTAAGTCCGCACACAATGTGGGTTTGATTCATTCCAGAAATGCTTTGTTCTCTCTGTCTGTGACAAACAGTGCAGACCGAGTTCTGTCAGTGTAGTGGAGGTGGGCAGCTGTGCACCGGTGACACTCACACGTACAGCTAGTGTGAATCAGTCGCTCTTCGTCGACAGTGGAATTTCCGTAATTGTTTACCTCTCGGCGCGTGGGTTGTCGCTCACAGCCCGCATTCTCGTCGGTGACAATCAGGAACGTCAAGCTGTTGACCTCTGTGTTTGCACGTTAGAAGACCTGGTCACTCGAAAATAGTGCTGACGGTCTTTTTCAAAATGGTCAGATTCGATTTCTGTTCGGGCATTGTTCAAATGAATTACAATAGCTGAGTGTCAAATTTGCGTTTCGGTTTCCACTCGTGCAGCATAAATACTTCTCCTCATAAGACGGGCGCATTTTCTGTAAACAATAAAGTTGTATTTGCTGCACGGTTTTTGGGAAGATAAGTTCAGAATTAATGCTTCGGAATATCACGTCAATTTTGATGTTTGAACAACACCACATATAAGAGGTTTATTTCAAAAGTTAAGCTTTATCGTCCGCTCGGAACCTCAAGCTGAGAAAGTCGAACAAGGCCCTGTCAAGATAAACCTACCCTGAGATAGTCAGTTAAAAAAAACTGCCATGTATTTAGTCCAGTGAAATGGGCTGTTAGCAAGACGTTTACTTCATATTTGCAGATTTTTAAAAGGTTAACCGGTTTATTCCAATGCGTAGTATTGCATCGAATTCGATCTGAGTAACAATCAAACTTTGATAGTTTCTCATGGAATATTTTCATTTAGGTTAGGTCTTTTCTTGTGGGATACATCACTTTCTGGAGCTGGACGGTGGTCAACTGGCTTTGGTCTCCGAGAATCAGGTTACAGGCGAGAGGTTTATACCGCCCCAATAAAGATCCAATACGTTTCTCTCTTGTCCGGATCATGGGCACTTCAGACACAAATCAACTTCATATGGTTCTTTTCTTCAGGGGTCCTAATTGCTGGATCTCTTTGAGATCATGGTTTTCTTATTTATTTCTGAGCAATAAATTATAAAACCTACGGCAAACAAAATTGAAACTAAGAGTCACTGGTCACTGACCTTATCACGTTTTCGTAAAGGTTCACGCTATCAAGTTCGTCTCTCAAAATACGACGAAACGAGCATCAACCCGGTTATTCGTCCACAGTGTATATTGCCACTTTTTAAACTAATACATCAAAAAGTAATATGATCCAGAAATTGTTAGGACGACTGAAGTGAACTGATGTTATATTGCGGAAGCTAGATGATCCACAAAAGCCCAATTCTATTGGTTTTGGTTTCTTGAGCTTTAGGAATGGGCTGATTAACATAATTAATTCCTAAAATGCGTTGGTACTGGTTTCTAACAAACATTACTTTACCGTTTCATCTATCACCAATCGCGTGTGACTTGCTTCTCAAATTGGTATTATCAAGAAATAGTTTTGGTTGAAGGGCGAGTCGAATTTGAAAGTTCCTGAGATGATGCCTCTCGTACAACGGTTGTGTAAGTTATTGTCCTTTTTTATCGCAGTAATTTCGAATGGGTAAAAGCGCACTAGTCTAAAGCGGTCGTTCTTGCGTACTACGGAGGCTTTACCCACATGAATTGCAACTGTGACTTTGCAAACCACATTGATCAGTTTAACGAAACTGGTCTGTAACATAGTGTGAACAGCTAATTATATCGTCCTATTTGAGAATAACAAATTACAAAGTGGACTAATCCAATGAAAATCTATCCAAATGACCAGTCGTTTAACATATACTACAAGAAATCAGGAGCACCAACCTTTTCATCAAAGAGTCGGTGGATATGGAAAATATCTAACCGCTCTGAGCTTGTCAGATAAACTAGTTGTGTTATTCTTGTGAGTATTTCCACGGGTGATCTGAGCATTGATACTGTACTCCAATTCCTCATTTCACAACAACTGGAAAGCCCAAAAAGTTTGCTTAAATTGTTGAGAAGGCTTAAAGCACAAAGTGAAATACGTTTTCGATCGCTTTTTATTTCTGTAAAATTACACCGCTTCTTGTTGTCACAAAGGTGTATCACAAAACGGGCCGGAGTTATGATTACACCATTTCAGGTGGTACCATGAGCTACTGGATACATCGCCATTGAACGATAAAGCAAAGATTCCTGGGCAAAAATTATTTTTTGTGAATGTAACAAGCAGTCACTCAAGAGCATTGCAAGCATTACAGTTTAGAAAGTCTGATAAAAATGCTTATGGAACTGATTCTAGATAAATCAGTTTGCTTGTAACCCAAGTCCGTTGTATTTCTAATAACTTGTGGTTAACATCTAATAGTACAGACAAAAAAATTGTAAGCCCCTTTTCTGATAAATAATTCCAGAAAGAAATTCCAATTTTATTGATCCGGGAGAGTCCTATAGCCCATGTTCAATAAGTTCTCCTTCCGAATTTTTCCTCTGCTCTTCATTCACGTACTGAATAACCGATTTTTGCCTGGATGGACAAATTGACGCTAAACACCATTAAAATGTAACAAGACGAGAAGTTCTGTGTTGAAATTGTTTCTCAGCTTGTCTGGAGATACGAAAGAATCCCTTTTGACCTGCCTTTTTCGTCTTTTTGTCATTGTCACTTGAAGGTTTAGCTCTTGTCAAATTCAACCATTTCTCTGGCTGTTGTATTCCGCCTTTTGTTATTCAGTGTACACGTACGGCAAATCGCACACGTGATATTTCGCGGGTATTCGAATAAGGATAAGCATTTTTAGTTTATCTGATAATTGGTTATTCTGCCCGGATGGCGGAGCATGATCCGGACAAATGAGCCTACCGGACAGGCGTTCTTTGTTTGCAGTGTTCCAGAGTGGCCAGAACCAAATGCTTGAGGAAGATACGAAATAAACCATAAGAATGCCCATCCAAAATGATATTAAAGGCGACTATCTTCGATCACCTGACAATCTGTTCACGTATCTCCGGAACTTGATCATTTACAGTAACCACCAGCGAGTTAATAACATTCTCAGCTTGCACGTTATCCTTTTTCAGAAAAATCTGAAATATCTACCAATTAAATATTGGTTATGGATAATCATCATTGTGCGTCCCAGAGCAGTCTTAAGATATTGAGTTGGTCAAATACACAAAACCCCGCGCAAAACTCAGAATTGAGAACACTACAGAATGTAGCGTATTTACTTCATTGTACAGAATCAGATACTGCACAAACAGGTAGTATAACACAGAGAATACAATAACGCAAAGTATAAGAAGTTACTCTCGAATATCACACATCTATTTCATCTTTATGTGGTCAGAACTACCGTAACTATTGAACGTGTGTATCAGTGAAAATATTGCATAATTGCAAGAGGCTTAGGGAGGATTTATTCCCAATCATCGTAAGTCTCACGTTGTACTGCTTTTTGATAAAATCAGAACAGAGCAGTTATATGTTTATTTATCCTGCTGCGGAACCTCATTCAGGATATGGAACAAATTCTACCTCTTTCCGGTGGTAGCAGAAACCCCGATGGATTGGGAAAAAACCTCGTACTGTGGTACATTTGTAAAGTGCATCCATCATTTTATTTAAGGAAATCTTCCGAACCATTTCTCTTGCAAACAATTTTGTCTTTTAACCCCATCGATTGATAAGTGGCAATTGTTTGGTGGGTGGCAATGGTTCGGTGGAATAAAGGTTTATCACCTCGTTTGTTCGGAGTTTGAACTCAGCCGTCGCTCGTCCCGTTGCTGATAGAGGGCAACTTATTGACTCATGGTTCGTTCCCACGTCTGACTTATTAGAATAGACTTGGTGTATCTTTCAGCTCTGTGCCTAAAGTTCAGATTGGCAATTATTCTTAGTATCGCACTGGGTCTCACAGATCACACCTTATGCCCATTCTGCCGCTCTCAAGAGTAAGCGTATAACAAAATGAAAGTGTATCAAGTTACCCAAGCACAAATCAATATTCTGTTACTTACAGTCACCAGAGATAAGTAACTTCTTTCGCACTGAAAATATGTCTGTCATTCATGTCTATTCTTGGTTTTCCTAAAAAACAGATATAATAGCTAAACTATGATCCTTCTCTACAAAACGTATTACCGAGGTTTTCATAAACATTCTTGCATATTTTTTCACGATTCAGAAAAAGGAAAGCTATTTCATGAACAACGATACGCTGTTTTATCAGTGAAGAAGATAAACTGTATTGGCTGGTCGGGAAAACAACCTGTGGTCCTATAAATAGGTGATTTTTGGTCTAAAGTGGATTATATAAGTTTTCTGCATAATATTAATCAGATTTTCCGATAACTGGATCACATGAAGAGTATCAATGAGTAAGCAGTGGTTGCTCACCGTAAGTCATAACGGTGAAATCTGAATTGTCTGAAATGTAGTCCAATAATCGGAACTGCGGATTCCCACAATGATTCCCACACGTTTCGATGGGAAACGGAACTTGTGGGACAAATGTGTTCTGATCATATATAAATTATATCAACATAGTCTGTTTAGAACTGCGAACCAATATCACCTAGGAATAAGTTTGATAGATAATGCCAACACCACAAACAGTATAAATGAGATTGTACAGCTATTTGTCCTAAGGCTCGCTTACTGATTAGTAAGCCACATAGTAATTTTGCCGTTTAATACTGGTAGTTGAAATAACGTATCCATTTTTCAGAAGGTGAAAGGCCATTCACGTACTCATGACAACATAGGTTCCTTATTACAAAGTATTATCAATACCCTGTGGAGTACGTCAATTGCTTCTTAACGAAGGAAGAGAACGGTTATTCGCCAAAATTCTACAGCAAAATATAAGCCATACTTTCGGTTATTTTCAGTGCATATTTATCAAGTAAACTCAGAATAGTAAGGCAGTGGTGAACCAATATTTTTACTTGCGGCAGTGGTATAACTTAGTAACCTAGCGGCCCTGTCTCGACTTTAAATCGAATAGAGTGTAAACGGTTGGACATCCAAAATTCTACCGAATATGCAAGGGCTGTTGCGTGTGCGTAATGCGGCTTACCCCTGAAAAGAATGAAAGAGCTATGCAGTTGTGTTTCTATGCTTTTTACTGGTCATTTGAGCGTTGCATACGTGGAGTAATTATTTCCCGAAAAACTCAATTTTTTTACGATTCAATCACTTCATGCACCTTGGGAGAAAATCATAGAACTAAGTGACCAAGTTATTCAGTATTGTATTTTACTCACCAGTCACGGATGCTCGCCGGATGAGAATCTGTTGGTTGCTTCTGGCAACTGGATGTCCTATGATGTAATTACCTCAGTGAAAAGGTACTACGCTTCGAATTAGCTAAATTTCCAACCCCCTGAATAACAGTTGCTAGTTTTACCAAGGTGCCGTTCTTTCCACTTCTTTACTTGGCAACTGTATGAGGTAGCTTATCGTGAATTTTTTATTCTTTTGTACGTAGACAATGTATTTGTTTGACATACAGTTTGTAATTCTTCTGATTTCAATAAATTCTGGTTTTCTTGAAAAAGGTTATCCCTGGTAACCGAAACGTCGAAAACCCACCAACGATTGTGACTACGCTATGTTAATAAACAATAAAATTTTGCCATAACACTTCACATAGAGCATCGATTTTTCGATACACCCCGAACAAATCTCGGTTCAGACACATTAGAATATTTCAAAAATTTGAAAGTTTTCAATCCTTCTCATCTTACGCTGAACCCAGAAAAATATTCTGACCGTATCTTCCAAGTTCGTTATTCCCCGTACACAACATTACCGTTGGAAACTTCCCCGACTGCCCCTCCAACTAATTACCTAGGGATGAAGATAGACGGAAACTTTAGGTGATCCAAGGACATTCAGATAAACTTTGAAAAACGGTGGCCTTCTTCAGTCCCCATTATTGAGCCTATACATGTACATACCCCCGTATCATTTCCGTCTATTTATATCAACCAATGTGTTCTTCATACCTTACTCCTGAAACGAGAATACAAAACTTTGCTGTGCTTTGTCAGGATAGTACTTCTCATTTCCTAAATATTTCTAAGGTATAAACCTTCAAATTTAGTGGTAGACATTTATTCGTGCGAAAAGTTTGCCCACCTGATGCATATAAATTTGTTTTTCTAATAATCCCACCAAAATCTTTCTAATATTCGATTTATATTTCTTATAAAGCCATTTAGGAATTCATTTATTCCGGAAATGGATTCCCAATCAGTGGCCAAAGCCCGAAGTAACTACGTTTTTGCACTCATCTCAGTGTGCTAACTCCAATAGATTTTAGGTTTAATTTTCACGCGCACTGTGTAAAATTCGGTTGTGATGATTTCTGAGTGAATTTTTGTGACTTGAATGTATGCACACAAGCTTGCAGTACTCATATAAATGCAAAATTAGAGTCAATCTTTTTACTTTATTGAAAAACTTTCACATCGATTTGACCCTTAAAAAAGAACTCAGTAGGGTGAAGTTGGACAGCATTTATCTGGAAGTTAACTAAGCAACTCTAAGTTGTCGCACCCACGGGACAACACTGAGTTAAACTTACTGTAATGACCACTCCGTCACTGGGAGCCGTCGTCAATCTATGACGCTGTGGCTGATCAAATCAGGGTGATGGTCTGGTAAGTATTCCACTCTCAGACACAGTCTCATTAATCGACCCATTGGTTTTTTACTAATATGAATTTTTAAAGGTGACATTACTTCCGGATATTGACCAGCTCTTTACTTAAAGTCGATCCCGTGTGATTTGCCTTTTATTGATTAGTAATATTTGGTGGTAATTTTTTCACGCTGATCAATGCCGTTCATCTCTGGTCACCGGCGGATGAATAAGTCGTTCATTTGGAGTAGTTGTTTGTTTAGCTTACAACGAAAAACGTATAATTCATTGTCATAATTGGTCCCCTCCCCCCCCCCCCCCTTCAATCTACTTCACTCTAAAGTCAGGAAGATCCAAGATTGGATATTAACTGGGATTTCACATTCCGTAATCATAACATGATGCAATCTGCTAAGTGATTTTACAGTTAAAAGTGACTGGTCAGATCTGACTTCACCCTTTGATCAAGTTCGATCGGTCATCTTCGATTCGATCTGTTCTGTGTTCTGTCTGTGCGCTCATGTTTGCAAGTCCAACGCATACGACCGAATTCTATCTCTATGGTCAGCGAATGCTCACAGAGTACTTCTGCTTCCCGAGAGTCGTTTCGGCTTTAACTTTCTCGCTGATCAATTACTCGATCGTAGCACGTATATTGATTCCGAATTCCAGCCATGTCCATTTGTCTGGTATGGTTTCCCACAGGTAAGATAATGTTAGCTATCCGTCTGCAAACCGCACCCAAACTAAACTTAAAATCAAAGATAAAATAGAAAATTGGAATGCCGTCGTCGACGAAGTAGATTATATTAAAGCTGCTGAAATTATTTATTTGTCTTCTCGACTGGTCAATGCGAACTGTGCAGTAATGGAAGTTGTTGGTAGCTTTCCGCTTGTTAATCGGCAAAGCAAAACATATCAGACAACAAGATCGTTCTCGATTTCTGTTATCAATCATTTTCCATGTGTACAGAACAATAAACTAATAAGAAGCACATGACTGACAGAGTAAATGTGAGAAAGTGTCTTTCACGTCGTCAATTTATGTGACTTCTGAAGGGAGAGAACACAAAGAAGACAAAACAGAGCCTTTAGGAATAGTCGACCACATTATCTGTGTTTTAACCCCGTGTTCGGGAGTGTTTGAAGTAATGCACTGCCCAAGCAAAACATATTTGAAAGACAATAATGGGAGTGACTTGATGGCAATTCACATCACATGCTGAATTTTAGCTACGGAAAAGTGTGTCCGAAATAAGACAAGTGTTGCTTAGCAGCGACTTCCGGTTATTCATTCTGTCCCAGGCTGGTTAGAACCAACCATGATGAATAAGTTGATTAACGTATTTTCTAAAAGCACGAAAGGTTTTTCGTGTAAGTTGCAGACATTTGTGTGAAGCTATTTTGCCAGCAGGTGAAAATGCGGAATGGTGAAATCTTTTATTTGCTCTCCATCATAAATTATTTCAAAGGTTTCGAAAAAGTACTGTATTAAATTTCTAACTTTTTGTGAATAACAGTAAATGGTTGTGCAAATTTATGTTTTCATACTGAGGTCAAATATTTTGTGAACACAGTCGTCATAGAAAGTGGTTTAGAAAACTTTACTATAGCCCAGTGAACTGCCAAGATGATATCACTAAGATTTTATTGAACACTGCACTAACCAGGATAGAAATAAGTGAAAGCCTAATGACTCAGGAATAATTCCCAGAATTAATTATGCTAAATAAAGCGCAGTCCGACCACACGTTGACCCGGACTCATGTCGTAGGATGCCCTTGGTAAATTAGTTCATTGGAAAAGTCTTCATTAAACTCCCGTCGAAAGCTGCTTTTTCAGCTCGCCTTTTCCCGTTGGCTTCTGCCGTTAAGGGCCAGCTTTTCATCACTGAGGAGTTGGGATACAATCTGAATGGTTCATGTACCATTTCAGCAAAGTAACAAAATGTTCAGCACCTGCAATCAAAAGATTTCTAGCAATGGGTCTCCTGAATAAAACTAATGGAGACAGAAAGAAGACATGTCGAGAGATACTAGCATTTTACTTACTCTTGTTGGCTATGAACGTAAAATATGTCACTATGTGGTATAGTGGAGGTGGGCATATTTAGCGGTAGGGCAGGCTGTATTGAACGCTCTCAAGTGAGAAAGAGGGATGTTTGTTGGGTTAAAAAAAATCTAAGCAAACATTTCATGTCAAAGTCTTTTGCTTAGTGTTATCTGATGCATCATGATATGTATCGCCTTACCACCAGTAGCTCCGGTATCAGATTGTACAATACTACACTGAAATAATCCGTCAGGTCAGTTTTGTGATCTGATGCAATTACCGTTTTCCATTGGGAAAAGAGCCAGCGGGTTGACGTCATTCAGAACAATTTATTCTACCGTTCGATTTCCTCCTGAATTGTGCCGTACAGAAACTGACGAACTTTCCGTTCCCGACAAATGAGATTGAACAAAGTGCTTTTACGTTGCAATAAAAAAATCTTCTTATTCCAATCAGAATTATTTGGTTCGGAGCCAACACTCAGCTCTGCCAGTATCTGCTCTAGAACGAAGAAAATGTGGTGGCAAGCACGAGACTTAGTGATCACGTTCTGGCGGACAAATAAGAACATGGTTGACTTCAAAGTTTTACAAAGTTCTCTTTTTCTGAAAAATGATAGTGCCACGCTTGCGAACATTTGTCCAACACCAATTTTAGGGTCTATCGAAAGCGCTCTTTTCTGTGAGAACCAAGTGACAAGTGAATGGCAAAAGGACAGGCAGCAGACTTACGAAATTAAGTGGGTGACATCGAAGCTACTTCACGTAAAATGGGATGAACATGGATCCGAGTGTTCTGTACCAACGCTATACGTAAAGTGATCTAATTGATTCCGTCCAATTATGGCCCTTGGTGGTTTGCAAGTCGTAGGTTACCTAAAAGCGTCTTGTGTTTTCCGATCAAATTATCTTCTTATTAAAGTGGCTATCCTCGTTCTCTTGGTTCTGAGACATATATCAACAACGAGAGCATTGTGATGCTTAAAAAAAGTACCATATACCAACAACAATAAAACCTCCAACCTTTGTTTTTGCTTATTTAAACAAATCCTTGGGTTCGTCAAAAGCAAATAACCAGTCGCTGAGGCTATTTGGGCGAAAACCTGACAGATGTCAACAGAGATTTAGAAATCAGGTATTGAAAAAATGCTTTGGAATAAAGCTGACTCTATTTCACCACCTTGACCGGTATATGGATCTAGACAGCAAAAGCAGCTATCCTATTTCCCAAGTTCGCCACAGCTAATGGATCAAGCACTCTGTATCAGCCTCGTTCACATAAGTGCTCAGTAGAACGATAAATCCTTCGTAAAATTCTAATAACTAATTATCGCACGGGACAAAGGCATAAGAAAACCTCAGTCCCATTGAGAGCAAGACTACTTGAAATGAAACTAGTCAATTCAAAGTTCATCCGTTCCCAGGTACTCGGTGATTTCATAACAGTGGAGACGGACTAGCTCACTAGAATAACGTCACGGGTTCTCCTTTATGCGCTTCAGGAATAAAACTTTAACTTTTGGCATTTCTAAGCTTCTAACAAAATCTCTTTTTACTCGGGGTCTAAAAATAACTTGGTGCGACGTTTCAAGTAGGTTCATTTATACCAAAATATTTACCAACTCAGAAACAGTATTACGCCAAGGATGTCATTGTCCGTCGATATTTCCTCAGGGCAACCGAATATGGCCCTTGGTTACTAGAGAAAATTTACCTGAAAAAGCCGCTAAATTTTTATCCCTCTTTTAATCGGGTAGAAGACCAATGTGCTCTGAATTATCGGTTGTAAAATACACATCTACAATTGATCCAGCAATGGGGTGCATTCAGCTCAAATGCTGTATTTCGTTAGCTCCAGATAGGTTACTTTAGCCTGTAGAAGAAAGCGATAGCATTCTAAGTAGCGCAGTGAACTTCCAATAAGTGTAATACAATTAGTAATCTCCGTCAGACTTTCCAGAGGTGAATGTGAGAATTTAGTCGAACTTGAACTCGGACGGAATTTGACTCGTCCCAAAGGCAGCAGGAAAATGCTCAGACACGAACTTTGAATGCCCGCGAGTTTCGCTGCCTAGTCCAGCTTGTTCCTATGACAGAGTTTATCTAAACAACAAAATTCCCAAACTACGGCATTCCGGAATATAAATCCTCCGGAAGATGCACAAAACGAATGGTCAGACTGTTTTGTTCCGTCTCACTAAATCTAGGGAGAACTCAATTCTACCTCAACATCATTTCCGTCTATTAGCAAAGAGCTAGATGCGTTCCTTCACAGACCACTTCAGCACTAATAAAATATTATCTGTGCGTGGGCCAGATTTGGGCTCAAATGGTACAAAAGATTGCTTTTAAGCATAGAATTAACGAAGCCTGTAAATCGACACAAATTTTGGGGTTACAATACAGACGAGGTTAGAGAAAAAGACACAACTTCAGTGAGAAAAAGACATCAGAAACTGGTTCAGTTTCCGATCTTTTATCATGTGCATCAAATTTGCAAACACACATTGCACGTGGTTCACATACCCTTTGTCTGCTTATAAAATAATTCCCATAACCAGTGGGTATGTTAAACACAAGTTGTGGAAATTTTCCTCATTGATTTTGGTCATTCTTTGTTGGTAGGAAATTCATTTCTATTTAGTCCGGTCACAGACGAATTACAGTTAGGTCAGCTCATCAGCAAACAACCTTGGAAATAGAAAACCCCAATTCCACCTCTATTGGATATCATAAGTCATGTATACGAAGTCAGGGATGGAATTAAGTAAGCCCGATGCCTAGCCAGTGGAACAGAAAATATTGTCTACCGTGGATCAGCCTCAATTGGGACTCGGTAGTTACGTGCAACACATAATTGCTAACACGCCAGATAAATCCGCCACATAGAAAGTGTAGCCATTATTTCGTCCTAATAATTGGTACTATGAGAAGAATCCGTATATAATAAACTATCAGCGTGGCCAATCAGAATAGAACAAATCCAATCGGAATGTAACTTACTTCACCGCAATTTGTTTTCTACCCAAATCGTTCAACACTTACTAAACACTCAACAATAAAAGGCTAATTTGGTTTCGGCCTAAACACCTTTGATATATTGGGCTTTCAAAATTGACTTTTGGTGGAAAACTGGAGGATATCTTTAGAAGACGACTTACGCGCACAAGAAGATTCAACCCCTCTCCCCAAGAAGAAAAATTTGACGAGAGGGAGGAAAGATTAAGAAGTATTCACTCGTACTCCATGAGCTCGTGGAGGTGTTTATCTTTATGCCAAAAAAGAGGCTAGTAAGTTCAATGGGAATAATCTCAGATAGGAATGAAATGAACCGTTGGAGAGTGTTTTTTCCTTTTTTGTATTATAATAATAGTACGCTATTTCGGGAGGGAGTTTGTGGCCTATTTATGGTTGGCTTCGACGGAAGTAACCAGCGAGGCCCGGAGATTTTAACCACGGGACTTAGGGTCAAAACTTCACCTCGATGACCGTCTAACACCCACCGATCCGAAACAGCAAATTGGTTTCTGTTCTTTTATTAAATGGAAATTTCTTGGCTCATTGGTACATTCACTTGGAATCTACTGATGATATCATTTTCATGTTGGTTGTTATTGATAAATGCGATCAGTCAGCTGGGGTCAACTAAACAGTACCTGAAACTGAGATTCCCCGGATACCTAGTTAAACCGACGTTAAACCAACGACAATCGTCAACGCCTTCTATCACACAGAACTTCTCACAAAGCATCAGTTCAACCAAAGACCCAATATTTTTTGACCACTTTCATCTAAGTTAGCCTTGGCTGTTGCCATCCAAAGACTGGAACCTAATCCGTACAAGGTAAACGATTCTGTTTCCATAGAGCTGACCCGATGAAAAACACCAATACTGAGGCTCCCCCGGCAGTTTTATTTGTAAAATAGCCGTGCATACTATTCCGCAATTGGTAATATGTAACAGATGAAGTTAGAACAAATCCGTCCGGATATTCATGGTGTAAATTTTCTCTGTTGTGTTCAGTGTTTTCAGGTAAATAATAGCAGGGGTTCAAAAGAAAAAACAGAACAAGCCTAGCCGGTACACTGTTGTTCCAAAACAGCTTGTTCACATCTGTATGAAATCAATCCAAAGTGGATTCAGAGCAAAACACAAACATTTGGCAATAAGAAGAAGAAGAAGAAGAAAGATATTTTTCGATCAACAAATAAAGTTCCAGTAAAATATGGTTCCAAAAACCGTCACGAAGCGGTCCGTAATCTGTATATCAGAAAGGCTTATTTTCATTGGTTGCCTGAAAAAAGCTTTTGTGTTTAGATCACGATTCTTTGAGAAGTCAGCCCCAATTTTTTAAGGGGAATCGAGCATGGTGAATCCGTGAAGTAAGTTAGCATGTAAAACTGGGAGCTCCGATCAAAGTCACGGTTTGTGTGACAGTTTTAGCGAGCTTCGCAGAAAGAGTATGGTTAGGCTTGTTGAAGTAGGGAATAGTAGTATCCTTTACCGCATGATGATCAGTCACAGCCCGCGAAATGGTTCAGTATGCCACCCTGTCTTTCTGTTCTGTAGATTTCCAAAAGCTACGGAAAATTCTCAACTTTGAAAGAATGAATGAAAATGCCGTCGGATAACTGATTCTTTGACTTTAGAAATTTGCAGAAGCAACTTATGATACAACTGTTTTATCAGGCCTGTTGGGATTCAGCAATAAGCGTTAATGAAAACAAAGTTTAAACAAATCTAAAATTTAGGTTAGCTTCAAACGGTCGTCAGAAAACTACTATCCCGACTGGGTTTCAATGAGTCGTCTCACCTCTTTTTCCGCTGTTGACATACATGCTTTCTCGGCTCATTTAAGATGTATCAGTAGCCGTAGCAACTAATTTTGTAAGAGAATTTTTAATAAACACTACCACGAAATATTGATAGTATGTCACTTTTCAAGCGTTTGGTGGACAGGAAGGTGAACAAAATTCCAGTGAGTTTTTTGCTTATCAATTCAACGATCTTATCGATTTTCACACCTACGCCTTTCTGAAATGATTCTAAAATTCAGAAGTTCATTCAATTTAAGTTTAAGGGATATTCAGGTGAAATTCGGTGCTTACATGGTGCACAGAGACCTACAATGCAGCCTAAAGGTTGGAGAGGATGTGAACTGCTTTATTTCTCAAACGTATGCAGTAAAATATGAGCCGTCTGTTTCGGATTCATGGCACGTGGTTGATCCTTTAGATTGCAACTGACATCAGGTATATTAGGCACATTTCGACATTTGTAAACAGATAGCTTGAGAGGGGTTTTGATTATTTAAAAGACGACTGTAAAGGTTCTTCCAAGGCCGACATGTTGCTATGATTTCATGATTATCATTGCCTGTTTACGTCCCCTCGCAGCTTCAACCATATTTCAGGTCTGTATACCATTTTATCCAAACCGCGAGAACCTCCCACAGAAACTGAACCCCAATGAGTCACTTCCTCTCTTTCTTTCTTTCTTTCTTTCTTTCTCTCTCTCTCTCTCTCTCTCTCTCTCTCTCTTAAATTATTGTGACATCCTGCATGCTGGAGTATAATTAACCTTTACTAACTACTAGTTGTCGTGTTACCTTCCTCTTCTCTAAGACGGGTGCTGGGTCAGTGGGCTGGTTGCTAACGTTCCTGTAATACGTACTAAAACAGATTGTATCTCGTGTTCATTTCAGACCGCCCATTGTCCTACTCATACTCCAGATTCTCGTCTGCCAGTTACAAAAAGTAAAATTCAACGATTTTTTTCTGATTATAGACCGAGCTCGTCTAATTTATACAGGTGAAGTTTTATACAGAACACACGTGTGCCCAGGAATCGACCGACATTCCGGACACTGCCATGGTACATAAAACGTACATACCCCGTAAACCGATGGGGTACCGGCCTTTTCGAGAAACACCAAGTCAGCTTCCTTCGTTGTCATGTTCGGCATTGCCGTAGCAACAAACCATGTCCCTAGAAAGATCTGACACATTAAAATCCCGGTGTGTGTGTGTGTGTGTGTACGATCATCATTGATTTCTCTCTGTACGGGAATGTGACTGTTCTTTCAACTCCCGTTTTCCTACTCACATTGGTTTTGGTTCCTAACCAGGAATTTTGCCCATTGTAAGTACGCGTAACTCGCGGTGTATTTCTAAACCCGGTAGTTTACTTGAGTTGACTAACAACTGAACCGGAGAGGAGGCATACTAGTTACCATGGTTTAGCAGTCAATTCGAGCTGAGAGGAATCTGAAGCTCAAACGTTATGACCAATGATCGATACACTCTTATCTACCTAATCAACCGTTTAGCAATCACAGTTGTTCAAAACAGTACTTGCGTACAACAGGAAAATGCATCACAGTCTCTCTGACGATATGTCACGACGCAGCTAACGGGAATCGGAAACGTTTGGAATAATAAACGAACAGAAATCTCGTATTTAGAGAAAAACGGTGGAAATAGCATTCTAAAAGTTGCAAAATTTTCGTAAACATTTTCTCAAACATGACTCTCGACCGACTCATTCCGCAAGCAGATTTCCCGACCAAACCCGAACTGTACTTCCACAACTTATCTAGCGTACAGTTGACCCGTACTTTGACTGAAGCTTTATCACTCGGGTCCGAGTTTTATTGCCCTCGAAGTAAGGAGAATCAGATTGAGATAGAACTTTTTCTTTGAAAACCTCATAGGACAAACAAGAGATCTAATGCCGAAATCACATACTGACCTAGAACGATTTAAGAGCTCGCTATTACCAGCCTGTTATCAATATTCTCGTTACCAGGTTGAAAATCGTGGTCCTTTGACTAGGAGACTTCCTAAAGAACTAAAGGAGTTACACAGGAATCGACAGATTGTCCCAAATCGACCGGATATAAGGGCTGGCGTTGTAATAATGAATCATTGTGACTATATTACAAAGTTATCACAACTCCTCAACGACGAATCGAAATTCCCGAAAGATGCGTCTGCAAAAGATCAAACGGATCGTGCTGAGAATAAAATTACGGATGCATTGAAAACCTTAAGGTCCAATGAGTATATATCTCCTAGCCTCTTTGAGAAAATGAATCTGTAGGTTCAACCATACGACGACTTTATAGGCTGCCCAAGATCCACAAAATCGGCGTGCTTTCACGCCCCATTCTTTCCAAGACTAACTCAGCCTATCATACTACTGCGCGATGGCTCGTACAAGTTTTGGGACCGGTGCGTAAAGTGATTGCTACGCGCACTCCGCGTGACAGTTCCCAGTTTGTCGAGGCCATCAAAGACGCAAACATCGACAGAAAGACAATGTTCTCACTAGAAGTTGCCTCTCTGTTCACAAGAGTGTCACTGGTAGAAGCGCTGAATTTTATTTGCCCATTCATAGAAGAAAGACAATGTCCGGTAGGAATTCCAACGGTGAACCTCAAAGAAATGTTGCTGAGATGTACGTTCAATGTACAGTTTCTATCTGACGGAACACCTTACTGACAGAAAGACGGATTCACAATGAATTCCCCCTGGGTCCATTTTCGTGGCTAAGTTAGGAGATAACTAGTTGAAGATAACAGTATCAGGTCTCCGCCATTGTTACCGTTATGTGGGTGATATTTTCTGCACGACCGAACGACACACAGATATAATGGTGGAAATTTCCAACGCTGCACAACCAGCGATACGATTCTCGGCTGAGCTAGAAAGGAACAACCAGCTTCCGTTTTTGGAAGTTGATCTAACTAGGAGCCCGGAAGGCTCAGCTCAACGAAAAGTATATAGAAAAGCAACATGAAATGGGCAATACACAAATTTTCACAGTTTTGTGCCCTTGGGCCAAAAGAGAAACCTGATAAGATGTTTGACATCAAGGGCTAAGCGTGTATGCTCTGATGATACGCTGGACGCAGAACTACAGACTATCCATACTGTCCTGTCAGCGAAAGGCTATCCAGAGAAATTCATCAACTGCAACACGGAGTAAGAATAAACAACAGAAAGGTTTCCAGGGGTGGTGGAGGAAATTATGTTCCCTAGTCTCCCCTTCAAACGTGAAGCCGCAGCCGAGAGGACTAGTATGGTTCTGTGTGCTGCCGTCAAAGCCACATCTAACGCCGCTACGCTAAGATGCCAGTTCTCAACAAATCCTGTTATCAGATGTGAGAACAAAGATAAACTACTTCTTTGATCTCATCATTGATTATCTGTCAGTTCAAGTGCACCTATGGGGCCACTTATGTTGGTCGAACGATGGGGCATTTGTCGAAACGTATCAAAGAGCATCAGCCACGCTTCCTTCACCGCGGGGCGAACGGCATGGCTTCCAGCTCAATTACTGCCCATTTACTAGATTCAGGGCATCCGATTGGAGCGGAAAACGCGTTCTGTGTTGTGTACAGAGTTCCACTTAACGAATCTAAAGCTATCGTATGCCGAACGCTGGCGACAACCGAAGCGATTACTATACCGGGGCTTAAGTTCAAGCTATGTTCGCGCAAGAAGTGAGTCCATGCCATTGAGCTTCCCTGGCCAAAGACCGAAGATGTCACCCGCGAACGCGTTGTCAATCCGGGTCAGTAATTGTTCACCCGATGTTACTCACCACATTCCCCTACATCCCTCCTCTATCAACCAATCCATTGGCGGACTAGCCGATAAATGTATTGGTGTTTGGCAGATTTTGACAATGTTTAGAGGTGATCCAAATGTGAAAAGTCATCCGCCCCGGCGGGATTCGAACCCACGCGTGGTCACCACCCTCGCCTTAGTACCGCAAGCGTTCTACCGGCTGAGCTATGAGGCCACGTGTGACCCATATGCAGAAAGTCGAAGGCCCTTCGGCATGGCCTCGTAGCTCAGCTGGTAGAGCACTCGCGGTAGTAAGGCGAGGGTGGTGACCACGCGTGGGTTTGAATCCCGCCAGGTCCAAAGACTTTCCACATTGGGATCACCTCTAAACATAGCCGACAAAATCCAAATCGACCGATAGACCTACCGACTATCCTCTTACCCCCTACCTACCCACCCACCCACCCCCCCCCACCGTCTTCTCATGACAAATAAATGTGACTGTAATGGCTTGAGAATGAATCATCGAAAACATACGTTAGCCTACACTAACTGTTTCGATTTTCGTAGTCATTAATTAGGGGAATGACAACGCGAAGGGTATCGTCGAATTAAGAGAAACGTATCGCCCAGTTATCTACGAAGTCTAACATGTGAAAGAAAGCATCTGCTCATTCAATCTGCCGAACTGCAGATCCAAATGTGCAGGTAGAAGAACCTGTTTATTTTTGTGTGATGAAAGCCCTTTTGAACATCGTTTCGTGAGTGATCTGATATTTGTTTTAGAATTCAGGAACAAAATATGCCCGGATTAGCAGTGAATCTCCAGTCTTAAGAACCTTCCACAAATAAGTTAGGACTGGTTATGTAGGCCACAAATTAGGACTAATATTTCCCACTTTTAGCATGAGTCCACAGTCCAGCTCTCTAACATCGAAATTCTGCTCTCATATAGATCATTGGGGTGTTTCCCTTCTTTCAAATCTTTCATTTTACCGGGCTTGATAAATAAGCCACTTTCTGTATTTTTGTCCATTTCGACGGGTTCCGACACTTCTTACTCCATTTTATAAAATCTTTATGAAGGTGACAGATCACTTTACCGATTTCCTCTAAGTACAAAAAACGGATTCTTCACTGTGGACTCAAAGTCACGCACTGTTACGTTTTGCGTTTTGCCCAAATAAAATAAGAGGTCGCGACGGGGGCCTTGGATCTTTTTCTAATGAATCATCCCATATACTTGGCCAAGTCAGTGCGTAATGAATAACTCGTTCATTATACGAGAGGGCTTAAATCCAACCATAAAATAGTTGACACTTGCGGGTATGTTGTCTCCCAAAATCCCAAAATACTCGAGCCTAGTATCAACTTTCGAACAGTTGTAAGCTGCCATAAACTAACTATCAGAAAATGATTGCTTGTACCGGTTGCTTAGGTCTGTTCAGAGCAGGTGGATCAGCCTGCAATGTCGATGACGGCTTCACACAGGCGATCAGTTGTTTGAACTTATCAAACTTGCTTTCTTTTTGACAATTTTCACGAAAAGGAAATCCACTATACCGGTCAGGCTGTAGGCCGACACGTTGGTGCTCGCCTAATGTGAGTGTGGGGACGAGCTGACAAGTTTATTGAGCTTTGGGCTCATAGAGCTATCTGTTTTTGTCATTTCAGATAGAACATGAGCAACCCCCTTCCCCATCGTGGGGGAACACTGCCCGCCCTCCCTCCCCCCCCCCGACTTTCTTTTTACTCACAAGCCCACGAGTGCATACAAGTTGCCCATTTAACTCCGGGCGCACCGGGTGACGTATAATACTTTCCCCACCCATAAACACTTCTGAATTTTCAGCCATTATGTGAGCAACTTCTGAAAATGGACTCAATAGCATGAAGTATAGCTGTCTGGAGTGTTTCTTTTCAACCCAAGAAAGAATGACTCAATGATCCCGTACAGTTTCTTTTATGCCACTGAAGCTGCTCACTTTGTGCGGTAATTTGAATAAACTAGGCTTTCTTAGTTGTTTTTCTTTATAGTTTACCCGACGACCAAAATGCTAACAGATTTGATTTTACATTAGAATACCTATTAGACGTAGTTATTCCCATTCATTGAAGAAGAAAAAACAAATCAGGATCCCATTTTGTACCTTTCTCAGGTAAATTCATATGGTATTTCAATAAACGGACACCTAACCAGGCTAACAGAATCCAATTCAAAGGTATTTGTATTGCACGAGTATGAATTGAACGACTGTCCAACACCTGGTAGTGACAACTTTCTCAGAAAAAGGATTGCATTTTGGTCTCCCAATTTTGATGACCTCGGATGAATGGTTTGATAAACCAAATGATTTCTTCCCTTCTTATCTAAGCAAAGTTGTATTTTTGGTCCCAGTTTGTGTGTGTGTGTGTGTGTGTGTGTGTGTGTGTGTGTTTCGTTTGACCACAACAATCTGTGAAGTGCTGACTTATCCGTTTCATATCCATCGAGTGTGTAACTGACATTGATCGATGCCTGCACGGAATTCACAGATAAGACAGATGCACTTTTAGTACCCTCGGTGTAAAGATGTTATCTCCGTTGAAACCGGAAAACCTTATCGCTCCGAGCTACCGACCAAGAAGTTTCATTCTGACGCCCTTAGCTGGTTTGCTATTGCACTGCAAGTCGTTCATACATCTGCTACCGATAATGATCAGGAGAACACTGTAGGCGGTCGGATGTCAAAAGCTGCGTTCATTTTTCTGCCTGTAGCGTACGGAGAATATTTTCTACCAAGAATGCTTCCGGTACAGTGTGAGAAACTGGTGGTTGTCACAGTTGTGTTTACCTTTGGATCTTACTGTTCGGATGCTGATTGCGTTCTCCTTAGTTTGAGCATTCCTGTTTCCTTTACGTAGTGTATACCATTCATCCCACCGACTGCAAAAATTATTCATGAATTCCGACTGCGTTTGTCGGTAAAGTAGCTTAGGGTGCATTTTAGTATAGATAGATAGATAGATTCTCCTTCTTGGAAATACAAATACATCGTGACAAAGGTGCTACCGATTGCCAATTCCCATCTGTGTTAGTTGCGTGATGTAAAATAAACTCTATGAGCCGGAAATCACAAATTGAACGGCTAAAGAAATCCAAACAAGTTTTGAGATACTCATTTTCAAATGTACACAGTAAAGCAGTGTTTTTTGGCTTTCATGGGAATATTCTTCCTTTTGGAAATTAATATATTTGAAGATGACCGTGGGCAGAGTTGATGGTTCTGTGGGTCAGGAGTTGCTCACTCCATAAGTGAGTGATGGATGGTAAACAGATCATGACAAGCGGTGGTCAAATGGCCATCATCGTACACTTCAGACCTTTTCGTCCCCTTGGGGTATAATTCTGGCGCAGCTACGGACGGTCACTTTCACCAAGAGGAAGCCACCTATTGGCCGGAAGTTCCTTCCTAAAATATTGTTTATTATCATATCAAAAAAGGAAATAAATACGTAAATACTGTTGACCGTAAATTGACTGCTGAGGGCCGGTGGGGATTGCCTGGTGATCGTATAGTGTGTGATTCTCCACGGTGCTGTCAGGGTTGGTGTCCCCGTCGGGGTTCGGTAGCTACTCACTGGCTGACGTCCCTTGACAAAAACGAAATGGCTGTCAACGAAGTACGATAGCGATGCATTTCTGATATGATCCTGTTTGAATTGGCGTGAAATGGACTTCATGCAATTCTTAGAGATTCGTGGGTAAGTGACTGCGATCCATCTCCTGTTTCGTCTGAAGGTCAAGGATCAACTGATTCCATATGGCTCAAGGTTTGAATCAAAATATTCAGGTTTGTGAAACTGCTGCATAGTGTTTTCTGTATGAGTGAGTGAAGAAAAGCTCACCTCGAATTATGTCAGCAATCGATCAACTTAGATTGGTTTAATCAGTTTTTTTGGATACGAAGTTTAGAGACCAAAAACAGAACCACCTTGTTTTCCTGATAGTTTCGTTTTTTAATTCGGAAATATTTAGATATATGTGTCCATTTATTCTTGTACTTGTCCAGAAGAGCTGTCAGTATGCTCAAAAGCATGAATGTTTCACTGGTTTTGACCAACCAGTGCTCGCGTCTTCTGAGAGGGGAAGAGTAAAGTTGGACACGATAGGCAATTAGGCTGAGCACGTATGTTTCCTACCGAAAGATTCATCTTTTCCCCTTGGAAGCCTGAGTACCAAAATATACCTAGGAATTGCAACAACTTGGAGCCCAGCGAAATGATCCGTTTCAATCCGTCTGACCTGAATAATGAGAATTTCCATCCTGTGAAAACCAGACACTCAGCCTAGTCGATGCAAGGTTTTCGTAAGTGGCTGATAAATGAGCTCAGAATGACAATAAACAATTCTGTTATGTTGTCTCAAGTACAAAGCTTTACAATCAGAGAAAATGGCGCCATAACAAACAATCATTCCGCTTTTATCAAGTAAGTATGCGTGTTGCGCCAAAGTCGGCGGGCTGTTATTGATTTGCTTAACTGATCTCTGGACAGAAATAAGACTAGCATAGACTAAAACAAGGCGCAAAGTATTGTTTGGACGAAGACCGCAAATCATACTCGACTTTCTTTGGAAAGAAAATGACAATAAATTAGTTAAGCTGGACAATGCAAACTTAGGTCACGAAAATCAGTTGGTCGTGCGATATTCACTGAACTGGGAAAATCTCGGTATACCAAAAAACGGGAGGTGGATGTTCTCACACATAACTGTCTTCTTATCACTTCTGGTCCTGTAATCAACCTTGCGACTCTTCTCACGTGTTTGGTCACTCGCCATAAGTGATTTTCTTCGTGTTCTCTTGTTTGACTCGAAAACAGGCCAACCCCGGGGAACTTTGAGCAACTCAAAAGATGTGCCAACTGCGCTAGACAGGCTCACTGTGAACGGTATTCACTAACTTTTCAAATTAGGGATCAAGACGATTTCCAACGAGTTATTTTAAGTCTGCGCATACAGTAAATACAGTAACAACTACATCGAACTTGGAAAGCCTTTCCCCGACCACATTCACGAATATGGCACTCCCAAGAGGTCAATATTATTTTGGCATTAATAATCATATTTCTGTTTCACTTTCACCCTCATTCGTGATGTAGAAGGGGTATGGTATTTCCATAAGGGATTGCGGCCAAACAGAGGCTATCGAAGAGGGGGGAGGGGAGCGATCCACGGCACTGGCAAAATCCAAACGGGAGGCCACAAAACCAGCCGTAATGACCGTTGGACCAGCACCGGTTGCACAACAATAATAATTCTTCAACCGCTCTCGAGGGACAATAAAATCCCTTCAATATTGGTGGGATTCAAAATATAACATTTGTTAAATGGTCGGAGAATTTTCGCAACGGTAGATTTCCAGAAATCCCGGAGGAAAGTACTTGTTTATTTGACCGTTTACTCAGCTGGCTACTTTATGGGGGAGCAGATAAATTGAGAATGGGAGTTCAGGCAAGATTACAATGATAACTAAATGTATATTATCGTGATGCAACTTTGCTTTGAACAGATGGCGCAGTCTCTCCGTGCTCAGAAGAAGAGCCCATAGTTACCTTGATGTGATTCCCCAGCACTAGAAATGACCAGCGAGTCGGTATGGATATGTCCAAACGAAGCATTTAGTTCCGCAATATTTCATGTGGCATCTTTATACTCTTCAGCCAAGGTGAGTTGGGTGAAATGTTGGACAAATTTGTTTGAATATTGATTAACAGGAATAGGAAACCTCGGTGAACGTTGCCTCGGTTGAGATGTATTTGAAATAGAATTCACCTAAACTGAAAGCTAGGGAAATGAGTTGAACTGCACTGTTTAAATGCTTCAACCGGGGTGGGGGGGGAGGGGGGCATCTAGTATTCACTACACTCTTTCGAATAGTAACATCACTCTTTGGTCGGTGATTTAGAAAAGAGTGCAACTTCTAATCTCAATAACCTTTATTGAACAAACGGACAGGTATCTTAAAAAGATGTTTCAGTAAAAAAAATTGGCGCATAGAATTCAAAAATCTTACTTCCCGGTGGGGGTGCGGATAAGTAAGCAGACAATTGCAACTGTGCAAATTGGGTTCTGCTTTGAGGCACGTTTTGTGGATCATAACACTAGTATTGCCATGGGACACTGGTTGACCCAAGCTCAAGATGGGGTCTGAGGTTATTCGGTCAAACAATTTGGCAAATTGTCATATTTTCCGGAGTTAAAATTCTTGAACAGCATTCGGTAAATTGCTTCCAGTTGTACTGCACTTTCGCGTATTCTGGAGTAAAATAACGATCGACATAACCATGTTTGACCTTCGTGTTCGCGGATAAATCTCTAGCTTTCCTGCAACCGAACACAACCCGCAAAGCAACAGGATTGTTCCGGAACAGATAGCGGCCAAAAGTACCCGCTCACTGGGCAACCTTGCCGGATGGATGAAAATAAGACCGTGTGAGGCTAGGGACTGCCTTATCGTCGATAGACAGTCAGCCAAATCTCGTTACCAATCAACCCATCAGAACCTGTCCAAACATCAGGTCATGTTTTAAGTAAACGGAATCATGAAAGTCAGGACAACAGATCGATAAGAGAAGAAACGATCCCCGTCATGTGGTGGCTGGCCGTGTCAACATTTAATCAATGAGAAGAAACGCTACCCAAAGACAGCTTTGATGCATCAGTTTGTGGTAAGACGGTTGGTGTCGGTGACTCTAGCATCGTACGTAAATGGTCTGTTTTCTGTTGATGTGGTGCGATGATTCGCAACCAGAAGAGTCTTCTTACTAGTTAGTAAAATAGAACAGAAAATGCTGACTTTATTTAGTGTCGAGTCAGGTTTGTCACTGTCTAGTGAAACGGCTGATCAATGCAATTCTCAACAGCTCAAAATGATGCATATTACTGAGGGGATTTTGTAAAAGTTTGCAAAGCAAGTAAAACTGAAGGCTCTGTGAAGGTTGTTATTAAAAAACTTGTAAAATATTTTATGAAACAACAAAAATAATAACTATTTTCCGATCTGCTACAATTGAAAATTTATGCGGCGAACTTTCAACACTGGCCTTGTTCATGGTACAGACACTGACTGGGGGATATATTAGTAATAATGGATGCTATACGGAAAATGATATAACTATTAAAATAATGATAATGTAGGTGATAATGATGAGGAAAAAGAAGGAGAGAAAATGGGAGAGGATCATGTTTCGGAAGCGGGTGACAATAGTTACATCACTAATAAGTGCTATCACTTTGAAAATAATTTGATCACTTTTACTTTCTGGAACAAATTCTGCTGCAAAGGACTGGAAACATATGTCGGATGAATTCTGTGTTGTTTAGAGTGTCTATAATAACATTCCACTGCAAAATTGACCATGACTTATTGTGGCTCATACCAACCGGCGTAATGCGCATTGTGACCCTAAGAAATTGGAATGAACTTCTTTGGGAATTTCCTATCAAGGGTGAAATTTTCCCGAGCTCTCAAAGTTTTAACGCTAACGTGATAGCCAGAAGCAGTTTGCGGTTCCTTTTATACTCCCTCACGATTGCTACACGTGAGTAACTTTGTGTGACGCGTAACGTCGGTTTCACACTGGCCAAAAGCTGATACTGCTCTGTTGGTTTCATTCTACATCACAATGGAATATCAGAATTTCCAGTTAGCTCTCCTCGATTCCAATTATTCTCCTTTGTGAAGTTCTTTTAATTACAAAATTGGAAATTTCATTATCTAAGTCAGGCTTGTTGACTTTTCATTCATGACATTTTGCATGAAGGAGGCGAAAAAATGTGCTGTCACTCACGGACAGACTTTGTAACATGTCCGTGAAAAACTGAGCTCCGCGGGTTGTTTTCTATCTCGTATCGAATAAAGATGGGCAATTTGTTGGTCTTAAAAGCGTCCTTCTCCATAAACACGGACAAGTTAGAGGTATTAAACGGACCTCTCTCTTTTGACCTTGAATTGAAAAACCTGCTTTCTAGTAACGGTAAATATTTTTCTCCTGTGAAGCTTCCGTCATCCGTGATTTGGAAGTTGAAAGGCCAAATGACTATGTTGTTCTACCCATCTGCTTGCACTGTTTTTCGTTTCTTTCTGCCGGGCAGACATATGGTCGACATATCTGCGAAAAAAGGTTTACTTCTGTAGGATCGGAAATTATCCTTCAACCACGCAAATCCCAAGTGTTGAATTTTACCTCCAGAGTTTAAAACTGGTCCTAGTATGTATTTTTACTACATTTTGTCTTTTTGTAGCCTCAGGCAAATTTATCATAGCAATCAAAGTCATATATTTAACTTCCCAAGGATCAGCACAGAACTAGCCTAAACAATGTAAAGTTCGATTGAATTTTAGCTTTTAAAGGTTTTCTTTGGCGCACTGTGAGAAATTAAATAAAGGTCAGTTAACTACGGGAGAATTAAATTGGTACTCGAACTGTGACAATTTTTGTATGGACCCGCTTGGTGTGCAAATCACCAAATCGAGGGTGGTGCTCGCTAGCTGAACCGACATTTGGTTCCCGTGGGATACTTAGCCAGCGCGCCCCTTCTATTTATGCTCCCTGCCTCGAAACCCTTGCGGGCCCCTGGATGAAGCGATTCGTAATTCATGCTTAAAAGGTGAACAGTGTCACAGACAGTTCTGTCTATTGTTGATTAGATGAATCCCATTTACATAACAATATTAAGGCGAACTCCACCTCCCTACAGACAGTGTGCAGTGATTAAGTTTGTTCAACTAAATCAGTGGAAAAGAATTATTTTACTCGGTTAGTTGAAAATCGAGTCGAGGTTACTCTCCCGTATTGTGTTCTTACACCGAGTTACGAACTCCATCAGCGCGGAGTCAATACAAGCTTATGTTCAGGTTGGACAAATGATGTAGTCCATTATTGGGACAAGACAATCGAATTAGTATACGTATACTGTGAACACGATTTCTGTTTTCATGACTGGCCGCGTCGGCCTGTCTTCGTCATCAATAACATTATCACCATCGTTACCATGACCACCAGCGTCTATTTCATGATGAAGAATATTTCGAAAATCAATGGTCTTATGATCACCAAAATAGTTTACATCATTTGAATCGTTTCTGTCGATATTTTTTCAACTGGTTTCTTCCCAATTGTGGTCTTCGTCCAGTTTTTTACTACTGAAGTTCCCTGGTCTCAACTTTGGTTACGAATTGTCCATACTAACAGGAAATTGACACAAGACTAGTTACTTCGATTCTTTCCATGCTAAGAGAATACGGATGCATCACTCACCATCAAAAGTATTCGTATTTCATCAGAGTTCTACCAGGTCACACAAAAGAGCTAATTCTACCCAAGCTTGTCTCACAGTGAGCTAATGAAAAACCGAACACGTATGGCGTTCTCAACACTTTTAATGATAATATTCCACCAACATTTGAAGACCGATATCCGAATAGGCTATGAGCTTGGAGGCAGACAGCCCGGTGTTCGCGACTATTCGGATATATACCTGGTAGTCCGTGTGTGTTTCATTAGCACGGTATGTATCCCGCGAAACTTTGGGTACAGCGGGATACATTTTCCACGAATTTAACCGTATTATGTTTGCAAGAAAGAGTACACGGCTTATTACGGTCTATGGTAGGCAGGAAGTGACCAGCCGGTGTGAAACTCGAATCTGTGACTCTATCATCTTTAGGCCGGTGTGTTTGTTGTCTGGCTTTCATTGACTAAGAGTCATTTGATTGTTTTTGACACCGCTTTCGATCGCTCCCCAATTGGCTGTCTCTAATTGGTCATGATCCCTTCCTGAAATATTGCAAAATTATCATATAATAAAAGAAAGCAAGTATAAATACTGACGACGATTTCATCTTGAAAAAGTCACTCCCCCTCAACTATAGAAAATATTCTTCACGTGATCGTAGTAAAAGACTCAAGATCTCACTGGTTACAGTCCCTTTGAACCTTAGGTCTTCGAGTCCGAAAAATAAATATGACCACCATTTTTAATAACAACGGATCTCTGCAAACTTATCCACTGTTTCGTGTGTTTTTTACCAAACGGATTATTTTTGTGTTTCCTTCAAGCAATTGGAGGCGAAGGCTTAAATTTACCTGTCAACGGCAACCTCTGTTGTCAGGTAGCCCGGATTTCTTCAATTGATTCTGGGATTGACTTTCTGACAAACAAACACACAAACGAAGATATGCGTGCATGGGAGCGAGCGGCCGAATATATGTTTCCAACCATCGCCTAGAGTTAAAGACATTCGATAAACCACTTTCTTGAAAACCTGATTATTGTGCATGCTAGGTTGGTGACGTCATTTGAAAGTTACGTTAGACAGAAGACGTATCCCCTGGAATCGAGATATAATTGAGTGCAATTGATGAGATTTTCTTTTTCTTGAGTTGCATATTTCAAATCGTGCGTGATAAATTATCACACGATACAATTGTTATGACTATCTGTGCTTAGATCGATGAAGAATTGACGCCAGAGTTATACAAGAAAGTTTTACCAAGAAGTGAAAATCTGTTGGTTTCGTGGAATTCTGGGATTTATCAGATCAGACGCGGTAAGTATAAACAAAAATCGCTGACACGAAAGACGTACCGGCGACCGTGATCAACATTGTCACAAAAATCCAGAAGACAACAGAATACAAATTTGAGTCAATAGTGTCATTCCTGTCATTGCTAAGGAGCCGCATTCCGTAGATTTTAGCGTTGAGCAAGGAAATCCTAATCATATCAGAAAAATCCGTTATTGGCATACAAGGACAATATTCCTTCCACAGATTTCGTCTTCTGTATTGCGTAAGAATGTTACTTCATGCTGACTCGTTATAAAACGAAAAGAATATTTTGGAAAAATTAAGTGTTTTATGGGAACCAGTAAAATTCAATATCAGCTTCCCGTTTCAAAATTTCCCAGTGAGTTTATTGCCTGAACTTGAGTGGCGTGGCTAAAACTTGCCAATTTGAAGATGGTTAAAGAACAATAAATATCCGAGTGTCTCAATGTTTATCAAACATATTTTTCGTTACTTTAGTATAAGTGTTTGCTCTTCCAAAAGTTCTGTACGTGGGCCGAGTTTTTCTTGCACAACCATGTTGCGTGAGTTCTTCGGCTCTCCAGAGGAAACCTGATTCCCAACAATGCTTCAAGCACTCACATTTGAATAAGTTTTCTAGGTTTTCAGTGATGGAGAAAATGTAATGCAAATAACGGAACAAATCATTTCTGCTGATGTTGTTGAAATTCAGGTTGATAGTTTTATCTGATCTGGTGATGGCTGAGCCTGGCTTTTGGATTGCAAACAAGCGGACACTTTCGGTGTGATGGACACAGTCTCTGTAGCTTTCTGCCTCTGCAACTTTCAATTCTGAAAACAGAACTTTACTTAGCATATAACTCCGAACTCTTGTGAATCGTTTTCATATATACAGCCCTCATTTCGATCTTCCTGACCACTCACTAATTAAATAACTTGATATGTTGGTACTTTACTTTTGTGCTTTGATCTAAGTTCCTTTTCTGGATAGTACTTTTAGAGGCACCCTAACAAAAGACTATACAGCTACAATAATTATTCCCAGTCATCAGTACAGTTGACCAAATCTGAGAGCTTCACAGACAGATTTCTTGTAAACATTTTGTGGACAGGCATTTCACTTAGAGGAAATTGACACCGTCATAATTGTTGTGGTTTCAGGATGTGCTTAACTTTTGGAGAAGAGGTTGTCTCCGAATCCTGCTTTCATTTGACTGAAGTTTCCTTAGCAGGAGGGTCAACACGTAGAAGCATACTAAAAGACACCCCAATAACGTAACGAAAATGATTGCTAACCATTTGCACTGATATCGATGATTTATTCGGAAATCAAACCGCTCACGCAAACAGTTTAGCTTATTGTTCAAGCTACTTGTTCATGAGTCAGTCATTCACTGAACAGTATTCACACTCCAGAATGCATTGAAAACGGCAGAAGGCACAGCACAGCTGCTTGTCCTTGTTTCTATTTGGAAAAGTCTGTATTGTTTCCAGCTATGCGTATCGTTCCTAATGACACAGTTGCTCTTGTAAACTTCGCCTTCAGGCTTCACATGATAAACTGAATTTCCGTCAACATCACGTTGTCAATGAATCTAAAAATAACTGATTAGAAACACAGAAAATATCCAAAAATGCTGTTCTAAATTCCTATCGTGAATACCTCCATTCCGTCAGCTTCATTCAGGAGCTGTGCTGTTTGGATACAGTGTTTGAACAATGCACAAAGAATATAACCCTGGGAATCTGCTTGACAAATGTGGTGTTGTCACACCCGATTCCCGTCCCTGGATATAAAAGTCTGGGAGTTCGGAAGTAGAAATTCCTTTTTAGTACACTACAAATTTTCATTTACAGAAAAAGCCATGAATCGGATTCACATTTGTGATCGCTTGGGATGCACATGTAGCTCCCCATACCAGACTGGAGTAAACAAGAGAACATCGGTATTGACGGGAATAAGTGTTACAGTGATCGGACGGCGCACCATTTAGGAGACAAAGCAAACCTTCCCGAGAATCTGCTGGTACGTCTGTTGCTTGGCACCACGGATGCGTTTTGGAGTGTTCTTTCACCTGTGGTAAATGCATGTTGATTGGGAAGTATTTGGAAGGTGCTTTGTGGCATTCCATCTTACCTGTTCCTCTGCTACTACGCAGATCCAGCTTTCCGGCTGTTTATTCGCGATCTGAACCAGTAAAACTTTATCCAAATTCTGGCTGCCTAGGGATTTGGTGTGACTAAGAAAAATAAGGGAAAATAATTGGTCATGACAAGGGAGAACATGCACACGATTTTAATGATAATATATGTGATTTTCGATATGAGTAGTATGGGATTATATCTGGATGACAGGACGAAATTTCCCCGTAAGAACACGACCGGTTTCGCGGTTATTGCCGTTCATCAGGTATGCGTACCCGGTACTCTTCCGCCCAATCATCCTGATACTTAAGCACTCTGCAGTTGGTTTACACCTGTAATCTCATTTGAATGGAATGGAGCGTGCATGGATGGGGAGTCCATTTTTAGAATCACCGTGTGATTTTGTTTAGTAGTCCATTGTGGCGATTTGAAATAACTTGGATTTGAATTTTCCACAGCCTAGACGGATCGTCGATTGACTGGATAAATGGGACTTCGTTTGTGAAGATAAAGTTTGTCAGTTTACATAAAGTTTGATCAAATTTTGCTTCCAATAATTTACGTCATACTATTCAAAAAAGATTTTTCCGAACACAAACAGAAGTAAATCTATGAGAGCAGTATGAGATCACGGCCCTATGGGACTAAACTGACTAGATAGTTCCTTTGTGGAAGGAAATCTGCCTACCGATCCTCCGTAGTCCGTCACCTCGTCCGACTCTCATGTACTGAACTTAGACGGCATTTATTGTCTTAGATTCTAAATCATCCATTAATATTGCGTTTTCGTTGTTGTTGTTGTTGTTTGTTGTTGTTGTTGTTGTTGTTGTTGTTGTTGTTGTTGTTGTTGTATCTGCCGAATTCGTTTTCGTGTAATTGCTATGAGTATGGCTGTGTACTGCTGAATATTCATCCACCGGGGTGCATAAAGCAAGTACTTGACTTGACTCGACTTTTATACTGGTCCAGCAGTCCATAAGCGACTGTCTCTCCCCCCCCTTGTCCGATTATTTATTCTTCTATAGAAACGGTGATGCCTGATGATTGCTCCAGTTGATAATAAAAATACATATGAATCACATGGCAAGATACATTTTGTCTAATATCTGGTCAAATGAAAATACAAGGCCTTTGTTGTTTAGGTGAAAAGTATCTGAGTGGAAAATAATCTGCAGGATGATTTTGTAAGTATTTAATTGATCCATAATAGTCTACAAAACTAAGTATTTATTATCACTTCTGATCTTTTTGTCCAAGCTTCTGTCGGTGTGGCAAATTAATCGCAGCTGCCAATGAAACAACTTAGCTCGTAACTTTCTCGCTGGGTGCAGATTTCACCCTTCCGTGTTGATACATTTTGTCGTGAAATCTTTGGACGGAATGATATCATTTCAGACTGGGGGAAAAATGATCTGAAACAGGAGTATTTCAAAAAGGTTTACTTGATTCATGAAGCAACATAAGGGACACGTGAAAAAAATCACAGGTCCTTTCAGAAAATTCTAAAAATATATCCTGAATAGTAACGAATCCTGCAACGGTGTTCTTGACCAAAGTAGTCGTGTTTATATGAACTGTTAATATTGTTTTACTTACTTCATTTTATTACATAATATTTCAATAAGAGGGTGGCTATCAGCTGAGGGCCATCGGTTGGGGAAGTGACTGGTGCTGGCGATGGTGGCGCGGGGATTCGAATTCCCAGGGATGGAAGCATCAAATGCCCACCACGATAACCGTTTGACCACATGGAAGTAAGAGTTTTTCAAACTATAAAGTTATAGAAAATCCGGATCAAAGGACCTTCTTCCACTAATCTGCATATGTGATAAAGAAGCTTTTTCCTCCCCTAATCAGACTTCTGAAAAAGGGACGACTCATATGACAGAAGGCATAATGGTGGAATACGTCATTTCAGAGTTGCCTGTCTTTAGGCTAATGAGGATGAAAAAAGCTTTACAGAGGGCAATAACAACTGACACGTCATCGTTCACTACTAGTTTGCAGGTTTCGTGTACAGAATGATCTCGAAGCTTTTGTTTATTTAGGATGTAGGGTAACCACTGGGTGCTGTCACTTAAGAGGAGTTACCCAAATTGTACTATATGGAATATTTATGTTCAGAGAGCTCCGCCCAGCAATAATATCATATTACTAAAATTCTGAGTAACTACAAAGAGCACCATCGTGTGTTGAACATGGATAGTCGCTCTGTTAACGAAGTGATCTCTCTACGTCACCTTCAGCTGCTCAGTCATGGATTTGCAAATCGCTGCCCACCGTTTACCTTCCTGTGCTCTAGTCGACCGGGCCGGGCAAGGTTGGAAGAAGCCACGCGGTGATCTGCCTATGGATTGGAGTAGGTGTATGAAGAAATCAGCATCAGCGTTGGATTCGGTTGGAGCTTCCCGTTTCCATGGTCGGAGCCCGAGAGATGAGGATTGGGGAACCTTAAGAGACATGGCTGAGAATAGAATTTAGTAGAGTGAATACTGTCCGGGCTCTCTGTTGAACTCTCGTGCCCTATGATCACAACATGTCCTTCAGACAAACAAAATGACAAAAAATATCAAAGGGCTTAAGTTGAGAAAGCAAAAAATCACATCGTATTATCTCCTTCTAATTGTTTTTTTCTTATGTTCTTCTCCCTTTCCCTGTTTCGGTAACTGATGTCATATATATATATATATATATATATATATATATATATATATATATATATATATATATATATATATTCCGTGGGATCTAGTTTGAGTCGCCCGGAATGTGAGTGGATACTCTTGACTGAAGAGTCCACAAATAAATCACAACTGTGATTTCTGTTAGTTATTCGTGTCTGGGTCACTGCTAACCCAATGAACACCGAGGCTGCATATGCATGCGCTCACATTAATAGTAAGTAGTATGTAAGCGTGTAGACAAACTTTTCCCGCGAAGCCGGTCGTGTGCTTTCGGGGCATTTTTGTCCACACCGTTACATACTATCAGTATATATATATATATATATATATATATATATATATATATATATATGATACTAGGACTGTGGCGGGGAATTTCGGTCGATAAAACATTGGAAACCGTTTTTGTATGCCTCAAGTCATCGGATACCAGAGGGGAGGCTTAGCACATATTGTGGAACACACGAACTGGATGGCAATTTCAAGGTAAGACAAAGTGTTGCATGTTGCATTAAGTGCTAGATCACAATGGCTCCAGTTGTTGAGCTCATCTAACACCCGAAACGACAGGAGTCGATACTTTTTACCCGAAATTGTGACTGCGCTTTCTCAGTTGACCAAATAGATTTAGCTTTTAACTTGGCCCATCTCGATACAGTTAAAGCCACCAAATCACTGCTAGGTAGATGATTTAGTAAAACACAAGACATGCTGGGTTAACAGTTCACCGAAGGAGTTCAATAAAAACAAAACTGCACATTACAGTCAATAATATGCCATCTTATTCGGGCTAGCCCTTAATCGGTCAGGAAATAACATCACGTTGTTCGACGGTGTCGCCTCAGTTCATCACGCTCACTATGTATTAAGTCCTTACATTCACTGTTGCCTTAATTTTTTCGAGAAGTGAACTACTTAGGCGATACGAAGTATATATACTTCAACAACGAGGGAAGCAAGTTTTGAAAGTGATCATCCCTGGTGGTACTCAAGCAGTCGCGTGGATATTACTCACGCTTCATCCATACCAACGTAACCGGTAAGCCATGAAGATACTCCGAACTTCATTTCATTTTTGATACGAGCAGTATCTACAGATGGGTGGACAAAGATTTTCGCAAGCACACGACCGGTTTCGCAGTTGATGCAGCTCATCGCTTATGCATAGCAGTACTCCTCTGTCCATCGGTCTGTTCTGAAGCGGAATTGCAACCGCCATTTCGTCGTTCCAGAGGTTAACCGCGTCCGGCCCACATAGAACTTTTAAAAATCACAGATGTAATTCCCTAGTGGACTCTTCTGAGGGGAGCGTCCACTCCCACTCCTGAAGCACAAGTGAGACTGCTCGCAAGAAACACCTACAGAATTCAAAATTATCAGAAGGAATGGATGGACATAGGGGCACGTGAAATGCACAACTGATGAGCCACAACAACCGCGAAACAGGTCGTGTGCTTCCGAGAATCTTTGTCCACTCGTCTGTGGACACTAATTATATCAAAAATACCAAGTCGCGGCCACAGTGCCGTCGTTCTTCAGGTTAGCTGCTTCCTACCCACAATGAACTAACAGCGAATCACCAGTATGATTCTTCAGTGGACTCTTCTCAGAGGAGAACCCACTCGCACTCCTGATGCAATAATTACATTGTTGCAAGGAGGCTATCATTCAACGTTTTTACGCCTGAGATTTCGGCGTTTTTCAACATTTTCTAGTTCAATGTTTCACTTATTCCTGTGTCAAGCCCGTGTTATTCATCATTTCCTGTCATAACGGCCAACTTTCGAATAAAAGATTCCGTCGTTCAGAGTGGGTCGGAGATAATTTAGTCATAATTCGGGAGTACCTTCGGTCTTACCTGATTAAATTGTATTACTAGGAAGCACCGTTTTCCTATCATAAAGTTTGTGCTAGCATCTCACTGAGCTTAGCTCATCTACTGCACAAACATTTAACTGTCTGTGTGTCTTCCTCATCCATCGTGTGTAAACACAAGTTGTTCTACCTCCAGACAACAGCTCATCGCATGACTATTGTACCCCACCTTCCACGATACGTGAACAACACGTCGTTGGTTATTGGTAAACTCAAAACACCCTGTCTTACCTTCTCCTTTTTCTCGCTATTCTTCGTAATATCTGTCTGAATCGAATATTTACTTTGCTTTTTTCATTTATTTCCATGGCCACTATCTTTATGCCATGAGGAATGTAACAATGAGTATGCGGCCAAAAAATCCACCCTTGGTATGAATAATGCAAAGTTTTGAATTTAAATTGGAATATGACATAGGGAGATGCGAAAATTTAGGGGATGTCCGAAGTAATCCGTTTCAGAAATGCCAGAAGAGGCTAAAGCTCATGCAGGACCAAAGAGACGGGGGGGGAGGGAAGTCGGAGATTTGTAAGGTCAAATCCAAGCGAGACTGAAGATATTTGTTATTTGGTTCTCTTTGATTTTCCTCAGACATTTCAGAACCCATGTCTCCCATTACTTCAAGGTTCTTGTGATGATTGTATGCCCTACTAGCAAGCAATACAAGAAATCCCATTTGAACCAATCGTTGGTCTTTTTTTCAGTGTGAACCCAGTTTGGCATTCATGCGTTTCCAAATACATCATGCGCGTAAGACTCATCTTAGTATAACTTCGGATATTGATTATCGTAGTGCGCACCTCTCGTGCGCATGATCCGCCTCCATATCATCATGTAACAGCGTTCCGCAAAATTTCCGTCCACCTGTCACATTGTCCATGAACCACTAACTGCGTGCATGTTTTCCTGTGCAAATGTCACGCTCAATAAAATGCCGTGTTTTGTAAAGCTAAGTAACCTATACATTGTGGTATCGATTCCTGTGTCTGCTCAGTACATTTTGACCAATCCGATCCCTGTAGTTGTGTACTGCTCTGATTGATGAACATATGTTCCTCCTCTCGTTCAGCTTGAAATGCTCACCTGCCGTAGTTTGTCATCCAGTTTCTCGAAAAAATTCGGTGGTCGTTAGTCCCCTTCTTTCCTAAACCCAGTTATCTTAGTGGCACTTGCATCCGTATTATTGTTTTATCTCATTTTGATAAAGAATATAGAACACTCACAGAAGACGAGAAAGGGAATTCTACAGGCTACTCAAATGATCAAGTGGCTTGGCCAGGGCCATCAGTTTCCAATGGTGACTTTGAACCTTGTCCACTTGAATGTAGCTCATCTTATCCAAAGTTGTTTGGAAAAAAGGCTTGAAATTTATTGAGGTAGAAATTCTGTGCAGATCACTACTTGAATTTGATAGAACCTAGCCCTACTTATCACCTCATTGTGCGATCGCACATCGCTTATGTACATTTAGACCACAAAGTTAGATTTACTAAGTCCAATATTGAGCAAACAAATAATCCGGTTCTTGTTCTATCAGTTTGTGTTCCGATCCATCCCAGCAGTTCTGATGAGAAGACTTCCGGACCGCCTACATTTATTTGCACAAGAATGACCGTTTGTATATGACGCCTGGTGGTCATAGCCAAATACTGACTCCGTAGTCTTATTGGTCCATCTAGTAATCACAACCAGCTCTTCTTAGTGGTTAGTCTGATTACAAACTCAACCAGTTGATTCGGTTCAGAAGACAGTTTGCATTTGATTGGTCTTTCGGCTAGCTTCACTCACCCCAACCTTGTCCGCTATTCAGAACAGGCGAAGACTTGCTCGCCGAATCATGACGCTGTCTACTATACGCACCAGGCCGCCTATTGGAAACGTGCCACCTTACTTCCCCACAGTTTGATCTTGGATTTATTTGTATTGCAGAAATTCATCACCCAGAGGCTTTATGAAATCACTCTGGAGCTGCGCTCCTAATCATTGAAGTTCCTTCGGTAAATTGACGCAACTTCAACTGCGAGGTTTGAAAAGTTACTTTTAACCTCATATCTTTCTTTCTCACTCGAAGTGGCTCAATCTCTGCTTACTCTGTATTCTGTCCGAATAGAGAGAGAGGATGAACATGTGCCGTTCACTGTGCCATCAGTAGACTGTGCTGGAAAACCGAGCAAAAATATCATGGGAACTACCATATTCAGGTATGGGCTGACAGCACTTTCCAAAATTGGACAGACTCAACAGACTATCTCGTAGCTGATCCTGTTAGTTCCGGATTAATTCACCGCTGAAAGTCTCACCTACTTGTTCTGTACCGATACAGACGTTTATTAGTGCAAAGCTGAACTTTTTTAGATTGTTGGCTGACGGCAACCATTCGTTCCACAAAATTGATTGGTCTGATTAGTTTGGCAATCGTTTCTTCTTGTGGACGCTTCATCTAACCAACTACTGTTTGGAAGGTTTCTCTTCTCTGCTTGTTCGTCAATGAGATCGATCTTCTATCGGTTCACCCTAACGCTCGTGGTTCTGCTGATATCAACCTTTACAACTATCTTGATGCGCGCACATCGTATGATTCAGTGGTGATCTTGGTATACTAGCAAAGACAGGTTGTGTGTTCGAGATTAGTCGATCAGTACCCTCACAATGTCCCTTCCTTTGATAAGGGCGGCCCTTTCCGGTTCTTCCAGGTTTACGCAACAGTCTTTCCCTCCGGTAGATACCGGCATTTCACGTGTGTATGACTCTCCTATTCCTCATTCTAACTACACGACCTGGTTCCATCTCGCCTGATATGTTTGTCAAGTATCCGGGACTTATTCTTTCCAGCGACGAGGCTTCTCTAAAACATTCTAGAACCATATCTCGTCGGTGTCTCTCAGTTCTGGCAGGTTCTTTGTGCCTAGGTCGTTTAATTGCTTTTACTTGTCTCTCCTCTGTATAGTAAACAGTTTTTTTTTAAAAATGGTCAATAGTTTAGCTTCCAAATAACCAACAACTGTCGGTGACAGTGTCCGAGTTCTCGTTCCGAAGAGTATTTGTACCTCGATGTGTTTCAAAACTCCAATTGGGATGCTCCTGTATCATCAGTGTTTTGCATGAAAAATAGTGTCACTCCTATCTATGATTTCCATGAACAGTTAGCAAGAATATTATGGCCCTAGACTTCAGACGAGATCATCTATCGACGTGTTCAGTGCCGTTGATTAGGAGGTGTTCTGAGGCCCACTGCGATAAAACACTGCTTGTCTTTCTGATTGCAGACAAAATCGGTACAGAAGAAATTAGACAGTATTTTTCAGTTCAGCGTCTCTGCAGCTGTCTAAAAAGATTCCACCGAGGAATGGTAGTGGCTAAGTATACTCTGATCTGAGTGTCTGACTCAAAGCTCCCTTGGGTTTGTGAAATAGACAGGATTTTATTGTTTTGTGGATTGAACCACCCATGATCAGCCATAAATTCCGATCATTACTGTCGAGTTTTCATTAACTGCCTGTATTCGTTGAAAACCTGTTTCTTTTCGCAATGGAAAATGTCTCTTCGAAACCATTTTTAAGCTACGTGACTATAGTTTTCTTATATTAAACCGGAAGGAATTTGTTTCCTTTCATCCGGAGTGTATGGCAGTAGTTACAGAAGGATATTCCAAGATCACGAAGTCAAGTTGTACTATCCAAGAGAAGAGGTACACACTCGAACAGAAAATGTCGTTCCCCGTAACTGGCCCGTCCACAGTGAACATTCCTACTTCAGTTTGTTTCTGAACTGTTTGACTGTTTGTAAAGAACGAGATTCTGTTCTGGTTTTTCAGGCCCACGCGTTCTAGGAAGTAAAAGGCATAATGCCCTTTAGTCGATCTATCCGACACGGGCCGATGCACGCGATACCAGAAAAAACTGGATTATCGTCGGCAGGTGACATAGTAAATACCCGCCCCCCCCCCCCCCCCTCATTCTACCGAGCTTTATTCCGTGGGCATGAGTTCGAGAGTGATATTTCTTGGACCCAAAAAAAGTACTTTTAATTCCTTGAGAAACTGTTGGAATGTGGACATTTTCGAGAAAGAAACGAACATTGCCGAATTAGACGGGGCTCTTTATCGTAGACGGTGAACTGATGAATGTCTTGTAGATCTGCTGGGTGATTCCAGTTGTCTAACCTTCGCGAGCAATAGACTAAGGAAGCAAATTTCTGTGTGTGTATGTGTGTGTGTGTGTGTACATGAGTTAAGATCTGTCGAATCCCAAAGGTTGGAACATATTCGGTGATAAATACCAGTCGTGTGCCGAACACCGTCAGACAGCTGACAGCTGCGATAATATCAACACAAGGTTTCCTTGCTGAAACGGAGGTAGACGAGCATAATGCACACACAAGCGCGGATTGAACGGAATAGATGACTACCGCAATCAAGTGAATATTAGGGAAATCCCTATGCAATTCAGTTCATTCTTTCACGCAGAACAGCCGGAACAATCGAGCAGTTTTGAATCACGGTGATTTTAATGATTCCATCCATGAATTGTGCCCGTGTGCAGTCACTTCGATTAGTTAGCCTCATCCGAGATATCATATGCGTGAAATTGGGCTATGACGTATCTCACTGGGAAGGTCGGACTAGTAAATGCTAGAAATTACATCAAACTCTCTTTTCTTACTAAAATCTTCCCGTGGATGACAAATAATATATATGAAGTACAAAATGGTCAAAATGCTTCTGCTTGCTATAGAAGACAAATATTAAGAGCCATTGACAAACCAGGTAAGCTTAAATACCCTCCATCATACATTGTTGCGCTAGTGGACGTTTGCTATGACATGACCAGCTACACACTACTGATCCATACAGTTCAGAACAACCAAGGACCCAGAAAAGGAGGTATTTTGCGTTTTCAGACCTTCAGGCTCATCTTCTCCTGCTATTCCATCAGTTTTTGGTATTGATCTTCTACGCATAACGAACTTCACCAGATATATTGGAAGCACGATGGAGATAGATTCAGTAGCTGGCCCTCCCAGATATTTTCAAACCAGTAAACAGTAACTCGTTTTCCAAAATTCACGAGCCTAAATAATGGTTGATTAAAGCTTATTGAACGACTCATTCTGCGTGTGTACGTTTGGTTTCGGTTCCATGAAAAGTCCAACTTACCACTTAAAAATTATCACCTTTATTGCAGTACGCAAAAGTAGAGGTGTAGAGAAATGGTACGGAATATGACAAGAAATCCAAAACAAGTTAATTCTGTGACCATTTTTGGGTTGAACAAAATGTTTACTATTGTGCACCATTTATTTCACCAACATTCGTCATTCCAGGATTCTGGCAGTGACAGAAATCGACACAATATTTTTCCAAGCACCTCTTCCTCATGCCATCCAGATATGCCATCATCACCTTTTAGTCCGCTTCGACAGGTTTTTCAGTAGCATACTTTATCTTCCCTTCTATTCTTTTTCATACACGGAGTTCAGTGGTTGCTGCTCATAACAAATGATAAGTGTTCCCTTTTCTTGGCACTGGAGGTCAAAAATACAGCATATTTTCAGACTTGTTGGATTTCTTCCGGAAATGTTGTGGTCAGTCACGAAATAGACTCAAGAGCATTGTTATACCTTAGAAAAATGCACGATCAATCGATCAGTTCCTCGATTGTCAATGCAGTCCGAGTGGTAGTCACTGCACCTTGGAAAGTGAATGGTCTACTCCACTCCCCCCCCGGCTCCCTCCTCGGCCGAAAGCGTTCGCACAGACTGGTCCAGCTGTCAGAGAAGATTCAGCTCATCCGTGAAGAAATTCTGTTGTGCTAATGTGGAGATTTTTAATAAGAGGTGTTTCGTTTGTTTTCCCTAATTTATTGTCAGTGATCTTTCCGCTGTTGCCAGTTTGCATTTTGAATTATGATTAGACTTCGTTGTTCAAGTTTGAACCAAATTCTTTTCAAGTCACATGAGCAAAGATACTTTCATGAGTCTGCATTGTAGTGAGCAGGCTGTTGGCACTCATACGGGTGTTCGATTAACATAAGTGTCAGATCCTGTTGATGCATTTACTGAGCCTCAGGCTCATGGAACGTTTTTCTGTTCTTGTATGTTGCAGATAGAAGATCCCTGATCCTTGAATGCTGCAGTTTGGCAACCCAGTCAGCTGGACCTCACAGAATGGGAGCCCTTGGTAATTGCGTGATTTTGCATACTCTATGTGACCGACAGTGATATTTTGAAATGGCCTGTCGCATGAGATGTCCCGCTGGACCGAATACTCCAGGTTCGTTTGTGATGAGTGAGTATACGATACTGCGAACAGTGTTCTTTCGTTGGGTGGGAGCAATGCAGTGAGTAGGCTGTTGGCATCCTCATTGGTTTTCTATTATTGCAAATGCAGTTCCTCGATGATATACCCAGTGAACTTTGAGCTCCTGTAGTTCATTTTGTCCTTGTAATTTGGAGATCTAACACGAGCTGCCCTGCACGGAAGATTACTGGTGCTTGCATACTGCCGTACTGTCCGTCAGCAATAAAAAAAAGCTTTGTGTTCATCATGTTCGAAGTGCTCACAAAAACTGCTCATGCTCATGTGTTTAGACCAGTTTTATCAACAAATTTTGGTCTGCTACATAGATAGTAGTAGTTTGAACATTCAGGACCGTTTCTTCTTGGTTGTACTCGGCAGGGCTGTATTAAATAAACACTGGCAAAATTTGCCAAAGGCTACGATGCGAATAAAAACGAACATGTGGGCTGCTGTACTGAGGGGAAAGTGGGCCAAAATGAGTGAAAAATCCGTAAGATTTTGGAAAAAATCATCTTTGAAGGAGGTTATCTTGACTGATATCCCTATTAGTGACAAGTTAAAAAAAAAGCTGAATAATCACCACTTCACTTCAACTAACATGAATGATTCTGCGGGCTGTATGGGAAAAATTTTCGAAGATAAAATGACCGTTTCTTTTTCTACTTTAATCACACTTGAAATTTATTTCGAGTAATAAATGAATGTGTTTTGTGGCAAACCGGACCCTATTTAGGCAAGAAAATATTTGTTTCACTGAATGCCGGAAGAAGGCAGGTAGTTTTTCAATCACCTTTACTATTGGTCAAGAATCTAGGAAATTGTGTTGCTTCCAGTCCTCCAAATTTGGACCCAATATTGTTCAACATTACCTTATGTGGCTGGGCCTTCAAGTTGGCCTTGCTTTTCATTGATTCTTCGGTCTATTATGCCACATCACCACTTGACCTACACCGATTTTACATTAACCTTCATTTGTTGTTACGGTAACTTTGTTCCAATAAATATATGCCTATTGTTGTATCATATCCGTATGACTTCATGAGATCATTGAAATACTCTAACTCGTTGCTGGAATGCAACTTTGGAAAGTCAGTAAGAAATAAAATGAAGATAATTATCTGAAGGCTAGATAAGCATCGTTGTAAACATCGAAGTGGTTGGAAAGTTGGACTAAGGAATCAAGCTTTGTCAGCTGTTTGTTTGCCAATTATCATAAGCTCCAACGTTCGATCATAGCTTGGTAAACTGACCCGATGGAGTGGCTTTGTCCATCAACGGAAGTACAGTCAACTGGGTGTCATTTTCTTGCAAGAAACCCTGTCTCTATACTGATACTGATAATGAAATTATCACACTAGACGATTTTGATTTCTTTCGCGTCGACGGCCCGGCACCGTACCACAAATGTGTAGGAGGCGTCATTACCTTGATAAATAACTGGTGGTGTAACCTGACGAAAAGTATTTCTACGTATTTCACATCTCATATCAGTGCCTCTGTGCCAGAGTGAAAGCCCAAACCCCTAAGTCGTTACACACCCATAATTCTTGTTAACATGTGCATCTCCCCAAAAAGTCCTCTCTCTGAGCTTGATGAATTTTCTGATATGGTCTCTACAAATCTACTGAGCTCAGTTAATCTTTCCTTATGTGTTGTTAGCGGCGGTTTTAACAGATTCATTATGAGATTCCTTGTATTCCTTGGCTCGAAGAACATTGTTATCTTCCCAACCAGACTTGACGACATGCTAGTACTTTGTTTTGTAATGATCCTGACTTGTTTCATATTGCCTGTACTCCTCCAACTGGCAGTTCTCATAATACGATTTACTCTGCTAGTAGACAAGCACCTTTCGCGCAAAGCCGTGACCACAAAGTGTACAGTCGACGGTGTCACCCAGAAGACCTCACACGACTCAGAGATACGGTTGACAATTCCAACCTAAGCATATTTTCTTACTCCGACCCCTCGGTGTTTTGCTAACATTTAACAGAGTACCTTAACTTCCGCTTCAATATCTGTTGCCCCATGAAAACTTTGTACATCCGACCCGACCGTTACTCTTCCCTTCTTTGGAAACGATTGCTCCGTATGAAGGCGCGCACATTCAAGGCCAAGGATAACATTTCACTGAGAACTCTATCACATTCCATCAAAACTGAGCTTCACAGACTGAACGCTTTGTACGTCGAATTGCTACTCGTCAGTATCGATTGCTGAGAGACATAGTAGACTATCACGCACCTAAGCAGTGCTAATTGTCGCAAATGGTCTCCTTTGGCAGAAGTTGATGAACTCAGTCGCTACTTTAGTGCTACCTTAACCCACAAGTCATCTCAAACCACTTCTACCAGAACCCTGCCACGGAAAACATCACCTCACACACAAGGGAGTCACTCTCCTCCATACAAAATAAGCCGGCGGCCCAGACTGCTTAAACCGATCCTATTGAAGAAATGCACAAGTACTTCATCCTCCGTATTTTCTGGTTTATTTGATCTATGTTCAAACCGTAATGTTATTCTCGATTGCTGAAGATGGGCTTCTATCACCCCATTACCAAAAAGGATACATCCAAACTACGCCCAATAGCTGGCACACCGGTTGCCCTTAAGGTGTTTGAAGATGTAATACAGCGGAGACTGTCTGCCCAGGTCAATGTGCTGGACCGTAAGAGGTTTGCATACCACCAATTGCGACCTACCGTCGAGGTCCTGACCTCTCTCACCCACTCTGTTTTATCATCTGTTGATCACAAATCCAAGCTGTTAGGGTCTGTTTCTCTGATTATATTGACGCATTTAATTGTTGTAACGGACTTCTAGGCGTAACACAATCAAAAAATGTCAAGCGTCCAATTGTTGGTTTCAGTACGGTTCTTTATAAAACAATCTTAATTATGACTCAGAAACTGTACATACCTCAACGGTAACCGCTCCGTGAATCACAGTCGGTCAAATCTAAGCAAATTCAGGATAGCTTGGGTTTCAAGCAGTTACGTCAACAAAATATCTATGGAGAATGTGGGTCAGATGTCAAGGAACAAAAATCAATGCGCGCACCAGTCAACGGTCGAGCAAGTTCAATGTCCGAATTGTGGTTCAACGAACGAGCTGGTGTGCCGCAAAACGTTAAGGGAAAAAGTAAAATTGGGTTGAGGGTATAGGGTCAGATCGATCTGGAGTTAAAGCCTCGAGTTTGGTTGTTTTGTCGATCACAACTGTATTGATAAAATTACTCCTTGTACTTGCTAGCTCAGGCGTCAGTACATCCAGCATAATTATTCTGTTCGACCACTTTTCCGATCGAACTTCTTCCATGCTTCCCTCTACACAGGGTTTCCCTCAGAGAGCCATTCAGTCACCGTTTTTGTTTTCCGCCTACATATTATCCATGCCGGTTAATGACGGCTGTCTCCTCATAGAATACGCCGATTATGTGGTTTTTGGAATGCCCAACTCTAACAGCTGCACATTTTCCATTCTCCAACAAAGAGTAACGGAGCGCGTCAACTGGTATTCAGATTGAAATATAAGGACGAATCCCCCAAAGTGCTCCGACATTCGGTTCTGTCTCCACGAAAAACCCATCAATACTCCTACCTGATGGTATCAAACCCAGACATAGTCATCAAAGTGCATCGTCCGTAAAGTACCTCGGTGTTACCATCAGCCATGACCTTACCTGGACAGATCATGTTACAGCTATCTTCTTCTAAGTTCGGTGACTCACCTTTTATTTGATGCGACTCAGGTCATTTTCTACCCCACTCCAGCTGATAAGATGCTTTGTATTTTTTGTATCCTTCAGCACTGACCCTTCCTTGAACTGCTTTCGAAAGATTTTGAAATTCTCGTGAGATCCCTTAAACACTTGTCTCGACATACTGGCATCACTTACGACCTGTTCATCCAATCTATCACAACCTAACATCAAAAGGCTTGACTAACTTTTGCTCGTAAGATCTTAGAAGACAGCACACACACACACACCCTTCATCCCGATCTTAGCAATTACATATCCACATCTGCCACTCGATCGTAATAGAAACATCTGCTAGCTCGCTCTAGAGCATAGAGATCCTCTGTAGTTCCTTATCTCACCTGTTTCCTCACCAACCCAAAATAACATCACCACCGACATTCTTAACTCGCTCCGTGAAACATATGTTTCTTTCTTTTTTGCCTGTTGCTGTTTTTCGATTGCTAACTTTTGCAGTGAAGTGGTCTGTAGCAGCCGAATATTCACCCTCGGGTGCATAAAGCATACGCTTAACTTAACTTGACTTGATTTGAAAACAAAATAAAAAGTGCCTTAAGTAGAAGGAAAAATCGGATTTTATGCCTTTTTTGACCGACCACACGTGCTCTTTACTCTGACGGTTTCATCGTTCTTATCAGTCCTAACTTAGGTACGATAAAATCGGATGAGCTCTTGGATGTAAATACTCTTTCTTTCTTTTTCCTTTACGGATTCCACTGTTAGTAATTCTTATTGGACCTCTCAAGCTCCAAGGTTTATTCTCCTTCTCCTTCTAGGCAGCGTATTCGCAGTGCTTTTCCTTGTTGTGTTAGCTCTGTGGATTTGTAGTTCTCACGTTTGATGAGAGAAACTATGAATATTAGAGTTTTCGTGAACATAAACTGAATACTGTTTCAGTTTATCTGTGAGCTTATTATTAGTATCATCATCAGTACAAGCTATTGTTTTGTTGTACTAATCTCACCTGTAAAAGTTGTTAGCCAAGTGGGGCTTAAACCCATGCAAGATCGCCACTGACAATCTGCGCGGTACCGGATACACTCTGCCAGACCAATCCGCTACGAAGCCACACAGAGAAATTTGGACATGCAGGTTCCATGTGTGCTTTCCAATGCCACCAAGGTTGAAGACTTCAGACATTCGTGATCTTAAACTAAATGTCAAAACTGGGCCGAGACCATGTCGTTATCCGGTGAACTTCGATTAATGAGAAAGAAAATTCTTCCAGAAGAAGCCGAATTCCAAATTCGATCCAATGGATTTCACGTGCTGTGAAGAAATTTTTCCATTGGTGAGTTATCCAAAGCCCTTGCTTAACCGTGCCGTTCAGAGTCTGGGTGAGTTCATTTTATAAATAAAATTAGGCCAGCATTTCGTAAAATCTTCCCATCCGATTCCCATTTTGATTCTGTCACTGGTGGAGTTGACTATGATCCGGATGATGAACATTCTTTGATGAATTTTCCCAATCAGATGTTCACGGCTACGTCGTCGTTTGATAAAGATTTAGTTTTTATTTGTTTGGTGATTTGGCAACAAATCATGTATCACGTGACCTCCATCAAGTAAATCAAGTGATGCTTTGAAAACGAACATTCTATTTGATATTGGACATAGGTGAATTGGCCCAGGGTTCATTAATTGTTTGTCATAAATTTATACTTCTCAGGTATTTCTTTTCGCTGACATTTTACCTACTTCGTATGATTGTGTTGGATGAAGGGCTAGGCTGATCTCCTTTTGTGACCGGCAGTGGCAGACTGTTCCCCTTTATTACCAATATAAGTTTATCCAATCTACAATTCTGTTTTGTGGCTCATATCTTTTTAGATAATGCTAACTGGAGGTTTCAGATAACTGCCGTGAACAAAATATAGCTAGATAAGTCCCTCATTGTTCAGAAATGACACATCTTTACGCTTACGGAGACGATTCGTGTTAAAAAATGGGAATACTCGAAGAAGAATGGCATCAGAGACATTTTCTGACGCGAAGAAGTAAATTTGCGGTTCTTTGATACTTTCTCTAGTATTCACAGATAAATTTGCGATGCAGTGACATAAATTTGTGAGTCAAAGTACAGGGTAAAAAATAAGTTCGAAAACAGGCTATTCATTTCTCACTTTGAAGCACGTCTTTCTGTGTCTTACTGCTCAGATTCCCCTCAATATCCGCTGAACGTATCAGTCTTTTTGCCCTTCAATGTTTCCTGCCTAAGTGGCTGTATGTCTTTCCGGTCATTTTTCTTGATCTGTGGTTGAAATATTTAGGCCGTACTAGCAGATCACTTAAGTTCTTATTTTCTTGTAGTTGCATACCACATAGCAATTTATCCAATTTATCTCATCCCGATACAGCAGTGCTTATCACAAACTGTCCCGAAAAATTATTTCTGATTCAGCTTACCTCTTCTCAATAATCTCCACACGCTCTCACTACGAACATCGACATGCGCGCTGTCGGACGAACGCGGTTCACCCCTTCCTACCCAACAGGATGTGAACACAATCCAGGTCCTGCAATTTATCAACTCGCAAAAGTTTCGAACGAGCACAGGTCACTTCTATCCGTTACCCGAGACGTGCCCGGGGCTTGAAGAAGTTAGCTTCGGCTTTAGCTTAATTTGGTGCTTACCGCCTTCTTGTTTGGGGCCCAGAAGACAAGGTTTGCCGTCGGTTGGAGGGCCTAAGAGATATGGCACGAACGCTGCGTGCCTTGTCCGTTGAATTCCCAATCCCCGTAAACAATTGAAAAACTGACAAAAAGCAATCACAAAACGTGTACGGTGAAAATATTTTAAAAAAATTTGCTTTAACTTGTTGTAATCTTTATTGCTGACTACTAATCCCCAGCCCCTCGACTTTGTAGATTTTATCTGTTGTTGTTGAGTTGGTAACATGCTTGTTCTCAAACCGGTGTATATATATATATATATATATATATATATATATATATATATATGTATATATATATATATATATATATATGTATATATATATATATATAACCCAGAATCTTATTGTAATAAATTCGTTACTTCTTCGAAGTTAAACCACATGGTGAAAATGCCCACGAGTTATTCAGAAAATGAGTAATTTTCAAATACGATAGAAAGCGTAAAGTATTTAGTCCTAGGTAACAAACTGGACACAGCCACTGGACATTTATTTCATTCGGTAGTCCTGATTTAGAGGAACTAAAAACCAATCATCTGACAAAAGTTGGACACGGAAATAACATATGAACAATTGTTGTGATCGGTACTTGCACTCGAGAACTAGTACTATAGCAACGAAAACAGTAAATGCTCCTATCCGAACTAAGGGCACGAAAGAAATGAGAACATTGGAACGTAACTCGAAATTGTACTTTGCGCAGTCGTTATGTACCAGCTTTCGGGGGTGCAATAAAACAGCACAAAGGAATGTCATTACCAGTCATTACGAAAAGGGACGTGCTGTCTCAGAAGCATTCTAAGGTGATAAAAGAAAGAAATGAGTAGGTATACCAATAACAGACAAGGACACAAGCGCCACTATGTTGAATCGGTGAAATGTTAAGTTGAGAGTGGAGAATCCGCTTTGGAACAAAACAGTATCAATTTGTAAACAACTTTAAAATTTTAAACACAAAGTTTAGTGGGGAATATTTTATTATAATCAAGTTCTCTTCTCGCTTCCTCGTTTATCTATAATATAACAACAGAAAACTATTCAGGAAGAAGACTGACGCCAATGAAAGTGATCTGCAGTGGCGGGAATCGAGCCCGGGCCGCCACTGTCCAAAGCTCACGACGACGACCTTTTGACCACCGCCGACCGAGTAAACTTAGAACATATAAAGACTTTAAGCAACAGAACAGCACTGGTTGCAGCAACATATGGTGGAGCCGACAAGTAAAACTCGGCATTACTAAGCCTTGTAGCTAACCACAAATACACTAGCAACCAGTTTCATTGCTATTTAATTTTAGTGAGAGAAAAAACTCGCTCTAGCTTAAAGTCACAATCCAAACTGGATAGACAAACTAATGTTTAACGGGGTCAATCGAATCATTGAACTTTAACGGACCTCTGGGATCAATGGAGTGACACATCGTTCCCTAGATCTGTAAGTCCTCATTCCTAAATTTCGCATTGCAAGACAGAATTAGTTACTCGTGTGATTAAATCGAATGTGTAGGCAAACCGAAGGAAAGCAAAGCATACTCAACATCAGGCCAAAAATGGCTTTGAAAGTTTTGATGGAATTCGCGTAAGAAATAATCTACCGAGCTGTATGGAACGGTATATCCAGGTATTTTCAGGCTCCGCTTGAGTGACTTACGTTGTACCACAGATGCCTCCTGTTGCTCTTGAACTTTTGAATTTCAGTCTACTAATTTGAATCGTAACGAGTGTGCGTGGATAAACAGTCCATTTCTGCAATCACGAGGTGATTCTTCAAAAGTTATTTCCTCGGTTAGTCATGGACAAAGCTCAGTACAAATACATATGATCGGAAGTTTCGACTTGTAATGCGAGCAGTATGTTATCGTATTTAATGACAGAACAAACTTCTCCCGGAAGCACATTGGCCGTCCCCCGGCAGTTGCCACTCCTCAATAACCCGTGCTCGGCACCCTTCTGCTCAATTGTTCCCACACTTGAGTACCTCGCAATAAGTTTATCACCTTTATCACATTTGACTCGTCAGCATATTATATGTAAGAAAACGAAACCTGAAACGTGTGAAACTTACTGTGATTTAAACTGATACAGAACAATTAGCACCAAGTGAGGAACATCTGTGGAAAGGTAAACTTGTCACAGTGGAAAAAGCAGTCTCGAAACACGGATACCCCGAAAAAAGGTTTGATCACGACACAAAACATTGCCAAGAAAGATATAAACAACGAAACAGTGAAAATGAGACCAGTGTCATCATATTTTTATTGAAGAGAAAAAAGTATCTTAGGAAGATGATGTAGTAAGCCCGTATCGTAGTTTAAGACACTTATCTGAAATCTCCACTAATATACCACTTGACTCCAGTAGAGTACCAACCACTCTATATGGAACACAAAGTCAGTGTCAAAACCATCCAAGATGACACCGGTGAACAGGGATAGGCGAGGAGCGTGCCCAGATAAAAAGACAAAAAAGCATATGAACCAGAAGCAAAATAAAACGAACTGTACTAAACGAACTCAAAATTGTTTGCACATCTTGCTGTATAGATCTGAATGCCAAATATCCGACTTTTTCACTGCAACTCAATCCAGTTGCCCAGGACTTGGTACCTGAATGTTAATATGATCAAGCTGATGTTGGGCTGAGTGCTGAAATCTTAGTGCGGAAGCTTCCCGAATATTTTTCGTTCAATTTATTTTCGGGATACTCTAGATCAGAAACCGAGTTTGCCTCCGAAGGAGTTGTTTATTGAGAGATTTTTGTGTTGCCTGATACAGTGTGTGTGTGTGTGTGTGTGTGTGTTCGAAGACGAGAATACTGGTTGTAACGCCAAAGCTACAACGGAGTGTTGCACCGAGGGACGTTGAAAATCGCGGAAAAAACCGAAAATCTACAGAAATCTAAACTGCCCACAAAAAATGTACAGACTAACAACAGTGACAGTCGCATTCGTGGTGATTGTCAGCCCCTGTGGATCAAGTCAAATTGTGAGCCCTATAAAGTTGCTCGTCTTTCAAGCGAGATGCAATCGAACCCGTGAGTTAAACGCTAACAAGAGAAGAAACTACGAGACTTTAAAACACTTGATGGGGAACGAACCAATTGGTTAAAGTGTGCGGAGAATTCCTATACATACTTATAACTTTAATCAATCTGCGAGGTCCCTACTTATTTGGTCATTTCCCGCCAAAATCAGACTACCTAAGGTCCTGCGTTCATAGTACGCGCAGAAACTAGTAGCACGTATTAATTCCTAAACAATGGTGGCCTCTAGTGTAAGATATATTGCTAGTCCGATATCTACTTTGCAATACCTACTGCACTGATGATAAGAACCAAACAACTAGATGGTTATGGGAAAGTCACCATGACCCGATTAAATACCACCTCGAATCTCATCTCTCTGACTTTATCGCGTAAATCTTCTGATCCGGTACGAGTACGGAACTATGAAAAAGCTTGCTTGTTCCCAAACAAGCTTTTCCCACAACTGTACCGGGTCCGGTTATTCATTCTAGCAACTTACTTTGATCGCGAAATCGGCACAAGACCAAGTGGGAAGGATGTGCAGTCACCTTGTAGGATGCATTTTATTAGACACTCTACTTGTGTACCAATCACTTTTGTGGCATTAATTACATTTTTCAACAATTTTATACCCACTTTCATGCACGGATCTTCCCTGACCATTCCGCATTTTTTTGTCTATTCCCATGAAAATGGGGATCCACGATTTCAATGAAGACCACAAGTTGTTTCCATCCTATGGTTCTTGCTTGTTCCGTAGCTTTCTATAGCCACCACAAAAATCTTTCATGTTGTAAAATAATACAATGGTGAAACGGATCGGTCGTCACATTCCGACCTCAAACCAGTACGTTTTTTAGACAAAACAGACGATGTAGAGACTGGATTTTAAATAAAAAGAGGACCACCATTCACAGCCTATTGATCTGCAAAATCCGCGTATAATCTTGTACCGGAGAACAATCAGCCATCGATTGATACACACCAGTAAATGTGATGTGAGCATTGCTTCAAATTAATAGCCAGTAGTCAACGTGTGCGTAGATCGACTCCGTGATCTCCAGTATCATGACTCACACTCGCGGTAATGATCAACTTGATGTCCGTACATTTTCCGTTGCTGAAAGTTTCAAATCCATAGTTTGGATTTTAGTAACCACCGATAGAATAGTTATTTGTTCATTGTCACTATACTGCGTGTAAAATAACTGATTTGCTCATTTTTCCTATTTGAATAACGGGTCAACACATCATGTCTAGTTTATAACGGTATGGAAAAACAAGAGTTGGAACTTTAAGTCCGGATGCGTGGAGAAGTGTAACAAACACTTTGTTTGACGACTTTTATCCACAAACGATTGTCCAACTATTTTCGCGAAGATTTCAAAATACAGCTTTTATGCGCACGAGATATTCTGAGTTTCTCGGTAGAAAAGGAAGTGTTTTGAGCTTCTCTTGCACCGGAATCAGTCGACTTCGCTTAGAGTAAAAGAGTATTCCAGAAGTATGTATTATCTAAACGATAAACAGCTTAGTTGGGATTGGGTCAAAACATGCGTGTCATTCTTCCGAAATTATATTCCATATTCGAGGCAAATGAATGACAATGCACACCTTGTCCCTTTATTTCCTATTTGCTTAGGTTCAATCTGAGCAAACAAAATACACTCTTCTGTTACTCATTTGGCCAACCATAGAAAATGGAAGAACTGATTGCTTTTCAATATTTCAAAGGACACTGTCAAGTGCATCTTTGTATGAAATATTGAATTCTCTGGTTTTGTACCATACAGAAGTGTATACCAGAAGAATGTACTACCTTCACAACCTATGCACATAACTGTCAGAAGAAGTACGTGTTCATGAAAATCCTTCACTTGTATTCAGCAGAGTAACTTAGTCTAATCTAGATGATTCTAGAAATACTTATATCCTCGCTTGAGAATAGCGGTAGACATTTTTACTTAGACAGAACTCCATCTGAATTAGTTTACTAGAGAGCCATTATACTACTGAGTGATGAACTAAGTGAGTAGCAAGTTTCACATATGACCTTCATATCAATATACCGATTTTTCTGGATACGTTTTATACCATCAAAGTGCAAAATGTTGTTACGGTGCTCTTCTGGGCTGGTCTGACTCCAAAGCTTACGTGAGCGTAGCAACTAACAGCCGAAATAAAAAACTTCCGTTTCTTGATCCGTTATATCTGATTTGGCTGTTGGATATCAAGTACTGCCTCGTCGCTTATGGCATTAGTCACTCTTGGAAACCTGTACTGTCTACGTTATACCTGGTTGCTCGTCAAAGAATGAGTGAGTTTACCCCGAGACAGGTAGCTTAGCGTCAGTAATTAGCTCAAGAGCTCCAAACAGTCAAGCATCACTGTTGTATCCTCTCTACTCCCCAGTCCACAAAATATTCCACTTGTACCTTCTGTTGCGATTCCGAATATTTTTAATCTTTGATTTATGATTTCCGACTGAAGGCTTCTGTGGTGTGAAAACTAAAACCCTGTGGTGTTTGAAAAAGTAGGAAAATTAGTTGATAAAAGAGATTTTCGTACTGTAGGTTTTCTCACAAGTACGCAGTCTTACTAAGAATGTCAGGAGACAGAGAGACAGAGAAAGAGAGTAGACTTGTTTTTGAGAATAAATCCTGAGGAATCTTTTGGCTTCAAGAGGAAATCAACCAGTCAGAAGAAAAATAGGTTTCCGCTTTCAGCTTTACACGATACCAATGCAAATTTCTGTTTGCCGCTGATACAATCACGTTGCCTTGACAATCAGGGATTTTCAAAATTACTGTTTGACGGACAAACTCGTGAGCGGAAACAATAGAGAACAGAAATGTCCTCTGAAATATGTACAGGTTAACAAACAAAACAGCTTATTCAATGAACAAGAACAGAGAGAAGCGAAAGATTGCTACGTGCACACATTATGTCTATGTTCCCCGGTCACCAACATAAAATAAGCTTGTTTACTAATGATCCGTCACATGGGATCAACAGTGAAACAGTAATTGTCACAGGCAAACTAATAATTACTGTGAGATTCTGTAATCAAAGCCATGGAAGACAGATACTTAGCGATAATTGTTTCTATGTAAAGAGAGGAAGTTTCTGGCTCGACCAGCCTAGCTTTGGTAGCCGCTTTCGGTTTCATGTTCCGCTTGCTTAATCACAATTGGATTGACTGAATCAGGCCATCTTGATGACCATTGGGAAAAAGGGGCTTCGTGATAACTTGGATTGGTTTTCTTACGGAAATTGGTCTTGTGCTTTCCATCTGAGTCATTCAGGGCAAAACTGCTTCGGGATGTTTAACCAATTAATCATTTTCCGTTCCGTTCTGCCTACGTATCGGTCACTTTAACGGATCGACAACGCGTGAGACGTTCAGATCAATGCGTCTGTCGTAGACAGGATATGAAATATTAGATGCGGGATTAGTCTATGATGTAGGTTGTAATTCTTTCTTGTCAAATTCGTGCAACCGTTGGCAGTTTGTGAGTGAAGTTAGAAGAGAACGTACTTTCGTCAACAATTACTGCAAAAACCACTTAATCAATAGATAATAACCACCCATATGTTCAAATTCTGTTGAGTTGATTAGTTGTTATGACATTTCACTAAATTTTGCGAATGAAAACTGCTGCCAGTGAACAGAGAAGTTGAGTTTTGTGGACCGCTCTTTGTGCTAATCCATTCCGATTCTAGAAAGGAACTATAAAATCGGGTAGGGAAAAATGTTATTCGACTACCATGAGTCCTAAGAGATGGTAAAAGAAAAAAAAGTGGTGGTGATGGGTTACTTCATTGCCTGGAATTTGTTAGAAGATAAACTGGTGATACGTCTAACAGAAATCACAACGTTTCGTGTACGAAATTCCACACGTGATTGCTCTAATTATGTGAACCGAACTGATTTGACGAACAGGTTGGACACGAATTAGTGAGTTCAAATCAAGCAGAAGCTAGGCCAGCCTGGGTTTAGCATCTTTTCTGCTTTCTTCAATAAATCCTTTCTTCCGATCCAAGAATGCGCTGGATATTATTGCCTTTCCGATTGTGATATCGTGTAGCTTGTCAAATCATCGGAAATTAAATTCGATTGGTGGAATAATTCATTTGTTTGCTAACTGAGCCACTGTGCAGTATCAGAGGTCAAGTCCCCATTGAAAACCCGAGGTAGAATCAGTCGCTTTCGTGATGACCTCAACCAAGTCGTTTAGGGTCAGTCTGAATGAGCACCTAAGGATAATTGCGTAAAGCCTCAGATCCGGATTCGAGTCTCAGTATGAGCTGGGTTATCGTTCGTCTTTTGTTAGGTAATTCCTTTGCATTACATAATAATTGTACGTGACCCCAGGGAGGGGGTCTCGTCCAGCTGGATGCTGCCATTTGGGGGCAAGTGTCCAGTGGTAACGGTTGCTGCGTGGCTCGAACGCGGGAAGTGAATCTGAAATCCATTGTGATGACCGTTCCACCACGGCCTGGTCACTGTCGGTACCTAACTAGGATGGAAAAGCTGTAGGGTTCTCGGTTCGAATTGTTTTACTCGAGACCTGGAAGTTGTTAACTTACGAAAGATTATTTCAACAACAAATAGGCCGCATTCCACTTTCATTCTCGTCCCATGAAGTGCCTGATTCACATGGACTTTAGTTACCTTTTTCTTGTTTGAGAATTTTATCAAACCCGCTATTTGAAGTCACATATTGCCCACTTTTTTCTCTTCTGCTTTTGATCACTTTACCATGTGTTTGCCACAGTTATCGTGACTTTCCGAAATAGCACTCTCTCTATTACATCCAACTTGAGGCTTATTCATCACACACACACAAACACACACACACACACACACACACACACACACTAATTCTAATACCCTTCATGGTGAAACCACGAAAATGTCTCGACGAATGTTGCGTCACTCAGGCAGGGTGAACATTCATCGCTGTTCCCCACGCAGTCTCACCCACACAAATTCATATACCAATAGCCAAAAATACACTTCATAGTTCACCCATGGGAATAGAGGCATCCAACTCTAAAAGAAAAAAACCAATGCAAATATTAGAGTATTGTATGTGGATGACAAGGCAAAATTTCCCGGAATCACACGATCTGTTTGTCCGTTGTTACGGCTCATCAGCTACCCTTAACGGGTAATCGCGTGCCCAATCATCCTCAGGGTTGGGCATTTCAAACAAGGTTTTTCACCTTAACCTCACTTGGACCGTTAGCAACGTGATTGAAAGAAGAGCATATTTTTAGAATGAAAAAATTTTCTTCCAAAGATAAACAGTTGGCAAAAATGTTGAACTAGATAAATTCCACTTCAAATCCTTTTAATTTAAACTTTATGGGAATATCCTTAGGTTAGTTTCGTTATCCGTAGAATAATTCATGCATATTATAACTATCTGTGTGATTTGCTCCATCGCACCCAACAGTGGCCTTAAGAACAACAAGAGTTCATTTCTCGCCAGCTGGAAGGCAATGTGTTTATGTATGTATTCGTATGTGTTTGGGAGAGGGTTGAGTTTGTATGTGAACGGTGTGTAGTAGATCAATAGGGACTGATTGCCAGTGATATCCAGCAGGAAGAAGACCGATCTGGATTGAGAACAGGAACCATTTGGCGGATGACCTTGAAGCAATGGCAAAGTCGTGATTTGGTGACCTTAGCAAACTCGCGTGCAGTCCGAACCACACCAACTACTCGCAGGTCCATAGAGTTGATGAGACCGATTGCACTTTTCACTTCTCAGGTCACTAAGTGTCGAATCGCTTAAGGTGAAGGCTTATTGAAAGCCGTGAAAAGATTGGGGGCAAGAGAAAGACAACCAAGTAGTAAGAATGGAATCATAGGAAAACAGTGACTGTTCCTAATTGTTTCACTCCAGTAGACTGGTTCTTGCGGATGTTCTGTTTAATTTCAGCGATATGAATTAGTTCAGCTGCATAATAAACATGAAGTAAACATAAGCAACCAGTATCTGATCGATATTTTGGTCATGGTTATTTATGACATCATGGAAATCTCCTCGTGCTTGCGTTTCTATAGAGAACAACACTGAGGAATGGAGTAGACGAATCAATCCATCAGTCTTTGGACGGACGAATGAATGAACGAATTTTTGAATAAATTATCACGTCAGTCAGTGATTTTGGCGTGAATCAAAAACAGAATCATTCGGATAGTTCAATAAATAAATAAGGAATATATGCTGGAGTCTGTGAATGAAAGAATACTGGAAATACAGACTATACGCTAGAGCGAAATAATGAATTAATAACTGAATCAATGAAATATTAGTAAACGACTGGTCCTTCGAGCTGCTAAGCCCTCGTTATTTTGAAACACTAGTTAGATGCTTGGATTCTTCCTAAAAAAGTTTTATGGAAGGAGAATGCACGGAGTAAGAGCCAGTTCAGTAGATTGAGATCATCATCTTCAAACACAATGACCAACCGACCCTCAAAAACCTTGATGTGGAGACCCTCATTGGGAAGCTTTGTTTTGTTTTAGTGGTCTTTAGGACTCAGATGCTGTCAACAAATGGTTTACTTGGTAGGTTTCGGAAGAAATCTGTCCGATACATGCAAAGCTGCATTCTGACACGATGTTTGTGTGTGACCTTTGTATACCAGCTTGCACCCAGTAAGCACGACGACAGATTAGCTTGCCTTTTCTCTCTCGGCCACGAAGATACTGTGAAAAATCCTTAGATATCGTGATTTCGTACACTCGGGCGACCCACAAACATGATGGGATAAAAACTGCAGACAGGAAACCAAAAGGCAATCTTTTCTTTGTAAACTTGTTCCACAATGTTCAGTGTATTATACCAGGTCGGTAGTCGGCCGACCGACTTTTATTCGTATGAACTTATTTCTGCAGTTTAGGCATAGAGCCCATCAACACGCAAGTAAATTGGCTTGTGATATAATCAACAGTTCTTACGTTGGAGACGACCACGTGGACTACATGCTTGTCCTTTTAACCAAATTAAATATGCATATTAGACTTTTTGCCGTAACATTCTACAGTGAGAGCATTGTGACTTCTTTTGTGCCCCAGTAAACTTCAAGTGGATTCATCATTCGAACGGCTCTCCAGGCATAGATAAGTGATTAGCTTGGTAGCGGTCGGTCATGTCATCTGCCCAAGAAATCTGTACTGTGTCAAGACCCACTCTGACCGTACCGACGTCCATTACAGTTGAGTTAAAATCTCTTTGATGAGTACAACTCTCGGAAACACGAATCCACTCTAGTCCTCGCTTCAATAATGCGTGAAATGCAACCTTTTCAGGAAAAAAACTTTTTGAGTTTTCGCCGCGTCCCTAGATCCACATAAGAGAGGCTTATCTTCACTTCTAGACAAATCTTTGCGTATTATTGGCTGCAGTTTGATCAATTCTTATGTCCCTAATAATGGACATCGTTCGTAATTGTTATAATTAAAACAAAACATTTGTTTTCTTTTTTTAAGCTAACCTTTGCTCAATTTCACTTCTTGTCATGTGTTCGCTGGGCAAACATCAAATTTTCAACATTTTCATTCTTATCTGCCAACTCATTTTCGGCCCATGATTACCGATACATTCATTAGTATAAAGCCCTCTAGCGTGGAAAATTTTGCAAACTTCGTACTCTGAATAGTAGAGATAATTTTGCCAAAATGCCATTGGATGCTTTTGAAGAACAAGAACTCTGTTGCATATTACGCAACCATTTGAATGTAGACGAAAACAAAGTTTTCAAATAATCCTATTGAAGTAAGCCAAACGGAGAATAGAAAGAACGTACAAATCACGTCAGCACTTTTTACCAGGCATTGTGAGAGCCCCGGAGCCTTCGATGAGCATAATAGAGGAAGTGGCGGGTGGAAGGTTTAAAAATGCGTAATTCACAGAGAGAGAGAAAAGTCAGTCTATCGTGAGTAGTCTGCACACTTATTTAGTTCAGCTTGAATCGACATTTTTAAATCCCCTGGCTTTATTTGCACTCATAGCCTAACTCGTTGAACACGTCATATTTTCAACCATAACAGGTCCTGTGGTACAAAAGTGGGACTTGCACACAAAATTCCGTGATTGGGTGGTGCCGCATGGGTTTTAATTTAGTGTAAAGTAAGGTACCCGAGATATACTGCCCGAAGAGATTCATCTCTTCATCCGTTTCTTTGGAGCCGTTTAGTATCCCAGTAATTGCCCATCAAATTATTTGCTTGCATTCGATTGTCAGTTACCCGTTCTCACTTAGCCAACCATTTTGAATATCTCAAATTTTAATACCCTGTATCATGAAATACTAACGCCCAACTCATCATTTAACACTATAAAAGCAACCACGATGAAGATATTTTAAAAGGCTTACTGGGAATCATCTGCAGTACCAGGTCTCTGAGCCTTGACTGGTACTCGACTTTAGTGTATACCAGTGAGATTCGAACGCTCTATGGGGAAGTTGTCTATCATAAAAGTTGACTGTAGCTCAGGATTTTACCCTTGCATAAGCTAATGACTGAAAGGAGCTATGGCACACTTTGATGATGCTGAACAAGCTGTTCAGAACCAGCTCGGTATCTGGCCCGCAAAAGCCCACCCCGCGTTCCATTTCCGGTGGGGGCCGATGGATGTGTACTACTGATGATTCTTAACAAAGCTAGTGTATATTTGTTAAGTGCTCCCATGGCTATTCGTCCAAAGTGCGTCATGCATGGTTATTGCATGCTAAAGGGTGTATATATAAGTATATATATATATATATATAATGAAAAATTTCAAGATAAAAAATAAAATAAATTAGCCCAATCAAAACTACAGACAACGAAGGGACTTCACGTATATCCAAACAACTAAATATGCTGTGGTTCCAAGTAAAATTGATCACATCCTTCACAGTTGTAATCTCATTTGAATCGAATGGAGCGTGCCGGGACGGAGAGTCCATTTTTAGTACCATACGATGATTCTTCTAAAACGAATCTGTCGGTTAACACCGCTAACCTTCAGAACGAAAACACGTGGTCCGAAGTATGGATTTTTGAATTGAGTATTACGGCATTGTATCTGGACGACAAGAAAAAATTCCGCGGAAGCTCACTACCTGTTTCGCTGTTTGCTGACTCTCATCAGGCTTGCTTACCCGGTACTCTTCCGCCCAATCATCCTTATACTTGAGCACTTCACAGCGGGTTTACAGCTGTAATCTCATTTACGTCTAATGGAGTGTGCACGAAAGGAGAGTCCACTTATAGAATCACATGGTGATTCTTTCAAAGTTGATCCGTTGGTTAATGCTCCTTCCGATTTAAATGAAATTACAACTGTAACCCAACTGTAGAGGGCTCGAGTATGAGGATGACGAGGCGGAAGATTACCTGGTACGTATACCTGATTAGCGGCATCAATCACGAAACCGGTCGTGTGCTTCCGCGGAAGCTTTGTTCTCTAGTCCAGATACGATGCCATACTACTCATCTTTACCATATCCTGCCGACCGTTGCGCGTCCTGCTCAATGCATGTTGCGCATGCAAATCCCATATAAAGACTGATTTGAAATAAAAATCTTTATTTCAGAGTAGCTCCCAATAATTTGAACCATCCAACGGATTTGCCTCCTCGTAACTGCAGCAGTCGTACTGGAGTTAACCTAACTTTTCACTCCATCATATTTCAGTGCAGTACATGCCAATACTCGAATACATTACAGGAAGACGACAAGGAACTATTTTTTGCAAAACTACATCTTTTATCAAGTAGGACATGCTTTAAAATGACGGTATGCCGGTGAATTGCACGAACCCCGTAAAAGAAATGCAGGTGACAGATTAGAGTACAAAATTCTTGTACCCTCCGACCATGTGTTCTACGTCACCTTTAAGCAATAAAAACCGAACACAAGGCAGCTTTTTTATATACAATTGTGTTCTAGAAGGCTGACTGTTTTGGAAGCCGGACAAAATATAAACTGAGCAACGCGAACACTATAATGATCTTACGGGAAATCTTGTACTGGCAGATGCATCCTTCTAAATGGTGTTTGATGTATGTACTTGTGGACCGCTTTTTCTAAAATCAGGAAGCCCTAGTGGAAAGGCTATAATGCCAAACGGAACATTTGCAGACTGATAAATGGAAAACAGGTGTAAAAGAAAACCTTTTACCGGTCAAAATTCCATTATGACACGACTGATACGGAAATATACCAACCTAAGGATCCGGTCATTCAAATAATTATTCATCTAGATGTCCAGCTCAAATCTTACTCGTGCGTTCAAACAAACGAGAACTATCAGAGTGGCATGAATGAGAAAGCTTTGCTCATCACTTGTGGGTTTTGCTAACGGTGCCCTATCTTGGCCATTTGCGACGATTAGAAACCTAAAACTGCGTTAGGAAAACGTGGTTTATTTTGCGGACATCTTCAATTATCAGAAGATTCAGTGATGACTTCTGAAATGGTTTTAAATACATTGGGTATATTTACTGAAGGATTCATTGTAGTGTAAGTGAGGCACACCGTTGAATCTGAAGTAACCAATTAGGAAGAAAGTGAGACGACTAAAAATCAAAGACCCTTGGGCTGTGCAAGCAAAAGTCGTCTCCTAGCATCATAATTATAAAGTGAAAGATATTGTTTGCTGTCAGTAGTATTTTGTACAGGGGATGTTTAACAGCGACGGTGTAAACATTTCAGGACGGGTGAGGTAAGTTAAGTAGACGAAGCCATGACAGTCACATAGAACCTGAACAACAAAGTTGGCTCTTTATTGTTGTGCAAATATTTGTGACTGACTTGGTCACCGTCACTCATGTCACTTGTCCCATGAAATCTCTCTCTACCCCCTCTGACAATGGTAATAGTGAATTTCATCTTGGATGGGCCGAATTGTTGTTTGTAAGTGCAACAGTCTTTGACAGAACCTGCCGGTGGTATTCGTACCGACTGTTCATTCCCGACTTTGATGTGACTGTCACACTTTCGACGTGCAGCATGACGGATATGTTCATTCTGTTACAGAAGAACGATGATCGATATGAGACAGATCAGAGTGAGTGTAAAACTGACAGCACTAGTTTACGATTGAAATGGGATCCCAAGTGATTGTGCTTTGTCAACAGTGACAGAAGGCTCCTTTGGAATGCTTTTCGGAGGAAACAAACAGGGTCGAATTTCCTTGCCTGCGATAATGCGGGTATCTTTCGAAAGGGGTCCATCTCCTCATAGATGAGAGGTTTAACCAGCATTCTCCGATCTTCCGTTCATCCAAATTGATATGAAGTGTAAGTAAGCAACGTAATAACTCCTAACCAATGCAGTAATTAGTATTAAAACTCAATCAGAATAGCGTAGCATTTGCCGCGGATGGAGAGAGAGAGATCTCAAAGGATGCAGGAATATATAAAAATGGAGAATATCTGTTTGTAGAAAATTTTCAGGCATGTGAAGTAACGCATCAGTAATCTGCGTGACATAAATGAAACGTATTACTCTTTGGTTAAGTAAACACTGAATAGTAGATTTCAGAATCGACCATTAACCTGCTTCGTCTTAACATGTGACCATCTCGAATCAAAGTTCAACTGGTACAGAGAAGTATTTGTGACAGTTGCATATTTTTACTTTTCATAAACGCATCAGCATTTGGTAACTTGATCTTCTGAACACCTCAAAGCTACTTCGAATCTGAAGGCTTCACTGGCTATTCTCAGTTGTGGAGTTTCGTACATATGTGCCAATTACCAATTCGAATTTTGGATCACTAGTCACGGCCGCAGTTTTGGACATAATTGGAGAAAGTTGGCGAACCTAATACATGAACAGAAATTAACTACCAGAAGACAAGTAGGACACACTGTCAACCCTGATAAATTTCATATTTGGGATGAGGGAGAGACGGGTTAAGTGACTGAGCTCTTAGAAAAAATGATGTTTCCGACGAATTCCATCTAAAGATATATCGGATCAAGTCAAGCGATCGCTACATGCACCCGGAGGTGATTAGTCAATTGCTACACAACCATTAAAAACAGGACTAATTGGAGGGAATTATGTGGAAGAAGGAGAGAAATCTTCAGCTTACCCGGCTTTTCAGTTCTTCTATAACCGCTTTGGGGTTGAAGAAGAATCTAACAAGATATAAAACTGCTGATGATTTGTTAATAGTAGTACGGCCGAACACGTGTTCGTACCTGGACTTAGTGGAGAATGTAGAAAACCATTTACTAAAACCTGGATAATCGGGATGTGATAGGTCATCCAGTATCTTTGAAGCAAACTTTTGACTGTCGCATTAGTACTGGGATATTATACTTAGAGTGAACTGACCATAGGAAATCCCACTATGTTGAGAAAGATGTTTGATGGATCTTTCACAAGCAAACCTGAAAAGATAACCGGAGAAGCATAGAGTCAAAGGGGTAAGACACATGGGGTCACCGGAAGCACATGTATAGTCCGGCACTCGTCATTGGACTTTTGGATGTGAAACACGAAAGTGTATTTTCCATTATCCATAAGATTCAAGCTCCTTAAATCCATAATATATTCTATGAATAGTGATCAACTCAAGAAAATACAAAAATGGAAACATGCTTCGTTGGCACCCTGCCACATATCCCGGCTCTTCATGTGCGTTTGATTGCGATGCTAGATTTGTAGAATAATGAAAATCGGAAGTAGTTACGGAAACTTCCAGAAATGAGGTTTCCATAAACAATAACCGGAAGGTTTCTAAATGTGGTCAAAATCATATGAAAGACAAGGAGGAGTGCTATCGTATGCGCTCCGAGGTCGGTTAAACTGGAGATGAATTGTATGTGATTTAAATGCCAAGTTCCGCCACTAGAGTCTGGGAAAACCATCTGCGAGACAAAAACGAAAAAAACTAACCTGATGCTTTTGCACTCACACAATACTATTGGACAACTATCTGCATGGACATTCTCAATTTCCGCCACAGTGAACATGGTTTAAATATTCATTTGTCCGTACAGTAACCGTCTATCGAATACGCACAAGTATAAACATACATTAGTTATCTTTGATCATGGTCTTAATTACATGTTTATGTATCTTCGAACATGAAGTGTACACATCTGACACTAAAGCTTGTTTTCACGTTCACTAGGTGGAATAAATTTACCAGATGGTTGGTGCGTGCTAGTCATCCGAGTCGAATCATTAATGTTCTAACCGTTCCTTGTATTAATCACATGAAGATGCATCCCTGTCAGCGTTCCTAAACAAACCGTGAGAACCAGGTTAAATTGAACTGATGAAGACTCTTAAATCTTGAATAATTCAGAAAATCTCTTCCTTCAAAATAAGCCACTGAGAAGACAAATAAACAGTATTGTACGAAAACGGAGAAAACTCAAACATAAACTCACACATTGTCAACTGATGTCAATGGCAATGAAATACTCTCCTAATCGATATAATTACACGTATGGGAAACGTTGTCATTAAGCCGATTCGGAAGATTGTCACCATAATCATCAACATCAACCTTATCAGTGACAGGAACAAATTTGTCACAGTTCTTTCCACCAACAGTTTAATCAACACGATCGCGAGCCTCGTCACTTTGATTACCGCCAAGGCAACCATCAACCGAATCATCGTCAACGTAGCTGTCAGCAGGAGCAGTAAAAAGAACATCATCGTCAGCAGAATAAAGCATCGTTCGCTGCAACGTAACTAATCGATTTTTGAGTATCAAAAGCAGATCGTAATCATCCGAATCGTCCACATTATCATTCCCATCATTCCCCGTCATCATCACCCAAACAGCCAGCATCACCAAAATGAAACTATTTATGGACAACAATAGCAATCAACTTTGAAACATAATAGAAGGCTGAATTATATTAACAAATTCATGGCCCCACCATTTTCCCCTCGTTTCAAGCAATCCAACAGCTTCATTTTCCACATCAGCAATAAAATGGTACAGACTGCTATCAAAATAGCGTGTCTATTCCAACACAAAGGCCACTAAAGTCCCCACTCCACCTCATAGCCCCGGGGGACAAGATACGGTTTCACTTTTCACATTGCAGGAAATATAAACGTTCGGAAAATCGTTCCACCAATCGATTCAGTTTCGTCCAATGCATGGATATGAGGCAGTCAGCCGTTTTTGTCTGTTTACATAACTAGGCCCTACATGTGAATAAAATACGTAAATAAAGTGCATCAGGAGTGCACGGACACTATGAGCGAATACTAACCACGGCAGGATCGATGATAGCTTCGTCTTTCACTCTTCTATCCGCGAAATGCCGTTAATAGGGAGGGGGGGAGGGCGCGGGGACGCACAATACCCTTCTCATGGCTCATCAACAGAAAGCCATGTTGATTAGAAAGGGACTAATTATCGTTGTGTTGCGAATGACAGTTTCAGCTAACCCGAATACTGCCCATTGACCATTGACAATGGACTAGTTGTAAAGGTTGTTATGGTTTCGATAAGAAAATTAACACACAACCTAACCATCACAATGTGGGCGAAACCTTTGTGGACAAATGAAGTGATCCAAATAGTTGACACTGTGATCACCAGATGGAACGCAATATATGTGCATCGATAATACGGCTTACGAGGACGATTTAAACAGTTGTACAGCGAGCCAATAGATTTTCGCCTGGAGGGCTGAGCATTGGTACATATTTCACAGTGAAATAACCCTCAGCACTGAACGGATTTTGTCTACCTACATGAGATCAGTTGTGAGTAATTAGCAGCCACTCAAATTCTAGGACAAAGACCATATCCTTTTAGAGAAAACTGACAAATTTTCTTTCATTGTCTTGAATCAAGCATTCATTTGTGTAGGTTGTGCCACACCTAGGTATTAGTCGGCATTTGAGTTGGTGCCTTAAAATTGAGTATGCATCCTATCTGGCGGCTTGAAAATAAATCAACTAGACAGATTCTGAACGGTTCGGAGAAAAATGTTACCAAGTACTGGCAGGAAAGGTGTGACAAATGGTCAAAAGGTGTTCAATTGGTTTTCGTTGTGCGCTTTGATCTATAACGACCTGGGTTCGATTCTCACCACCTCCGGCCAATTTCCCATTTGAAATCCTCTCATTGACCGCGACTCCTTTCCTGAATCGATGTAAATTGTTGTATATTAAATAAAAAGGAATTAAAAGTAGTAGTATTTTAAGTATCTACACTAGTTTATGCGCACTTGTAGTTCTCAGTACACTGGACAAACGACAGAAGCATGTTCAAAAGGGTCGCAAAAGATGGTTCAATTTAGCTTCGTAAATTTACAATCCAAAACATTTTTAGCACCATCCAGAAAACATGGGCGTGTAAATAACTGATCCACCAATGGAGATTGAGTTACCGACAGGCTTATCAGCAGAGGATTAGGTGGATAACTGCCCACTGCATCTGAAGCCAAAACGCGCAAAATTCTGAAACCTGAATTAAACAAGCAGCCTGATACAAAGCAATCCTCAATAATACCACTGCAGTTACAGACGAGCACCTACACCTCATTCGCATCGCTTCACGAAAGATATGAGGCATCCACTGCGTTCAGACTGTATCAGTTGAAGGGCCGATTTATCTGGATCTTTCTCAATCTATATATAACGGACGAATATGATTCATCATGAAGTATCAACTCCGAAGTCACCATTGAAATCCGCGGGGACACTGTACAACTGTTGCATCCTTGTTAGGAATCATTTACCGTGCACATCCACCGAGCCCCCACGGGGACTCGAACCAGGGATGAGAGACTGTGAGTCGAACAGATAACAACTAGATCATACAGGACTGACAACTACTGCGATGAAGTCTGAAGGTTTCTTAGTCTGCTTTTAGAGCTTTTTGACTTAAAAAGTGCCTCTCTGCATCAAGGATTGATATGAATTGGCTAAATTTTTCACCCCATTCAAGTTGATTGCATACTGCCTAATGGGTAGATGGACACGTTTGACCTTACTCTTCAAAGTAGATCTTAAGGGCCTTGAAAATTTTGATTTTTCCCGGTACGGAAATAACATTAACAGAAATATGAGTTACTTTAGGCTATATTTTAAAATACTGCCTATTTGAAGATATCGGTGGAAATGATTTCTTCGGTAATTTTGTTTTGTACAACATGCAGATCACCGAAGTGCACCAAAGATGAACTATTATCATTCCGGTAAGTGCCACTTAGATCTATCAGCGTTTGTTCGCAATCACTATCACCATCCCAACCCCATGTTCTGTTGCGAGCTGATTTTGATTGCCATCACGTAGAGAGATTATCCGAGATCGGCTCGTCTTATGTGACCTGAAGATGAAGTGGTAGATCCGTTCACTTCGACTATCAGCCGGTGCGTTTCGGTACCATCTTCGCCTTGTCCAGGAGCCCCTCAATCGAGGCTACCCACACTGCACCCTGGTTCATAATCCTCGTAGGAAATGGCAGCAGTGGGAATTGACCTTGTTCACATGTGTTTATGCCTCTGTGCGTGTGTGTGTGTGTGTGTGTGTGTGTGTGTGTGTGTGTGTGTGTGTGTGCGTCTGCGTGAGTGAATAAGTGAACAGTGTTCCGGAAATAGGGATACCGAACCAGGCATGATCATTTTATCGGACGACAGGTTCTCGCATGAGAAGGGGAAATCTGAATTTTCGATCTACAAAAATAATTCGCTTTCCATACTGCACAACTCACAGTACATGGAGCTTGTTTCCATTTTTGTGATGATGAGTGTTATTTGCTGTAAGTAGTACGGTATTATGTTTGAATGAAAGGAAAAAATCTCCCCGGTAGCTCACAGCCGGTTTCGCGGTTGTAGTCGCTCATCACGTATGTACCAGGTGCTCCCTTGCTCAATCGCCCCTATATTTGAGCACTCCACAGTAGGTTTATCACAATCTTATTTGAATCGCCAGGAGAGCGCGTGGACGAAGAGTCCAACTTAGAACCCCAATCTGATTTTTCGGTGTCCGTTCCCATCCAAAAGTATTTGGTAGATGAATTCAACAAGGGGTCAGCAAGTTGAGATATCACATTGATGATACATATGCGATTATTCTGAGAGCAAAGTAAAGCTTTTGTGATATATGTATGCTGTGGTTAATAAAGTTTAACCCGTGTGAGGGAATGGGCGCAGCACGTTGCTAATAGACGGCCTGGTTCAATGAAGCAGACAGCACGTGATCGGCTGACCAGAATCGCCGACAAGATCAGCGCCAGTCAAGCGATCAACGGGCCAGTCAGAGGTTAACATTCGACCAGAGCTGAATCAACCAATCCGGGAGCAGCCAGATAGACCAGCCAGGCGGACCGTTTAGGTCTATCAGTAGATCAATGAGCCTTTATGCACGGTTGTCGTTAAAGGGAGCGCATATATAATATTATATATATATATATATATATATATATATATATATATATATATATATATATATATATATATATATATATATATATATATATATATATATATATATATATATATATATATATATATATATATAAATAGAGATGGTTCGAAGGCAGAAGATTTTCTCACTAGAACTAGTGGGACGGAACAAAGCAAAGGCGTATGAAACCAACCACTCCTCAGAACAGATACTCACGAGGGAGAAACGCTATTCGCTACAAAAATTTGCTACTAAAAGTCGGAGTTCTGTGGGGAAAGCATTGTGCTACGGTATTAAAATACTGCTCATTAACTCAGTTCTAGCCACTTTCACTCGCGTCAGCCAGCCACGGGAGAAATCACATCATATTTGTACGTCAGTAATGGTGCTCGAAAGTGGGAGACGATGTTAAAGCGGTGGTTTCTAAAGCCAAATTGCATAAACATCATTTGTTGAAGGTTGTCACCATCAAAATGATTTGAAGCAAATCACCTTTAACAATTCTCCATTCTTTAAAAACTGTCCATTGTCGACCTGATGCCCAACAACTGCATTGAAAATACCTGACTGATGTTTCGCTCTATCTTCACAAAGTGATTAATTAATTTCATCTGCTGAAATCTATTTCTCCCTGTTCAAATCGTTGAGAGTGTCGAAAACGATTCTTGGTATTATCATTACCGACAATCTTTGTTGGTCTGAATATGCCATCTCGATCTTTCTGAAGATTTGTTGGCTTACTTTTTATGCTTTAGGACTCAAATCCCCTCGCTTCATCTCACCTCAGTCGAAACTTCTGTTTACTCCTGGATTATTTTACAATTCAAAATACTTGAAGTGACAAGAATTGTTGGAATCCCTCTGACCTGGACCTACGCACACCAAAATGATGGGAAGACCGAGGCTGTAGAACAGTATAGTCCTTTTATTACAGAATTCCTGAAGCTTCATATCAGATCACAGTGCCAAATGATATATAATACTACTCGGTCACCCTGTCTAGACTAGGTCTTCGTAGTCGAGGAGGCACCTCTAGCTTTTGCCCAGTAAAGAGCTTCCTCCAAGACAGTAGTACTGATCCGGATGAAACATTGGCCTATCGTACGATTCATTTGTCCCTTCTGTGAACCTTTTCGGTTAAGTGAAGCAACAAAAGGAATATATGCAGGTAAGATCAAAGGTACAAATTGGTAGATTACACCTCAACTAATCGCATCTGGTTTTTTGCAGTACCAGATCACGGTGGTTCTCATTGACTATGACCGCAAAACCGTGTTGTACGGTGTCCCGTGAACTCTACCCCTAATCAGCACATTTCCACCTAACTGGCTGTGCCCCTGCACAGCCTAAACTAATTGTCTGATCTACGAATTACATATCCAGCGGTACCGGCAACCAGTTTTTCTAATATCCCCACCGTACAACTTATACGCCCAGTTATTCCGTTGGTTACTTGCTCACTAACTGGATCCCCCGGTTGTTCTCAGTTTAGTTAATTACGTAATGCTGTGAGATGGAAGTTCGCTGATTATTTATTTCTTTCCCCTTCCGGCTTACTCGCGTGCACCACATTCAGCACTGTTCTAATGTTCCAATCACATGCCACCTTCTCCGTGCAAGACTGCTACTGATTGATAGTTTTCGTTCTTTCGAGATATTTTTGTGCTAGTGCTTACTTAATTATGCCAATTCCGAACACCCTTTAGCTCGTACATGTGAGATTTCATTCGGCCTACCGAACATGGGATACAGTACACTCTTTACTCCGTTCTTAGCAAATGTATTTCCACATCATCCTTTGCTAGTGGTAGCACTCGAAATGATTAGAAGCTACTGAAATCACTTCAGCCAAGAACTACGCAAACCGAAATAGCAAGATGGGTCAAAGGCTGTGAAACTGCACGTTAATTTTACGGCAGAAATGATTTGCATGAATCATTTTGTATCAAAGGAATTCATTGGTAAGTAAAAATTTAACCAGTCATCACGGGCCTTCGTTTCACCTGCTCAGGATGATTCCGATTGGCTGGAGCTCCTCATCACACGTAGACCAGAAACTGGCTTGTGAAATGCTTGCTGAATCAGCACACATCCTCACAACCCCGTCATAAACAACACTTTCTTGCCCTAAGCATGTAACAGTACCGTATCCCGCCCGTTTCCTCACCGGCCCAGAAGCGATCATTTCAGAACTTAGCTTGATACTGAGTTGACACCATAATTCCCTCGTTGTATGCCCTATCTTATTCTGAATCTGGAAGTGTTTATGTAGTCTGTGAATACCCTTCCTCGGTTGCATTAAACATATACTTGGTTTCATAAGCGGGTTTCGCTTGATTTACTGTGAAAACAACCTTTGTCTCCGATCTATATAAATTGTCAAACATGAGTTCTGAGGTCCAGGATATTTTTTCAAAATGGGTCAGAATTTCGTGCGATTCTTATCTTTCTGTCAAACCGTGCCTGACTCTCTTTTCCAGTACCTTTCCCGTTTACCATTAGGGCACGGCTGAGCAATCTCGCAAACAGCTTTCGAGACCAAATCGCACGTTTAAAAAGGTGTTATTCTACCCATCACAATTTGAGTCGGGTTCTGGTAAAAATACCGATTTATTACGCTACCATATCCACCGGGTGGAATCACGGAATAAACCACGAAAACCTGCTCCTCTTTGATCGTCTACTTTACTGTAAGTATGAAATGACTCCGATTAGTCGAATGATAAACGAACTTTAGTGAAAGTATACACCTCAATCGTAATCATGTATTGATCGAAATAGCGTACTAGAAAGGTTACTTGTGAATTTGGGTTTCTTTTGGCAAACCATAATAATTTGTACCAGTATGCAAATCAATGATGGCTAAAGATCATTTATGATAGTGCAACAATATGCCCTTCGGACGGTTCCCACACAGTTCCCGGTCCTAACTCTCTGTAAATCAAAGGCGGGCTTTGAACTAACGACAAGTGTGCTCTCAGTGTTCAGCGGGTTGATTCACATTCATACCTGTGATGCGATAGTGAATTAGACAACTTTTCGGGAATTGTCACGAGGTTTTTTTTCTTCTGAAATCACCCACTCTCCGAATAAAAGGCTCATCTCCTGATGCGCACCTTGTAGGTGCTCTTCAAACACTTATGTACATTTAATTGTAACACTTTGTATGGAACTGGGCTGCAAAACCGACGAAGTACGATATTCGCTAATTTCTCAAGAATAATTCAGTCACCTTGTCAGTAATGATTCGTTAAAGTTCAAAGCCGGAGACGCGTGTGTTTGCGTGTTTGAATCCTAGCGAAAGATTCTTAACAAACTAGATAAAACTGCTACACAACGCGTCCACGGCTTTTAATGTCCAGTTCAGCATTGACACTTCATAGCGATTGAATCCCAAATCAAAATGAGAAATTCTGCCCGTTAGATATCGTTCCGCCGCTCGTTTGATGCTTAGGTGACACGTACACTGACCCCAGGTAAATGGTCAGGATTCGACTAGTGAAGCCTTAGCGGTGTAAGTGTCTGACTATAAAGACAACTTCAATTATACACACAGCTTTGTAGTCCCTACTCTGTTGTTGCATGCTCGTGTCACACACACACACACACACACACACACACACACACACGCACACACACGCACACACACAAATTTACCCTGAATACTCATTTCGCTGAGTATGTGAAACACAGACGGCAATGACGTGAGCATGCCACACACGCACATGCAACACAGGGGACTCACAACACCGTGGGACCTTGCAAGACAAGGACATACCCTGTCGATGAACACGGCATTAACCACTTGGGTTGTATCTCCTTGTCTCTTAATGGCACCACAGTATGGACGTCGACCAATCAACAAATCGGACAAAGGGC